>CAKNYM010051259.1:198112-261412 GCA_932195095.1 Andricus curvator | reverse complement strand
AAAACTGATATTATCAAATATACAGACTATATGATGTCGATATTTTGGATTTATTTATTTGTGCTTTGAGACCCAAAACAAACTTCTTTTTTCTTTTCAGGCAATGGTACTTCACTTCATTTTCGTTAAAAGGTAAAATTTTTCATGAGCATTGAGAGGTTATGTTATTCATATTTCTTCTACATTACAATGATAATGAGTTACATATTTTTTAATATTTTATATTATCTATTAGATTATTTTCAAACTAATTTTATTGATTTATCAATTGTACAATTACTTTATCTTTTACTTGAAATCTTCTCTTATGACATTCACGTCCTTTCAAATATACTACATTCTCGCGCGCTAACTTATCTAATATGGCAGCCTCTGGTAGAATCCTTCCTATTGGTTAACTTTTTTTTAGTTGCGCGTGGCTAGACCGTGTATTCTTAGATCTCGATTCCAGACGATTTTTTACACTGCATCATACTCCCAATAGATCATTTTACCCATCGGAAAGTTTACTGCGCATGTGCACTGTACTTTCTGTTGTACCCAGTTGTTGCGATCATTTTTGCTCGTTGAACACAGTGAAAACAATTTTCTTTAATTTTTAAACACCAAAGTGAAAATTAATTTGAATGAAATAGGAAGTAAGGGAGCGTGTATATGCGTTGTATGTACTGCTTATGTAAAAGTGATAGTCGTACCAAAGCATACAAGGAACATAACCTCTTCTACTTCATAATTTCCCAAAACCTTGTTTACAATACAGAAGTGGTCGTATTAGGAAAGAAGGCATTAAGAAACATTTTGAAGAATGTAATAATAATTGCCTGAAATGTAAAATCTCTCAATTTCGCCTCCTTTAAACTTAACCATGATCCATCATCAATTTATGGATCCTTTCCTTTTTCTATGCATTCCTTTACTCTGCAATTATATTGTTAAATATATGTTAAATTGTATTATGACAACTTCTAATAATAAAATACAGTAACAATAATAATGTTGCATGCAAGCACTTAGTGTGCATTTTTGTTTTTATTACGTTTTCAATGTTCAAACTTCATTTATTTGCAATATTTTTGCATATTGTCAATTTTTTAATTTAATTTAATTCATATTTTTGACTGAAATTCAAAAATGTAAGAATGTGCTTCCAAATTATATATTCTTTTGTAACAGATCTGGCATTTTCCGAAAATTTTGGCTGAAACAACACACTATACAATCACTATTTTTTACCATTTTCTTTCCAAAACACCATAAATTTTATTTTGAAACAATTACAATACTCGAATCCTGTCTTTTACCTTCAATATTTATTGCAATCTCAATAATATAATTAAAATTTAATAATATGGGAAACTTAACCTACTACAAACCTGTTTACAACTTCAGCTTTTTTACCACTATTAGGTTGCTTCTGACAACTTAACCACCATCTCAATTGAATTAAACTATGTTTTTCTATTTCAAACTTGCCCAATTTCGCACCCGGAACATCATCTTCATTTAATTTCACTCCGACAAAAGGTACAATTGTATACATTTTTACAAAATATGAACGCAACTTTCATACTATGCGGGATGCATATGGCAGCCGCACATGCGCAAATAAACTTCCGATAGTTAGGTAAAATCAGCCCCCTGCATCTCTGAAATGAAAATGACATGAATTGTGACTGGCTGCCATGGTGGCGCTGACTGTTCATTGGGCCGACTTACACAAAAATCACATTATAAAATGTAGCTTTTTAAGCTTTTCTCGGTAAATTTGCAAATTTGCGAGTTGTTGAACGGTACTGGATAAAGTTCGCGAGTGTAGAAACAAATGTCTAAAAACATTAGTGCTTAAAATGGTGAAGTGTGTCTGTTTTGGGTGTAAATCCGGATATAAGTCTTGCTCCGATAAAGTTCGTTTTTTTATTGTACCGAAGGATGAAAAGACAATAAAATTATGGCAAATTGCACTCGATGTTATTTATTCTATAATCTAAGTGCAAATTTTAAAAAAAACTGTTTCACTGCTTTGAATTATAATATATTGTAATAATACATTATTAATTTATTTTAGACTATAATATTAAAAAATTATTACTTTAAATTCTAAACAGTATTTTTGAAATATTTATTTAAAAAAAGAGCTTTATTCAAGTAGAGTAGTATTATATAATATATACTATATTGTATTTATTGTTATAATATATGTTATATAATATGAAAATTAATAACATTTTATAACAACGACGTTAATTATTAGTATTTGCATTTAAATTAACGCAAAACAATTCTAAAATAAGGAACATGACACAAATAATGCAATTACCGCCAGAATTTGGAGTTTAGATTTTTGCCTCAAGTGAATTTCTTAACCTTTTTGAATAGAATAAATGTTTGTTAACAATATGAAGATCTTATTAGATTATTGTTTTGTATAAAAAAATGCAATAAAATAGTTTTAATCAGGAGATAATTACATTTTTATACATTTTCCCATGCATTTTTTTGAATCTAGGGCCAATGAACGGTCAGCGCCGCCACTCGGCGGCTGTCAACTCTCACGTAATTTTTTTCGTATACATTTGGGTGGGAAGATGCAGGGGGCTGGGTAAAATGTGGTAAAATGGTCTATTCGGCTCTCCAGCCCCACTGTGCATCGCACGAGCAGCTTCATTGGAGATTGACAAAAAATATATGATGAATTATTTAGAATTTATATTGGTGAACAAGCCTTTCTTCTTTTGACTTTAAAAACAATCATTTATTTGTAAAGAGAAAAATCAAATAATTAATTTACCTTTCACTTTAAACGACTATTTTACGATCTGAAAATTAATTTCATATTAATTCAACAATAATGATTTATTATAAAAAATGTATTTACACATTAAATAATTTCAAAAAAGCGTGCCATATACAGCCAATGAGACTGTTGAAGTGACGCATGCGTAGTACAGTTGGGGAGCACTGCATGCTCATTTTTTAAATTCAAAAATGAAAACATTCTTCCATTCCAATTGAATAATTTGTTCTCATTTATCATTTTTACATATATATATCAACAAACAGTATTCTTGTTACAAAAGGTATTTTTAACAAAAAACCCTTATATATATATTTGCAAAATTCATTTATATTAATATATAAGTTGAGATACAATATAATTTATTTATCATTTGAACGATTTATTTACAAGAACATTCTTTTTCATAGTTACAATTACCAGATATTAATTAAAAGGAATAACATTGTAATCCAGATGAAGGAAGGTACTTTCATGACAGTAGAGAACCTTCTAAATGAAAAAACTGTCCTACAAATCAACATGCAAGTCGTCATTGTTACAGCCTTCTAGGTGGAAGATATATGATGACACTCGGTGCATACCAAAATATTACTCATCGTCAAGCTTTCTATACATTGCAAGAAAAACTGAAAACCTTGTTTGTTGCTTCCCTTTAATGATCGATAAGAAATGTGTATGCATTCCATTCGATGAGAGATTTTGCTTGATTCCCCTCGTAAATGAAATAGAAACAGATTAAAATACAGGAATTTATAATCCTCGCGAGGTAGTTTTGTACTGAAACTACTCGTACAAAGTTAATTATAGTGCATTATATTATAAAGTGAAATGAAATGAAGGGGCACACTGCATACGGGCGTAAGTGCCAAATTTCGGAAATGCGTTTTATTGACCTAAAAATCATTTTTTTAGCCTAAACTCATATTTCTGTAAAAGATTACGGTGCAGTTCGGTTTAGAAGTGGGTTAAAATCCAAGTTTGGTATTTTTGATGTGTAAACATCTTAGACTTCGATATGGGGAGTCGCGCCTCACGCCTAGCTTGAACCAATTTTCACTGAAATGAACTTTGCCTGTCCAAGTTGCCTCGAAATTTCATTTTGGAGATGACTTCCGACTATTTTAAGCCTAAAATTAAAAAAATCGTTAGGGTCCTTTTTAAAATAACTCATTTTTTGACAGTTTATATACCATTTATCATGTATATTTCTTGGAGAAAAAGTCATATGTGATATTTTTTTGGCCTAAACCCTGTAATTTGGTGAACAAAAAAACTGCTAAATGCTCAATATCGAGCGACCTTCGGAACGCTTTTAAAATGTTGTAAAAGTGAAAAAAAATAGTTTTTTGAAAATTTCTCGTCACGGGTACGTCGTACAACTTGAGTCTATGCTTAAAAAAGAAAGTAGACAAAATTCCTAAAAAAACTAAAAAAAACAATATCCTAACACTAATAGTTTAGAAGATATGGCCTGTAAAAGGGATTTTTCAGTGAAATTTTTTTCGAAAATTTTAGTTTTTGTGAAATATCTTTTTCTCTGTAGGTTCTACATGAAAATTGATTTATAATAAATAAAAGCAGGTTAAATTATCTTCAAAACCAACAAAAAACTTTGCTCTAGCTCTAATATTACCGCAATTAGAGCCTTTCAAAGTTGACACATTTTTATTGCACTCTATTTGACACTAAGTTCTTTTAATAAATTGCTTCCTGTGAAATTAAGGTGTAAAATAGTTGGTGTACAAGTAAAGATGTATCGAATTTCCTGAAAAAGAAGAAAGCTTTTTCTATATAGTTTTAGATTGCCAAATATAGAATTTTCCACTAGCATGTTATGTCAAAATTGTATTTCAAAATTTGCACCGGGAAAAGGTTGGATCAGAATATGATATTCATTTGTTAAAAAATTAGTGTACATGTTAATGGTATTATTATATGTGTCATATTATGAAAAATATAAATCGCTTTTGAAATGCCCAAAGATTCTGGTATCCACGAGGGAAGTCGGAGGAACGTTTGCTTGCTATGTTTTGGGAAGACAAAGAATATGATAAGCTTGCAATAAAAAAGGTTTTAATTCTTTAAAGATGCTCAATCCTCGAAGGCATATTTGGCAATCCAAACTATCTAGAAAAAGCTTTCTTCTTTTTTAGGGAATTCGATACATCTTTACTTGTATACCAACTATTTTATACCTTAATTGCACAGAAAGCAATTTATTTACAATAACTTAGTGTCGAATAGAGTGCAATAAAAATGTGTCAACTTTGAAAGGCTCTAATTGCGGTAATATTAGAGCTAGAGCAAAGTTTTTTTTTGGTTTTGCAGATAATTTAACCTGCTATTTCACAAAAACTAAAATTTTCGAAAAAAATGTCACTAAAAAATCCCTTTTACAGGTCATATCTTCTAAACTATTAGTGTTAGGATATTTTTTTTTTTTTAGTTTTTTTAGGAATTTGGTCTACTTTCTTTTTTAAGCATAGACTCAAGTTGTACGACGTACCCGTGACGAGAAATTTTCAAAAAACTATTTTTTTTCACTTTTCCAACATTTTAAAAGCGTTCCGAAGGTCACTCGATATTGAGCATTTAGCAGTTTTTTTTTGATCACCAAATTACATGGTTTAGGCCAAAAAAATATCACATATGACTTTTTCTCCAAGAAATATACATGATAAATGGTCTATAAACTGTCAAAAAATGAGTTATTTTAAAAAGGACCCTAACGATTTTTTTAATTTTAGGCTTGAAATAGTCGGAAGTCATCTCCAAAATGAAATTTCGAGGCAACTTGGACAGGCAAAGTTCATTTCAGTGAAAATTGGTTCAAGCTAGGCGTGGCCTGATACAAATGAAACCATGACTGGAAAGTGTAACGCAAGCCTCTGACACACGCGTTGTGTCTTATGTCACAGACCGGAGGCTTGCTTCTCTTCACCCACCGAAAGGAGCCCTTCAGTCTCTCTCTCTCTCCTTCAGTCTCTCTCTCTCATGTCATAGACCAATTTGTTCGCTGTTTTCTTCTTTTGACAAAGTTAAACCGTGCCCCTGAGCTTTTGAAATTAATATGGGGTTTTAAATGGGAAAAGCTTGATTTTCCAAAAACTGGAAAAAAGAGCTACTTGTTATAAACTTTTTGTGAATTAAAGTATTAAAACCTCTTAAAGCATGTCCAAAGAATAATTTCCACCCAGTAAGTTTTAATGTTGACTACCCACCCCCCTTTCAAACCATTGTTATTGTGCTTGGAAAACGACCCAAACACTGCAAAATAGCAGTTTTCTATTAAATTCATACTAAAAACGGTATTCTTTGGATTTTTTCAACAAGAATTATTTTTAATTGATAAGGTACGATAAGATAAAAGATCAGATTTATTTCTCCATTGTGCGCTTTTACAAGCTTCTACAATATTTGGTGACCCCCCAATTAAATTTACGCTTAAATATACATTGCATTTAAGTCGTTCGATTTACATTTTCACTTAAATATAATTCTACTTTCTCTCTCGCCTTCCTTTCAAAGTTCCTAGTCCATTCGCAGAGGATGGGGTTCGGCAATCCCACTAAGCATTTGGCTACATGGTTTTCTAGAGCTATTCCTCTTCTGTCCCCAATCCAATCATCAATATTTCTAGTTAAATTCGGGTTTAATTGTCCCGCCAAGCCCGGACATCTCAAAATGTGTACAAGATTTTTTTCGTTTTCACCGCATAGTCTGCAACTAATGTCAACATATCCCTTGTTTCCCGCTTTCCCAACGTTTCCGCATCGGATCCTTGCCCATTGCTCTTCAAGTGAGTTGCTTAAATTTGTCCTATCCCAATATTCCTCTTTTCCTATGTTCTTTTTCCACTTTTTGTATCCCTTACAGTAAGTTGAATGACCTAACTTTCCCCAGTCCGACTGTATTTCCTGGTCTATTCGCATATTTGTAGCTCTAGCTAGCTTGTTTTTCACCTCCTCCTTTCTTGTTCCTTTCCAAATCCAATTTAATGTTTCCCCGTCCCCAACCTGTTTAAACGCTTTCTCAAGTTTTTCTCCCCATTTTGATAATGTACAAGTTTCCAAGTATTTTGTCAATAATTTTTAATTATTCAAACAATTATTATTTGTTTAAGAATTATATTTTTCTTAAAATCGTGGAAATAATAATAATAATAATAATAATAAAAAAAAAATAATAATAATATATCGTGGATATAAGTGATCGATTTTATGAATGGTAAGAATATGTTTTGTTTTTTACATAATTGGTCATTATTTAAACAATTTCCATTTGTTTAAACAATCTTTTCTCCCTCAAATTGTAACAAGTTATTATTCTCTGGAATTTATATCTCGAAAATAATAATTTTCCACGAATTACAGTGAAAAATATATTAAAAAAAAAAATAATAACTGTTTAAACAATTGTAAATTATTTACAAAATACTTGGAAACTCGTCATTTATCGATTAAAAATAATTCATGTTGAAAAAACACAAGAAATACCGTTTGTAGTATGAATTCATTAGAAAACTGCTATTTTGCATTTTTTCGGTTTCTTTTTCATTCTGTTTTGAGAATTCCCGCCAAGTATTTAAAGTCTAACAGGAGGAAAATATGCTGTGTCTAATTTGAAAAAAAGAAACAATTTTCAATATCTTTCTTATAATTTTTGAGTACTTAGATGTGTAATAATAATGATAAGTGTCAAAATAATTAATTTTCCATAATGAAATTTCAATTTTTATTATTCTTCTCCATGAAATGAAAATTTGAAAGATTTCAATTTCAGTTAACGTTTACCGAAGATGTTTACACATAAATCTGTCTTGGGTCGTAGTTAAGGACGCACGTGATGTTTTTTTTATGAAGTAATTTCATCTTTTTGCGTGTTCTTTTCACTACTACTACTAAATAGGCCTAAGTAATAGCTCGGAAGTACTTTTTTGTTTTTTCATTAAGTAAAAAAATAAAAAAGTTATGCAACTCTGAGTGTCCATATTTTCGTTTTTGGGGACGCACCGCACTACTGATGAGGGGTTTTATCGGATGGGGTTGCTTCTTTTAGGATGCTCTTTCCGCAGTCTGATAGAGTTAAGTAATAGATCGAATGTACTTTTTTTTAAATTTAAAAATAAAATAGTTACGCAACTTTTTAGGTGTCAAAATTTGAGTTTTTTGGGATGTGCCGATATTTGACAAGGGATTTCTCACACATGGTTATTTTTTTTAAGCTTTCTTTTCGCGATTCAATAGAGCTAAATAATAACTCGAAGGTACTTTCTTGTTTTTTTTAAATTCAAAAATAAAAAAGTTATTCAATTCTCTTTGTATCAAAATCAGAGTTTTTGGACACACGCCGTTCCTTTGACAAAGGTTTTCTCGGAGATGGTTGCTTCTTTCAAGATGTTTGTTTCACGGTTCGATAAAGCCTAGCAGTACCTCGAACCATTTTTGCGTTTGTTTAAAATTAATTCCATGAAAGTTAGACAGTTTTTTGCTTCTCCTGTAAAATTCGGGTTTTGGCACTTATACGTCCGTATGCAGTGTGGCCCTTCAAATACATTTTTCAAATTATAAAAAAAATGTATAATAAACTTTTATTGATTTTGTTACACATTTTACTACTGCAAGTTTAAAAAAATTGCGCTGATTTTTATTACTTATAATTTTCAGAAAAATTCTTTGTTTATTTCGAATATTTTCGTTTTATTCACAGAAATTGTAACATCGATGTTCAAAAAAATGAAACAGATTATAAGGATGTTCAAAATTACCGTTATGAGCAAATACAACAATTCCACACCACGATGTCGCAAACAACCATCAGCTTAATTTCAAAGACGAAAAATAATGTATAAATTTAATTTCTATAAAGACAAGTTATTTATGTTATCATTAAAATAAATTATATTTTCATTAATTATTTATTAGCAGTTATTGTTTTTTGCGTAAACAATTATAAATAAACCTTACTCTTGAAAGATTTGAGAATGAGCTAGTTTGCAATATTTCCGCTGAAATTGACCAATTTAATAAACAATAACAATTCAACACATAAATTTTTATTTTTAGAAAAATATATATTTGAATTATTCAAAACCATTGCAATTTTGTTGTCTTCTAATAAGTTTAAACTTTACGCTTTCCAGACTTAATATAACAACCAAATTACAAGTTTATTTCGTCAATTTAACGCGAATTTATGTTTTATTGTATTTCAAGTTGTTTTGCCATAAATATTAGCATGCAAACGTTAAAATAAGCAATTTTAAATTTAATTACGCGAAGCGCCTGCGCATCCCCACTATTGCAAGTAATCGCGAAAATACTACTTGGCCTGACAAGTAGTTTCTTTTCGTAAGATAGTATTACAGAATTTTTGAACGAAATAGTTGAATTTCCAAACTAAAAAAATCAAACTTTAACTCAAAATAGAAAGGTTTGATTTCTAGATGAAAAAATTAATTTTACATGAAAAAACGTATCTTCTACAAAACAGTTAAATTTTCTACCACATAGTTGAATTTTTACCTTATTGTTGAATTTCCAAGACAAAAAGACGAATTTTTTTAGTTGAATTGTTAACCAAAAGTATGAAATTTCAACAAAAAAGTTCATTTTCATCGAAATAGTTAAATTTTCAGTTAAAAAAATTAATTTATCACCAAAAGGGAAACTGCAACAACATAGTTCAATTTTCCACCAGAAAAATGAATTTTCTACGAAAATTAAGAATCTTCAACCAAAAAATGTTAATTTTTAAGAGAGTAGTTCAACTTTCAACAAAGCAGTTGAATTTTAAACCTAAAAAGATGAATTTTCAATAAAAAAATATAACAGTTGATATTTCAACAAAAAAATTTAATCTCAAATAAAACACGATATAATTTAACCAAAAAAGATGAATTTTCAGCAAAATAGTTGAATCTTCAACCAACCACCCACCTAAAAGACTACGCAATTTATACACGGCCCCAAATATGCACGTGCTCTCAGGTTTTTTTATGAATGTGAACACTGTAATGGAAAAATACAAACAAAGGGGAATGTATCGCCTTATTATATTCAAATTCAAAAGTTCTTTTAAATCATCGGGGGAGCCCCCCCCCCAACTACTTTGACATTATTCGTTAAAGAAAATTGACAATCCACCCCAAAGATCAATCTTCAACCAAAGAGACATTTAACAAAATAGTTGAATTTTAACCAAAAAGATCAATTCTAAACAAAAAATGTAATTTTTTATTTTTTAACCAAAAAATATTTTAGTTTTAGATCAATAACAGTTGAATTAAACCCAAAAAAAGAACGCATTTCCAACAAAATAATTCAATTTTCAAGTAACAAAATAAAATTTCAACTATAATGATGAATCTTCAACCAAAAAAATGATTTTTTAACAAAGTATTTCAATTTTAAACCAAATAGTTTAATTTTGAAATAAAACAGAAAAAGATAAATTGTTAACCAAAAATAGAATAGTTAAATTTTCAACCAAAAAGATTACTTTTGAACCAAAAAAAGAAGGAATTTTCAATAAAATAGTTAAATTTCCAACAAAAGAGATGAATTTACAACTGAATTGAGGGATGTTCAACTGAAAAAATACATTTTTAAGAAAGTAGTTAAACTTTCAACCAAGTAGTTGAATTTTCAACTCGAAAAGAGAAATTGTGAACAACAAATATAATCGCTGACATTTCTACGGAAAAACATTTTTATTTTAAATAAATAACATTTGAATTCTACCAAAAGAGACGAATTTTTAACAACATAGTTTATTTCTCAACCAAAATGAATTGATTTTTAAGCAAACAGTTGCACTTTCATTTTAAAAAATATGAAATTTCTACCAAAAAAGATGAATTTTCAAACCAAACAAAAAAGCATTTTTAACTAAAAAAGTCAAATTTTCCACAAAAACTGGGATAGTTAAATTTTCAATTAAAAAAGTTAATTTTCAACCAAAAAAAAAAGAATTTTCAACAAAATAGTTACATTTTTAGTCAAAGAGATCAATCTTCAAAAGAAAAATTAATTTTTAACAAAGTAGTTGAACTTTTAACCGAATAGTTCAATCTTCAAACAAAAAAGATAAATTCTTGACCAAAATTTTCCACTGAACTGACGAATCTATAAAGAAAAAAATACATTTTTAACAAAGCAGTTAAACTTTAACCAAGTAGTTGAATTTTCAACTCGAAAAGAGAAATTTTAAACCAAAAATGGAATAGTTAAATTAAAGAAAAAAAATCAATGATTTTCAGAGAAAAATGCAATAGCTGCTCTTTCCACGAAAAAAAAATTAATTTTGAATAAAAAACAGTTGAATCCAACCAAAAGAGACGAATTTTCAATATCATAGTTGAATCCTCAACCAAAACAGGTTAATTTTCAAGCAAACAGTTGCACTTTTAATAAAAAAAGATAACATTTCTACCAAAAGAGTAATGAATTTTCAAACTAGAAAGATTTTTTTGTCAAGAATAAAACAAATTTTCAACCAAATTGTTGCATTTTATACAGAACAGTCGAATTTTCAACAAAACAGGTTAATATTTAAACAAATTCTAAAATATTAGGTTCGGAAACTGAATATTTGGCTTAGAAAAAATAAGTTAATTTTCCGCTGCACTTTTTGATTTTGGACTAAACACTTTGAAATCTGGTCTACACAAATTGTGTTTGTCGGACTATGCAACATTTTAGGCCCAGAATTGAATTTAGTTTAAATTCTTAAAAAATAGGTTAAAAATAATGGAAAGTTTAACCGAATGAACTTTTCTGCAGATTAAATGTCTAAACGGTTAATCGTAGAAATTATTAGAATTATTTAAACGTTTAACCGGTCAAGCCTTGTCCTCCCTCTACGTACCAAGCCGCAGACTGGTTTTTTTAAAAAGTATTGTGAGTTTTTCATTGAAATATTTTCCAAAATATCCTCAAGTATTCCCCAATATTCTTAATATTTCCAAATATTTATAAGTATTCTTCGAGAATGTATTCCTTGTACAAATGTACACACAAACTGAGAGTGAACAACCCCTTGGTTTTTGCAAATCATTAAAAAATAATATACTTGTTTAAGCAGAAAAAATTACTCACAAAGCGAAGAATATGGATATGAAAGATAGCATCAGAAATAACGTCAACAAGAGTCAAAGGACCATTGACCGCCTATATTAACACAATGAAATAATGAATCATAACAAGGCAGAGGCTTCCCTAATACCTATGTACTTCAGAGTAAGCAGGTACAAGTTTTCCCTCGGGATGATTCATCTTTCTAATAACCCAACAAACTCGTCAGAACCCCCTCAATTCACAATTCTGCATTTAGAGACAGTTCTCACCAAATCTTGACCCGGATCGCATGTATTTCTTTTGGGAGTTATTCGTAAACAGCTTTCAAAGCATCTCGAAAATACTACAAATTGCTGAATTAAATTGTATTTTATTGAAAAATAGAATAAGTGGAAAATAAGTTTAAAAATCAGTGATTCTAATCGAGTGAAAAAAAGTGTTTTTCATTACAATAAAGATTTGAATCAATAAACGATGATGGGAATTTTTAAGCAATGGGTAAGTCAAGATTATTCTCTATCGTATTTGAATTCGAAAACTAGTGAAAAGATAAAAAAAAGACGTTTGTATTGAAGAAAAAAGAAACGTACGGACCGATTAAAATTTGAATCACAATTATTTCTTCAAATATTATAATTTTTCGAAATATTGAACCTTTGACTTATTAACTTTTGAAATTATTATAAGATTACTAAGTACTTTTTTCAAGCTATTTTTCTGTAGCAGGATGTTTGGTTCTTACGAAAATAATGTTGTAGATTTTGTCTTTCCATTGATATGGAAAACTTATAAAAACAACCTGTATTCAAAAAAGTAATAATGAGCTAGAGAATCTTACCGTTTTATTGTTATTCACTTTAATTTCAATTCTACCCTTGACATTTGTGAGATGCTATGATAAATTATTGCAAATTATGCATTTTTCTGAAAATAACGAGCCAGACTTCTATTTTTAAATAATCTTTTTTCCCAGGGTCAGCGACTGAACATAATGAATCATAGAAATAGGAAGAATCAAATTTCGTCAGTTTCGAGTTTATCTCAAATTAGATATGCAATTGAGCAATCACAAGGACTATCTCTCGCCTGTTACACGAACAGAGCCTGCGAAGGTAAAAATCTTACTGAAGTTCTACTTCATTATATTTAAAAAAAATAATTTTATATAATTTTTTTGCATTTTTTTAAATTTAATTAATTCTTGCAGATACTAATCGGATTGAGGCCAGAAATTCTAATTCAAGGATATGTGAATGCTCAAATTGTACAGCTTTACCTAATTTAACAGAATGTGGAGTCTGTTTAGAACCTCTTCAGGGACACAGAATCGAATCCTGTTCTATATGTTCGAATTTAATTTGTCGGAGTTGTGCTTCTCGACTTGCTTCTTGTGCATTCTGCAGGACAGCATTGCCCATGCAAAGAAATCGAGCACTCGAAAGGCTTTTAGACAGATTAATTCTTCCTTGTAAAAATTCGAGGTAAGACATTTTTAAATGCATTTAAATTTAAATTTTCCTCTTGAATTTCCTGAAACAACTACATAAATTATAAAATATTAGTACAATTCAAAGATTGTGTTAGGAATTTCTCGAATACATTTTTAAAATCTGAAAAAGCGAAAACGTATAGTGCTTACGAATTGTTGAATAATTATATAATTTTTGAATATTAACAGGTATGGCTGTGACGTTCTTTTGGGCGTGGAACATAGATTCGAGCACGAAGAAATTTGCAATTTTTCGATAATAATGTGCCCTCAAGGTTTGGAATATTGCTCTTGGCGTGGCTCACTTTGTGAAGTCGCATCTCATATGAGAACTGCCCATAAGCTTGAAGCTCTTCAGGATGTTGGTGTTAGTGTCGAAATTTATAGCTTTCGAAAAAAAGCAGAAGCAGTGGACGGTCGCCAATACACGGTAAATTTTATAAAATTCCAAAATATAATAATATTCGTGGTCACAAATAAAATTCTAAGCGCTAACAGAATGAAGATTTACATTTTTTCGAATAATTAATTTGATATAGTTGAAATATCAAGCTTTTAAATTTAAAAAAAGAACATTTTTATTTTATTTAACTACATTTTCCATTGGACGGCCTTCTAATTTGTAGATAATTAAGTTTACCTTCCAATTTAGACTTTATAAACATTTAAACATTTCATGGAAATTGGTGATTGGTCATATTTCCACATTTAGTGTCGAAGATTATTATTATTACTATAAGATTATAACTTTTATGTAAGAATTAAAGTTCAAATGATTACAAAATTGCAGTTTTTAGAATTTTAAAGCCCAGAAATTTACAGGCGAAAAATAATTTTTGAAACTTTGGGCAATATGCCATTTTTATCATACCATCTAATTATGTGTTTTATAACACAGAATTTGCATATGTCATGAATAGGGAAACTAATTGTTAAATCTTGTAGAGGACGACGAACTGAGTTTATTTTTATAACAAATTAATAAATATTATGTTTAATTTTTTTTTAATTGCGCGAGAAGTAATTTTTTTATTGGTGTCGGAATCGGTCGACGAGGAATTCACTGGTCAAAAACCTTTACGCAGTAATCCCTATTACGTCTTCTTACGCATTATTACGCGAATATTCAGGCGCCATTGGAGTATCGCAGCAATAGAATTCAGTAAAACAGTGGAAAATGTCAATATCAGGGGAAGAAATTGATGACATTTTATTATTTGTAATTATAATTAAACAATCAATTTTAATTTTAGCATCAGTTGAAGTAAAATTTAAACCACAACTAAACTCAAATGACTATAGTCATACAATAAAGTAAACTTTCCAAGTGCTTTATTTTGTTAACAATCATTGAGCGGCCTTACACTGCTATTTGTTATTAACAATAATAGTTGTTAAATTTTCCCTAAACTTTTTTCTTACAATATCAATGCTCAGTCACTATTAAAACAATGAGAGTACAAAAAAACACATACTCAAGCAAAAAACATTTAAAGTTTTGTATTTATTTAATAAATTGTTTATAACAATTTTCAATTTAATTATTAGCCAAAAATCTTGATTAAATATCAGTATTAACTTGTTTCCGACAGAATATTAAATATATTCCCTGTTAACAATTACAACCCTAATACAAAATATAAGTCATTTTAGGTATGAAATCAGTGTTTTCAACATTTGTGCACTATACTGAAGTATCTGTCTATATGAATTGTTCATAACAACTAACTTGTACGTTCTTGTACTTTTAGATCAAATATCATATTTTTTCAATTGTTAATTTTTTCACCATATATATATATATATATATAGGTATATATCCGATGCACAAAAAATTTAATTAAAAAATCGAGGAAATAAGGGGTCTGAAAATATTAATGCATACATTTTAAATGAACGAAGGTTATTCTCCCTATGAGAAAATCCCATGTAGAAAACTACACGGAAAACTATATAGGAAATTATATAGGAAACGACATGGTTTCCCCTGTCCAATTTTTTTACTCAAAGATTGTTTTTAGAATTATAAAATATTAAAATTTTCAATGTATAAGTTGAACTTTAAGCGATGGGGAAGGGCATATTATAAATTACAGGAAAATATGTAGGAAACTATATGGAAAACTACATGGGAAACTATACAGGAAACCATATGGGAAGCTATATAGGATCCAGGCTCAAATAACTATATAGTTAACCATATGGTTTACTATAAATTATAATTTATAGGTAAAGGTAATATATAGGGTAAAGAACCCCATATTGTTTCCCTGTAAATTATAATTTATAATATGCCCCTCTCCATCGATTAACGTTCAACATTCAAAATTGTAATATTTCACAAATCTGAAAACAATAATAAAATAAAAAAAATGGACATGGGAAAGTATATAGGAACCGGGCTTAAATTACTATATAGTTTCCCAAATGGTTTCCTATATAGTTTCCTACATAAGATTTTACAAGAGGGCTAAGCGGCCACAAGCTTCAAATCAAGTATTTATTCATTAGCATAGAAAAATAAATTTTCGTATTACCAAATCGGGGCACAAAGCAATAGTGGTAAATAATATTTTTATTTATGTAAGCAATATAACCTTTAGTTAGGATTCCGTCAGAAATCATTCAAAAATATAACAAATTTGCTATGCATGCGTTACATGCGCAGATGCGAATCTCCGTAAATAGACGTCCATAATGGCAACTCATCCAAATGTAGTATTCTAAACCGGCATTTCCAATAAATTTGAAATAAGTGATAAGTAGTTAAAATTTAAAAAAAGCATCCTTGCCAAATATTTAGATCTTAAACTTTAAAATAACAAAAGTAAAAAAATGTATGCAAATTCTATATTTATAAATGATTTAAATTTGTGATGAAGTCTTTAATTAATCATAAAAATTTATTACAGATTTGTCTCGCCTGCCACGATCAGTTATTTTACGCCAAGATTACTGTCTTTAAAGGAAAGCTGAAAATCTCTTGTATTAAACTGGGCTACACAAAAAGAATACCAGTGAAAACTTCTTTGCCAAAGTACGGGGTTTCAATAAAGATCCACGGTAGCTGTAAAAGTATGAAAGGCGTTTTACCATTTGAAAAGAATTTGTACGACAATCGCGAGATAGTCATCAAGGGTCAAAGACTCTATTCAAATGTGGACGATATCGATGAAAAAGATTTAGTCAGAATTGACCTTTCTATCAAACAGCTCAATAAATGTTCTTGAAAATGTCTCGCTGCGTAAAGTTTGTAAATTCTGTACATACAATGCAACTTTGTAAATTGTTAGAATGTAAAGATTGCACATGTAAAATGAAACTTTGGTATGTAAATACACATCGTGCTTGTAAATTCTTTACCCTGTGTTATTACGAATTCTTTAAAATAAACCTGTCTTTCTATATTCCGCCTTTTTTATTTAATATTTCTACATCAAAAATGTACCAGTGAATAATAAGAGAAAAAAATTTAATTAATTATTTTTTCGGGAGGTACTTTTATTCCTTTTCAGATACAAAAAGTTGGATATCATTTTCACTCAGACTTCGACAATTTGAATTCAGCCATTCTCAAGCATACGCAATTTTCCATTCTGATAAATTCTTTTATTCGATAACAAAGCGTTTAAATTTATAGAATTGTGCGTTTACGTCGGTCGGTTGCACTCTCAGACATTTCATGAAAATTATTCACATTCTAGGTCATTTTTCTTATTTTCTACTAATTCTGGGTACATAAAAAAATAAAAAACCCATATTGAAAGTATTAAAAATCACACAGAAGACTCACGAAACGAAATGCAAGTTCGGGCATTTCTTCGTATTTCCATAAGCTTTCAAAGGCATACGCATTGAAAATGTAATAAAAATAGCAGGAAAAAATATTTACAAGATTTCAAAACTCTAAAAAATGTTTATATAAAATTGTTATCTTATTGTGCGAATTAAACATTCAGGCAGTGATTATTTTTAAGAGGCGGAAATAGAGCTTACAAATTTCTGAAAATATGGTTTGTAGTTTTAAAAACGAAGTATCAAATTTGGTCGTCTCTATTTTGATTTTATATCATTCAAAATATTTGAGCTCTACTCCCGCTAAAATTTTGATTACTGCACAATTCTGAGACTCGTTTTTTTTCAGTCATTCGAAAATCCATCGATCCTGAATCACTACTCAAGTCTTTTATTCGTTCAGAAGATTAGGAAAGTGATATGTTACATGTCTATCGACGTTTCGGTTATTATTATAATTTATTCTTACGTGAATAATACGAATACTCAATATTCTTGAGAATTATCGCTTTGCAAATCTGTACAAAAAGACTTTGCTCAGTTTCACTATCTATAGTCCTATAAGATAGTATGTTTCTAGTTAAGATTGCCTCGGGATTAATCCAATCAATCGATTTTTCAAAATGTAACAAATGACAATTAACATGAAAAAATCTAAAAATCCCTATTAATTGGAAAGTCTATTCGTCTGAAGATTTAATTAACTAAATTATTATTTGGAAATTATTATCTAGAAATTTGTTTCAGTAAAAATGTACTACTCACTTTAAGGAATCTAATCTATAAAAAAAATCAGATATTCTCAGCGATTAAGTTCAACTCGACTTCTCAGTCCATTTGGTATTGTTATTGACTTACGACAATCGTTTTTCATATTATTGCCTTCGAGTTGAAAATGCATCTTTATCTGTAAGGATAAAAATAATCATTCAAAACTTTGACAATTACGAGCGTATTAAGAAGCGCTGATTCACTGAACAAATTATAATAACATTTATAAAGTAAACAAGAGAGTTAAAAAATATAGTTTGAATTTTAATTTTCCGGATCTTAGGAAATGTTTAATTCTTACCTGAGCTTTTCGATCCAGGTAATATTCCAGTGTGATTTTTTGTAAATAATTAACAAGGCATTGATCCTCTTTTACTTGCTTTCGGCCCATTGGCTCACCATCAGGCGTCATTGAGATTTCATTGAAACGAGCTTTCGAGATCGAGCTCTTGTTTCTGTGCGAATGTTTGTGTATTCGAACCACAAAACGTTTGGAATGAGAGTTGTGTCTCGCAAAAGGAGATACTCAGACGTTTTCCTAAAATGTGTCAAATTTTATTGATATTTTAGAAATTGCAGGAAAAAGGAAACAATACAAATCTACTTAAATAAGTTTTATTTAACAAAAACGTGAATTAAATACGCACTAGGGTTGAAAAAAATAGGTTACTGTGGAAGTAATACATTAATTCTTATTTGTTATTCAAGAAAGTAAGCTTGAAAATAATTTTTTATAATAAGGGTGCCTACTAGTGTGGTTCAAAATCCTTTTTTTTTGTTATAGAGGACAACGAACCCCCTCGTCCCAATTCGCTTCTAAATCCGAAAAAAGAAATTGTATATTAATCGGTTTTTCGTTATTTTGATTTTAGCAAGTGCCTCAAGCTACTGCTAATTTCCCATGCAAATATATATTAGAAAAAATCACCTTTTGGGGTTTTTGGAATAACTTATGCGGGTTTGAGAAAATTTGACGGGAAAGTTACAGGACTTGCAGAGGACTTTCCAACGAAGAATTCTATGTATCAATCATATGGGTTTGATACCCCTAGCACACCCCCATAGTGCCCCGAAAAGTGCCTCTAAATAAAAAAATGTAAATTCTGTATGAAATCAAAATCCACACACTTTTTGAGCAGAAAATTATTTAAATAAATGAAATTTACTTAAATGATTGAAAATTACTTTAAAATATTGATCATTATTCCACTAGACCAACAATAATAATTATTGGCAAAAAAATGTAAATAAAGTGCTCAAATGTGCAGATTTCGTACAGGATTGACATTTTTGGACTTACAGGTACTTTTTTGGGCACCGTGGGGATGTGCTAGAGGTGGCAAACCCATAAGATTGATACAAAGAATTTTGCCCACAGAAGTTATTCCAAAAACCTCGAAAAGTGATTTTTCCCCATGTATTTTACATGGGAAATTACGAATTCGAAAAAAAAATGCAATTTCTTTTTTCGGATTTAAAACGGAATTAGGCGGGATCGTTGCCCTCTATAACAAAAGAAAGTGATTTCGAAACACCCTTGTGTCTACTCAAATCCTGGAAAAAATACCTTGAAAATTCGAGTTTTTTCAGGTATCTCTAGTAGACCAACGGATAATGACCATTTGTGAAGAGAATTATGCAAATCGTCTAACAAGTAATTTTATTTTATTTTTTAGGTATATGAACCCTCAAAAAACATTTTGAAGATGGCAGGCATCCATATGTTATTAAAAAAAATTCCATTTCGGTCAAACAAGATACGAAAAAATATTAAAAAGCAAAGTTGTTTATTTCAAAAATATCTACTAATTATGTTTTTATCAGACAAATATCTAAACGTGAAAAAATGGTAGATACTATCTATATGTAAAATTAAATAACTGTTTTTTTTTATTTGTGAATATAACTTTACAAAAGGACAAGTAATTTCTAAATGGTACAAGATTCTAGGGATTTAATTAATATGTTAAATTAAGGAAGCTATGAGAAATGATTACAAGATACTCTTGAATAAAGTCTATTAATATGAATAGCAAATAATAGGGTCACTGCAAACAAATTTCACTTGTTTTTCAATTTAAAACTAAGATATAAAAATAGATAACCATTTTAACTATAAGAAAACAAATTTTTGTGAAATATCTATTTTTTATTTCATTCTAAAATCTGTACATTTTTAAATATGCAAATACAGTCACTGCTTGGTAGAAGTGCCGTGCCATGAAATCTGTCAACCGTTTGACTTTTTCAATTTGAGACATAAAGTATTTAAACAACATTTTCTTTCACCAATGTAAAGAGTAGGTAATTTATTATTGAAAAATGCAATTGTTATAAATCATGCAACGATCTTATGAAAATAAATTTGTATTTTTATCTTCATGCTTAAAATTCAGTGCATATTTCATACATAATATTTTGAATAAAAGATTTTTTCCTGAGATTAGTGAAAATGATAAAAAGAAGTGTGATTTAAATCAGTGTAAATCCAATAATATAAAACTATTTTTACAAACGAAAACACATTTCTACTTAATTTGATATTTCAATTAAAAAAAAATTCAAGCACACTCAAAAAAATGCCATGATATTTCTAGGTTTTCCAGGTGTATGAAAATTCCCTGAAAATTCTAGGTTTTCCAGGTGAGTAGACAGTAGACACCCTATAGTCTTCCGATAGTTCATGTTTTTATTGATACTCGGTAATGAAATAATTGCATTAATTAATTATTATTCCAACAAGGAGGTTGGAAAATAATTGTTCATAGTAAGTCTTTTGCTATTTATGGTTTTTATTGACACTCGGTAACGGAATAATTGCATTAATTAATTATTCAAACAAGGAAGTTTGGAAATATTTTTTTATATTATGTCTTTAGTTAGTTAAGAGTTTTGATAGCCACTCGGTAATGAAGCTTACCATGAAACGACGACAGGAAAGAATGGAGTCAAAACTAAATGTGTGATTAAGAACCAAACGATTCCCAATGCACTGCCAAGAATTACACCACACATCACTTGAGCATTTGAATGATATTGTAGGTAAATTCTACTGTACGATACCAGTACTGCTGCAGCAATGCAAAGAACTATTGTCAACAACCGCCAAAATCTTTCTGAGACAGTACTATTATTATTTTGGTGCAATCTGTAAACATAACGACATTTTCAACACCGAGCTAAAGACTTGTGCTCTTTAAAATAATCAGTATTGTAGCAATTTAATTTAAATTAATTAGAATCGATTGTCTTGAAGACTAAGTCCCAACCTATACTTTGGAAGAGTTGAAATCAAAATTACAATTACGCAAATTACAAATATATTTTGATTCAATTAAAAAAGTTCCATTGTGACAATCGTGATTTTTTACTGGCATTTTATTATGCAGTTTCTGTAGAATTTCTTTAATTTGAAAATTCAATGAAAACAGACATCTTTTTGTCATAAAAATAATATAATAAACCTAGTATTAAATATATTTACTGTAATACTCAACCGAAAATTGTCCTGAGACGACGAATAAATTAGAAAATTACCTGATGCACACAAAAAGTACCATGTATGCAGTAAAAAACCACATAAATTGTGCATGGGATGACGGCATACCGTATTCAGAATAGAGAACATCGCGTCTCATAGGTCTTGCTTCACAAATTGTGTGTTTTAATAAAAAATTTACAACTTCGTTAATGACCATTCCGCTAAAAAATACGATCTGGAAAAAACATTATGTTTTGATATTTTCAATTATCAATTATTTATTATAATTTTTTATCTTTTTTTGCAAATGCTTACTGTGTGAAGGTCTCGCCTAAAAATAATCAACGTAACAAAGCCAGTCACAACAGCAAATGGCATTAAACTAATAAGGGCTAAAAGTTTTCCAAGCGCATCGCCTGAAATTAAAAAAAAGAACTATTATTCCTCAAACAATATCCATTTCAAATGTTTCACTTTCTATATTTACAAGAGTTTTATATTAATGTACAATTCAAATTGGCTTAATTGAGGAGTGAGCGAAAAAAACGTGATAAATTCATTTGAGTTAATTTCTCAATATTTAAAGATATATTGAAGCTTGAAATTCATTGATCAAAATTGAATTTGAAATAGGGCATTACAATCAGTAAAACCGTTAAATAAATTGAACGCAAAAAAATATTTTTAATTTAATACTGTCTTGAAGTCATTAACCAAATTAAAATGGCTTTATGCACTTTTGAGTAACGGCATTTTTCATTGAATATTCATGTTCTATCGATATAAAATTTCAATTTTTTTGTTTACATATGGAATGAGGAGATAATTTTTCACATAACTATATTTTGAAATTTAGTAAAATTGTGTATTATAGGAGAAACGTGAAAAAGTATCGAAGAATATTTAATAAGATGTTTACATGTTTAACAAGTTTTTTCTATATTTACGTAATGAATCTATAATCGAAACGTAAACATTGAAAGAAAAAATACCAATTTACGAATGTACAGTCAATTAGAGAAAAAAAATTTGTTTCGCTAGATAAAGTTTGACAATCGGATTGATGATATTCCAAATATACAGAAATGTTGTTCGCTTATTCCTCAATTCTGAATAATTCAATTTCAAATTTTTGAACTAATTTCAAAAATTAAAAAGCTTTCAAATAAAAATGATAAAAAGACACTCCAATGTATGTTTTCGAAAGCAGTTCGGGAATTAAAAGATCATTTTTTTTAAAGAACCTCTAAAGAAGAATGTAAAATTGTTTGTTGTAAAACTTACCCTGAGGATATTCGACAAGAGTCAAAGAAAGTGGAACCCATTCTAAATTGTCGTTAGAGTGGACGAAATGAGATTTGATTTCGTGAAAAGATTCGTTTTCTAGCGATGCCATGTCGAAATATCACGCATGTCACGTGCACAGTGACATGAATGCACAATCTTTTTTCTAAGCGCTTTTCCTCACTTTTTATAGATTCAGAAGATAACTATTTCCTACCATTTCCTAGTATCCTCTATCCTACCCGACCGCAATCACACTTTGCTGATTAGAATCAACGGAATCAACAATGCCGATGACCCACAGCACAGTTACAAAAATGAAAACAGTTGAAGCACTCGTTGCACACGTTTCCTTGTTTATTTCACTAGCTCATTTTTAATGATCAAAGAGAGAAAAACTTTTATTTTTCTGTTTTCAACACGAAAGTCAACGAAAGCAATGTGAAACTACAGAACTAGAGCAAAGATATGATAAACATAGATGCGGTACGCCACAGGTGCTGCCTCTAGGAACTTTACGAGTAACTAAATTTTGTACGGGAGCAAAAAAGAAGATTATTGCTCTCTCACTTACTCCTGACAACCATTGGATGCCCATTTTGGCGAAAACTTCACGTCAACTGCTCGGCCTCACATTAGGTTTATAATATGTTTTTTGTAACGCACGCACGAAATGTTCGCTTTTCGAGGCATGTATTGCATGCGGGAAGTGAGCAATTCTAAAGCCGTGGTAAAAAGCAGTTATAAAAAGACTTTTTCTAGCTGCTGCGCTTGCGCTCTTTGAGCAAGATTACTTTTTCTAGCTGCTGCGCTTGCGCAGTTCCAGCCAGATTACTTTTTCTTGCTGTTGCGCTTGTGCATTTCGATTCAGATTTACTTTCCAGGACTGCTGGAATAATAACCTTACTTCATTATGATTTGACGCTTGAGAGACTGATTGTGAGTAGTGAATAGTGATTGGACAAACTCGAAGTGATAAGTTACCATAAATGACTGATAAATTACCATCAATTACCTATACATTACCGAAAATTTTAGACATTTTTGGATACCTGAAATTATCGGTAATTTATCAATTTTCCATAAATTTCCAGAAATTTGGGACATTTATCAATTTTCCATTAATTTCCGGAAATTTGGGAAATTGAGCAATTTTCCATAAATTTCCGGAAATTTTGGAAATTTTTTCCAAAAAGCTTTGGCTACCTAAAATTTTCGGTAATTTAGCCATTTTTCATAAATGACCGGAAATTTAGCAATTTTCCATAAATTTCTGGAAATTTTTGGAATCTTTCCAAAAAGTTTTGGATACCTGAAATTTCCGCTGATTCAGCAACTTTTCATAAATTTCCGGAAATTTAGCAATTTTCCAGACATTTTGGAAATTTTCGGATTTTTGCAAAAAGCTTTGGATACCTTGAATTTCTGAAAATTTTGGGTAATATACAAATTCACCACAAATTTCCGGAAATCTTCGGTAATTTTTGGTAATTTTACCATAAATTTCCAAAAATTACCATAAATTTCCAAAAAAATTATTCTCATCGTTTCTCAAATCGAAAATTTCCTGCATTTGTTACAAAAAATATCGTGTGCAACAGGTCCTGAATGTAGACAGTTGCAACTCTTGTGAAGTTTACAGTACTTGCCATCGACTCATCTTCGGGTCGTTTCCGGCTTGTCTTCGGCTCGTTTACAGCTCAACTTCGTCTCGCCTCTTGCTCGTACAGCAAACTTCACACTCGTGTGGTACTGCCTACTTTCCGCACTTGTAGCACAATATACTATTATGTAACGCAGGCATGATTGGGATGGCGTCCCATGCAGAGTCAATCTTGGAGAAAACGCAAAACGTCAATTCACTAGAAATTTCAACTAGTGATGCATATCGAGCATTTAAATTTTTTTTCCAAAATCTCGTCAGATTAAATTAAAACCTCGAACACAATACTCATTACATCGAGACGAACGATCACGCAATCGAGATGATCGTCTCGTCTCGATCGACTTTTTTCATCACAAATTCTTGATCTCCATTATAATTTAGTTCCATCTAATCATATAAATCTCGATTCTATCCCAAAATGATCGATATGCATCACTAATTTCAACCAATGATATTTTCCTAGTAATTCACAGAAACACTGTAATTGGCTGAAAGTTCTAGTGATTTGACGTTTTGCGCTAAGTTTGATGGTGGACTCCCATGGCAGATGAAAGCAGAAACTCATGAGTTTCCGTCTCTTTCACTCTCATGAGTTTCCGCTTTCATCCACTGCTTTCATCTGCCATGGGAGTCCATCATGACGCTGTCATGGGACGCCACCCTTACGCGTTTTATCAGCACCTTTTTGGTTCTGAAAGTAGCCGTTTGCACAAAAGGAGGTGCGAGAGCTAATGCGCATGCGCGCAGTACATTAATGCTTTCATAATACTCTTAAGAGTATTATGGGCTCATTATTGTACTGTGTGCATGCGCATTCACAGTCGACCGTGTACTATTACGGCCGCGTCAAACCATCGACATATAGAAATGGACTGTTGACTCCATGGGGGAAACGCGAATGGCAATTAGAAAGAGAAGTGAGAGAGTGGTGGTCAACCTGTCTCTTTCTCTTGCAGGAGCGTCGCTGATGAATCGGGGGCTTCTTTTTGTATTCAAATCGAATAAATATATTCGCATTATATTTTATTCTATTATTTACGATCGTGTTTGCGATATTTACAACGCATGAGCATGGCACAAACTCAGGAAACCTGCTGGAAACGACCCGAAGATGAGCCAATGGCAAGTACTGTAAACTTCACAAGAGTTGCAACTGTCTACTTTCAGCACTTGTTGCGCACGATATTTTATGTAACAAATTCAGGAAATTTTTGATTTGAGAAATATTAAAAACAAATTTTCGAAAATTTAATGTAATTTTTGAAAATTTATGGTAAAATTACCAAAAATTTTCAAAGAATTTGTAAATTACCAAAAATTTCCAGAAATTTAAGGTATCCAAAGCTTTTTGGCAGAAATCCAAAAATTTCCAGAACTTTACCAAAAATAGCTGAATTTTTTTCAGGTATTTAAATATTTCTGAAATTTGCCGTAATTTATCAGTCATCTATGGTAACTTATCATTTCGAGTTTGTCCCATCACTATTCACTATTCACAATCACTCTCTCCTAGTGATGGGCGCTGCTCGGTATTTCACAGTCTTGCCCAATCCTGACCGGTCATGACGGTAAATGTTGGTAAAACGCGGTCAGACCCAAATATTTCCACCAGAAAAGGTTTTTTTATACAGAAAAGTGGTTCAGTTGTTTGGACATACCTTATACTAAACTTGCACAAAAAGTTTTTCGGTTCTAAATGTTCCAGTTATTCTCAAAGTAATAAAAATTCCAAAAAGCTGAGCATAGCAGACGACACTTTTGACAGTTTTGCGCGAGTTTCGAGGAGAATTTGAAAATGACACTTTACAAATTTACAAATTACATTGAAAATCTGTTGCATTTACTAAATAATATTTTAAAAATAATATTTAGTAGTGTGTTAAGTTATTTTGAATATCATTTCATTGAATATGACACTTAAGTATTAAGTTAAGTACTTTGTATCGTATAGGTTATATTCCCTAAATGAAAATACTGTTTTTTTGTCTTTAAATAAAATAACATTGATATCTAATTATTATGAATTTAGATTTATGAGTAATTTGTGTAAATAATTTATTATTTGTTATTATTTATATGTGACGAAATTCAATAAGGCAATTATTATAATTAAAAATGGTAACAATGACAATACAAATAATACATTATTTACACAAATTACTCATAAATCTAAATTCATAATAATTATTTATCAATTTTATGTTATTTAAAGACAAAAAAACAGTATTTTCATTTAGGAAATATTACCTATACGATACACAGTACTCAACTTAATGTTTAAGTGTTATATTCATTGAAATGATATTCAAAATAACTTAGCACACTACTCAATATTATTTTAAAAATATTACTTAATAAATGCAACAGATTTTCAATGTAATTTGTCAATTTGTAAAGTGTCATTTTCAAATTCCCCTCGAAACTCGCGCGAAACTGTCAACAGTGTCGTCTGCTATGCTCAGCTTTTTTGCATTTTTATAACTTTGAGAATAACTGGAACATTTAGAACCGAAGAACTATTTGTAAAAGTTTAGCATACGGGATCTCCTAACAACTAAACCACTTTTTTTTATAAAAAAAACTTTCCTGTTGGAAATATTTGGGTCTGACCGCGTTTTACCAACTTTTACCGTCATGACTGGACATTACCGGTCAGGTCAGGTATTACCACAGTCAGGCCGAGCAGTGCCCATCACTACTCCCTCCTCAAGCGTCAAATCATATTGAGGTGAGGTTATGATTCCGGCTTTCCTGCAAAGTAATTCTAAATCGAAATGCGCAAGCGCAACAGCAAGGAAAAGTAATCTGGCTCGAACTGCGCATGCGCAGAAGCTAGAAAAATTAATCTTGTTCAAAGAGCGCAAGCGCAGCAGATGGAAAAAGTCTTTTTATAACTGCTTTTTACCACGATTTTGGAATTGGTCACATCCCGCACGCAATACATGCCTCGGAAAGCAAACATTTCGTGCATGCGTTACAAAAATCAGATTTTCTACACTGTGATATTATATTATTAATAAAAACAGAAATTCCGGTCTTAAATCTGCAAATTAAACGCGATTTTAATTGTTCTGATATATACAATTATTTTTTTTTTAACGAGAATGTTAAAAAAAGTACTCGACTTACATTTTTTGGCTTTTTGGTATTTGTTTACTTTCTTAAATTCTAGATATCCTCTACCAAACAGCTTTTTAGACGATTTTTCAGAATAATTTACTTGTCATTCCTTCGAAACAGCACGTAACTAAATAATGGATCTTTCCTGTTTCTGGTAATAAACTCAATAACCAGGCAAAATTCGATCATATTTTCCCAGTGGGCACAAAATTTAGCGCCGTCTTTACGACGACTTTAGGACATCTCATGTCCACGTCGTTAAGATGTCTTTACGATGTCGAGAAGACATTGTCAGATCGTACGACGTCTTTATCATCTTAACAACATGGTCATAGCATGTCGTAAAGGTGTTTTCAAGAGTCGTAACGATGTCGTGAAGACGTCGCCAAATTTTGTGCCCACTGGGTAGCTTAAAAAAATCATTAATGATGATTTTTATAATGCATTTATACCTCTGTCCGTCCGACCGGTGCGCGCAGAAAGTCCATAAGAGTAAAAGAGACAGAGAGCGGAATATTGGAGAACAAGAACTCTCTATCTCTTTTACTCTTATGACTTCTCTGCCTGCACCGGTCGGACAGACAGGGGTATAAATGCACCATTGTAATGACAATAATGCATTTGGCATACCTAGTATTCGCGATAGCAGACAAAAAGTAAATCTTTTCTGAACAGATAGTGATTGGGAAATAACCTAATAATTATTTAATAATATTAATTATTATTTATTATAAAGATACTACAAAAATAAAGTTTTGCCCCATGCATGACCAAACCCATGCACCTCGCAAGCGAACTTATAATAAGTTCCAAGAACTAAAAAAATTCCACCGGTTAAAAAGAGATGGAGATATCTAGAGAGGTATCTATGTCTCTTTTTAACCAATGGCAGTTTTTAGTTCTTGGAATGAAGTATTAATGAATGAAGTATTAATTTTTTTTTTAATAAATAGGTATTTTGTATGTCTATTAAAAACAAAATAAAATGGCAAATAAATTTGAATGATTTAAACATAATTTTTAGAGATAAAAAATAATTGGGAAGTTGTGTCCCTGAATTTAAATTTTTTACCGAATACAACTTAATTTAAGGATTACCCCATGCGCCAAGGTGAACAATCCGTTGAGAGGGAAAAATGGGTTAAGTCAAAAAATTTATTTTTCAAATAAAAAAAATGTATCCTGAAACGAATGCGGTAGCCGATAGGAATTATAATGTTTTAGAAATAATGTTGTAATTAATTCTGAAATTTTACTCAGTGAAAATTCAATTTCAATATTGAGTTATTTTTAGTTTAAATAATTAGCTGTTATATTTTTTATGATTTTTTTTTAACGAGAAAAAATTGACAGATGCGGAAAGAAATATCCTTTTCATGTTGTACTTCATTGAAAATGTTACTTTCTTGAATCCTGTGCAAAGATATATTTTATTGGATCCAGAGACTAACCGAAAATACCGAAAAGAACGATTTAACGATTTATAAAATTTCAGAATTGTACAAATAAGAAATTATTAAATACCCCAAAAATGCTTCAATTCACAAAATAAAATTTTGGAGAAATTAAAAAATTGTCCGATAAAAAGTGAACTCGATTTCATTGATTTATTTTTTTTTAGATTTCAATCTGAAAATGTAATTAAGGAATTATTTATTAGAAATATTTACTAATTCATTTACCTGATTATTATTTGTTAATTGTACAATTTTAAAATTTTATAATTCAATGAAATTTGATTTTATCATTTTAAAAATTCTGACATTTATAATTCGGTATTTTTACTTTTCATCAATTTATGTATTGGGTATTCATTTTTTCGGTATTTTTGGTTGGTCCATGGATCCATTGTGTTTCAAAAGTCCAAATTTTAACAGAAGTTCGTAATATATCTAAATTATTATTCAAAACTTTTTGAGAAGGAAGAATAATATCGGGATTTTGAACAATTTGGACTTTTATAGAACAATAGGAATAATTTTGGATAAGATATAAAGGCACAGTTACTAAATATGTACATTTTAAGGACTTATACAACAGCGTATCAGTTTTCAGTAATTCAAATGAACTCTTTGATTATCGTCCTAATTATATTTTCCCTAATTTCTGGAAGAAAAGTAGATTATTAAAAATATGGATTTAAAAATCTACGACTTGGCGCCACGAAAATAAGCGACTTTCACAGCGCCTCTACAGGTATGTGTCCGTAACACTGGAATGATAGCTATATATATTATATATATATATGCAACGACCACAAACTTGCCTGGAGCGCCAACTACCGGTATGTGGCCCTACTAATCCCTTGCCGCATCTAGGAACTAATATCTTTGATAATATCTTTGCCTAGGACCATGATCCAACAAACCATGGTCTCGCCACGCGCAAGTGAAAAAAAGTCAACCAATCAGATGGCTCCCTAGTTAGACCCGACTACCCTTCCATCTTGGATTTTTAAATCCAATCTTCTCCACAACTTTGAAATTGAATGGCAGTTGGCTTCGCGTTCTGTTCGCGCCAGTGCAGCGAGTATGGTGGGGGTACTCGGGTAACGCGAAGTCGAACGTATTAGGCATTTTCACTTCATAGTCAGCTAACTTCACATTGTTAACTGCTGAGGGGAAAACAATGGATGAAATGCATGGAATTCGCTCCATTTTTTCCCTATTTTGTTAATATCTTCGTAAAAACTAATTTTTTCTATGTAAGTGTATTTGAAAAATAGTTTTTATTTTTTAAGAACTATTTAATGAAATAATAAAATGTTAATAATTATTATTCATTATGAAGATATTACAAAAATAAAGTTTTGTCCCATGCATTTGGTCCATTGTTTTCCCCTCAGCACTCAACGAAGTGAAGTTAGCTGATGGTTGAAGTGAAAATACCTAATTTGAGCATCGAAGTGGCGGGACCATAGTTTGTTGGATCATGGCCTAGAACCTAATAATATTTTTGGTAGTATCTCATCTCTGGTAGTACCTCGTGGATCGAAACCATATTTTAGGCAATTTTAGGTTAGGAATTATTTAAAATCTTGACAATTATTATAATAACGATAAAAACTTCGGTGATTGGATGCTTCTTTTAAAAATAGTGAATAGATTTCGTTTGCAGTTGAATCTTACGAATTAGATGGTTCAGCCAGCTTAGCCAAATTTGACCATTAATGTAATAAGAGTTAAAATAGTAATGTAAACAAATGTCACAAAGTATAATTGTTGTCCGTCACGCCGCACTTATCAGCTGATAACGTGTTTAGATTAGGTAAGGTATTACAAATTCGGTTTTACGCAATATTTACGTTTTAATTTTAAGGATTTATAGTGATCGAAGCAGCAGAGATATAATATATGTATATATTCAAATATTTAATTTTTTCTCCTACTAAATTTTATTATTTGATTTTCCATAATCATTTAAAATAATTCATTAAATTCTTGAAAAATGAGATTTTTTGGCAGTATAGAATGTTTGCCAGTTTCATCTAAAAGCAATAAGTTTTTATTGCATATTTATTATTTAATTTATTTTGTAGGTACTAAACCATTATATATCGAATAATATAATGGCGCAAATTACGCCTTCTCCATTAATTTTTGAAATAATTGCAGAATGCAAAATTTCAAAAGCACGAACTGGGATAATAACTTTGATTCACAGTCGTGTAGATACGCCAGTTTTCATGCCAGTTGGAACTCAGGTTTGTTATTTGTTTTTTTGATAAAATATTATTAATAATACAATGCAAATATTTTCTATTCTCTAATGCAAAATTTATATAACTGAAAATTCAAATAAAAAAATTGTGACACTAATTTTAAAAGCGAATGGCTAGGTGAAAGTACTTGATGTATGATTGGTGGACCACCGAACCCATTTCCAACTCAACTAATCCTTGTGCTAATATCCGCAGCCATTTTTAAATTGCTTCAAGTATTTTCAAATTTGAAAGCTCTTCATTAGTTAAATCTAAAATTCTTGATGAAGATCAAACTCTATGTTGCTTTTAGAAATAATTTATTGATGGAATAATAATGTCCTAACAGGGAACTTTGAAAGGTTTGCTGCCTCAGCAATTAGAGGAATTAAATTGCCAAATCATTCTCGGTAACACTTATCATCTTGGAACGCGACCAGTAAGATTGTCCGATTACTTCAATTTCCACATGTAATTTAAAAAAAAAACAGGAAAATTTAATTTTATACAGCAATTCACTATATTTTAGGGTCCAGAAATTTTAAAAAAAGCAGGAGGTCTACATAAATTTATGGGATGGAATAGGGCCTTGTTAACTGATTCTGGTGGTTTTCAAATGGTATCGTTGCTTCAATTGGCTAAAATTACAGAAGAGGGAGTCAGATTTAAATCTCCGTATAATGGTATTTAAAAATGAATTACCCTTTTCACTGCCCAGTTTACATAATTTTTATTGTTAATTTTAAATTTGCTTATTATTTCAAAAGGAAGCGAATGTATGCTAACACCTGAACACTCAATTGAAATTCAAAATGCAATCGGAGCTGATATTATTATGCAACTTGATGATGTAGTCAGCACTCTTACGACTGGACCAAGAGTAGAAGAAGCTATGAACAGGCAAATATTGAATTGATAAAATACCTTTTAAGATATAAACAATTAAGTTTACCATATTTGCTTCATTCATAGAACAACAAGGTGGCTCGACAGATGTTTATCTGCTCACCAAAGACCAGATAAACAAAGTATTTTTCCTATTGTCCAAGGAGGATTGGACCCAAAATTAAGATCGGAATCTGCTCATCAATTGATAAAGCGAAAAGTAAACGGATATGCGATTGGTGGACTTAGGTTCGCTTTAATTTTTAGTACGCTGTTTTATTTAAAAAAGATCTTTCTGGAAAAAACTAACAAAAACTGTTTACAGTGGTGGAGAAACTAAACAAGAATTTTGGAAAATGGTTCATCTCACGACTGACATTCTTCCAAAAGATAAACCGAGATACTTAATGGGTGTTGGATTCGCTGCTGATTTAGTTGTTTGCTGTGCGCTAGGTGTCGATATGTTCGATTGTGTATTCCCGACGAGAACGGCAGTTAGTATTTCAAAAAGTTTGCACACGACAAATCTTAAGACTATTTTCATTGCAACAAACTTTATATAAAATAATTTTTCAGCGATTTGGATGCGCTCTCGTACGAACTGGACAATTAAATCTGAAACAGGACCAATATACAAACGATATAAGACCGATTGACGAATCTTGCGAGTGCAGTACTTGCAAAGAATATACCAGAGCCTATCTTCATCAAATTGTCACTGTGGAAACGGTCGCCTGCCATTTACTCACAGTTCACAATATTGCTTTCCAAATGAGACTGATGCGAGATATAAGAGAGAGTATAGAGGCTCAAAAATTCCCTGAATTCGTTAAGGATTTTATGTGCAATTTGTATCCGACTAAAGACTATCCAATTTGGATTGTCGATGCTATGCAGGCTGTAAATATTACCTTATCGTGACGAATTTTGACAAAGTTAATTATAAAAATATACTTTCTTTAGCGAAACATTCTGTTTAAAATCCTTTCTTTCCTTTCTATTATTACACTATACATTGAAATTGGAAAGATAAAATGACAATTTGTAGATCGACTTTCCAAGATGATGTCCTCAATGGAAGACGAGGGGTTGACCACTTGACTTTTAAGAGTACAACAGATTTCAAGATTTGAAACATTTCACAAAGATTGAAAGAATTTCAAAAATTTCACAGACTTCAATGATTTCACGAAGATATCAAAGATTCAAATTTTTTAAATTATTTCAAAGATTGCATGAATGCTTGTATTGTATTATTCAAATCAAACAGCTTTAATTCTTCCTAAGTATATAATATATTTTTTTTTAAATAACAAACATAATTGCTCAAAATCCTTTCCTTCGCTAAAACCGCACTTGAATTTCTCTTTTCCTGTCTGAGGCGACTTCTAGAATTTAGCTTCTGAAAATGCATTATTATAACAGAACAGATTTCCGAGTCTGTGAAGAGAATAAATTAAGTACTTAATAATTAGTTGTTTGAAACACGTGACAATATCGTTATAATAATTCAGGATCGTCAATAATACCACAGAGTTCGGGAAAAATCTTCCGAGAATTTGTGCAAAGAAAATAATTTCCCGTGATCGTTCAGGTATTATACAATCCACTTCTCGCCGTTTAGGCTCCTGCAACCTTTATTTGAAATCCAGGCGAGTAATTCACTCGTTTGAAAGGTTAAGGAAAGGCTTCATCACATAAAATCGTCAGAGTCGTAACCGGAATTTTCCGTGTTTGTTGTCATGTTTGCGCTGGTAAATAATGAATTGTAACTCCTGAAACAAAAGGCAGCTATTAAATTTTATTTCAAACTTCAAAAATTTGTAAATTATCATTGTGGGGGGTTTTACAAATAATCGTGAGACCGAGACTCACCTCATTTCTGCTTCTTCCTGACGTCGTTTTTCTTCTGCCTTTTCCTTTTCCTTTTGCTCTCTCAAAATCTGTTTCTTGTCCTCTCGTTCCTTTCTGTCTCTCTGTTCTCTTTCTGCCCTGAAATTGATATCTGCTGATCTCTTAGTTTTGTTCAAACGATTTACTACTGTGTTTAAGCGTTTCGGGACGTGAATTTTTCGCACTTCCTTCTCCTTGTGAAATCCTACTTGACCGACTTCCATACCCTGAGTTTTTTTTAGATTGGCCCACATCGTGTACACGACATCGATGTCATTCATTTTGTTACCTTCGATACTGTTCGCTTTAACTAATTGTGCCGCATCTTCTAAAACTGAACCAGGAATGTCGTCGATCGTCTGCCCCTGTAATTTCGTTGGAAATACTGATAAAAATATCTGAGGGACATTTTTAAATATCAGGGTATCTCAAGTTATGGAGCCATTCAAATATTTGGCATTTTTTTAAACAATCGACTTGGAATATGTATACAATTTCGCGAGCTTATTATAAATAATAATTTTTTCAGTTTCTAGGGATTCAATTAATATATGTTTAATTTAGAAAGCTTTGACAAATTATATTACAAGATATTCTTAAATATATTAGGACCATCGATTAATTAAATAATAATTCAAACAAATTTTCATTTTATGTTTTTATACTTCAAATTCAGTGCATATTTAGGTAAAATTAATGTAAGTGCTATATTACATTAAATTTTAAACTAAAAAAGATAAATTGTCAACCAAAAATTGAATATTTAAATTTTCAGTTAAAAAAATTAATAATCAAAGAGATGAATTTTTAAATAAAATTACGGAATATTCAAATGGAACACTTACATTTTCAGAAAAAATCTAATTTAAAAAAAAAAACTAATTTTCAAAAAAATAGATATACTTTGAAACCAAATGGTGAATTTTCAACTGGAACAACGAATCTTCAACTGGAATAGTTAAATTTTAAACCAAAAAGATGCATTTTTAACTAAAATTATGAATCTTTAACTAGAATAATTGAATTTTAAACCAACACCATTTATTTTCAACCAAGAAGATTAATTTCTACCAAAAAAGAGGAATTCTCAACTAAAAAAGATAATTTTTGAAGCAAAAAATGAATAGTTAAATTTTTCGTTGCAAAAATTAATGCTGAACAAAAAAGATGAATTTTTAAAGTCATATTCAACAAAGAAAAAAACTTTCAACAAAACAGTTAAAGTTTCAGCTGTAATAGTTCAATTTTCCTTAAAAAAACTAATTTCTAGGCAAAGAAAAAATGAATCTTCAACAAAATGCTTATTTTTTAACCAAAGAGATGAATTTTAAATTAAAATGATGAATCTTTAATCAAAGCAATTAATTTTTAACGAAAGAGTTCGAAATGAGTTGAATTTTTAACGATATACTTGAATTTTAAACTAAAAAGGATTCATTTTCAATCAAAAATATATTATTTTTCTTAGTAAAAAAAACAATTCGCTAACCTAAAATTCGCCGTAAAAGTACTAAAATAATTTTTAGAATTTTGAAATAGGGGCGACTAAAAAACTTCCGTTTTTTCTCTATATTCCATTACTTTTGCAGGTTTTTTGGAGCAACCCTGTATTTTTACCATATGCTGCCTGCTATTTAAATGCTAATTAAAAAAACTAAGTCAAATTGCTAAAAAGAAAGTATAACTTACATATCGAAGTCTCAAATACACGTGAGCTGATGAGAATTTATCCACATGGAACCAAACATCTTCAGGCCAACCCCATTTTATGAGATCTTCGTCTAGAATTAACCAAGCAATTAAAAATTAAAATGACCAAAAACTGATCCAAATTGTAATTTGGCCAATTGAGAAGGGTCAAAATGGTCAGATTTTGTTTGAAGAACTATACATTGAGTGAAATCCAACGAATTAGACAAAAATATTATTAATTTTAAGATTAATCTGTTTTAATTTTCATTTTGATGCATTTCATTCGAGGATTTGATACAAAAAAGTGCGGTTATGTTTATTTCGAAAATAAAATCTAAATTTTAAATAAAGAAGACCTTTTTTTAAGCATAAAAGAATAATAAAAATACTCACTCTCATACTTGTCAATCCCCATAAATAAAGTTACAGGTGGTTGCACCACTGAAATTCGAAAGAAAAAATATGTAATTAAATCTAACCTAAAAAAGATTTTGCGTAATTCAGCTATAATATCTATATTAAAAAATAGAGCAACTGAATGAAATAAATAATGCTTACCATCACTCTCAAAATAAAAGACCATTTTTGCAAGAAAGAAATAATTTAGAGCGCAGTTTTCAAAGAAATAAAAAAGCTGTCAATAAAATATCACAGAGCAAAATTTTGTCTGATGTCTCTCCCACCCTTCTTTCTGTTCGGACATTGTTGCTAATGTAGGTATCTTCTAATGATCTATAATTTATCTTTTAAAATAAAATACAAGATTATTTGTGACTTAGAAAGGGTTTTATGTATAGAAAAAATTATAAATGGTCGATTTCGAATCGAACTTAATTTAAACAAAGTTTCTCAAAAACTTGGGTACAAACCGGAAACCCATTATGTCCTGATGGCACGTCGAAAATCGTTGAAAATCCACACATGGCGTGAAATTCAAAAGCATGTACAAAATTGAACGATTAAACAAATGAATAGGAGGTCAGTGAAAAAAATAAGACCCTATCAAATCAAAAAATATTTTTTTTTCTACTTCAGATTCAATTACATAGCATTGTCGTGTTCTTTGCATCGAATGAGCAATATGTCAACAATTTCAAAATTCTAATAATGCCTATAACATGAAGCTTTTAATTTAAATACGAGATGTATACAGCATACTACAAAACATACCAGATTTTAATTACCTTTTCGCATTTTAAATATTTTAACTACATTTAAAAAGATTGTTCGCTGAAAGTGTTATCTTTTATCAGTTCTCTTTCAACTTATAACTATATCGACTCTTAAAAAAAATTATTGTTCAGTGGAAGCAAGAAATATACACATTTAATATAAGTAGGTAAATATTGGACATCAAATTCCTGACTATTTTTTAACTGGAATCTGAAGATTTCATCTAAACTTTTTTATTTAATACGCAATTTCTCGAAACTTCACAAGTAAAAATACAAATTAGTTTTGATCAGTTTATAAAAAAAGGTATTGTATTTTTTTCATACATTAATAATTTAAAAATAGACTAGGAATATTATCTATATCTAGCCCTGAAGGAACTTTAAATCAGAGATCAAATTTAATTAATTTAGACAATTAAGGCCATGTGATACTTACTTGATTCAATTTTTTGCAACAATTCACGTCCACACGAATTGAGATATTGAGTTGAAAATTTGTAAAATTATATAAAAGGCACTAAGAAACGTTTGTGTGGTCCTACATTTCTGGAAATACAACCAAAATTTGCAAAATTGTTTTTCTTTTTTAGTTTCATAATGTTAGAATCATAAAAACGTTCCTTAGTTTTTTCAAATTTAATTTCCTAAATTTTCATCTCGATATATCAATTACTGTAGAAATAAACTGTTGCGAAACAAATGTCGGTAAAATAGAAACCGGATAAGTATTACATGGCCTTCAAAAAATTATTCGAATCAGTTCGGTATTTCTAAACATTCAAATATGTATATATCTACATTTTTCTTTGCTCCCGAATCCTAAAGCTCATGCAAAGAACCTCGTGTCGCGTTTGCAGAATATTTGCTAGTCACCAAATGCACAAAATAGGAAATTCATACTGATATAAAATAATATTTGTATAATATTTATAATTCATATATTAAAAAAATTTTATAGTAAAAAAAAGAGTAAAATCGTCCGTATTTCTATACTGTAAAAGTAATGAATAACGACGAATAATATATAGTATCACAAAAAATCGCGACGCACGAGAAGCAGTGCCATTATAGCGAATGGTTTTGAAACGAATGATTCACAATAGCGGACATTTTCAACAATCGCGTAATTATTTTCATCTGACTAGCGTCAACTTTCAACATGATGGTCTACTTTTTAACTCGGTTGATAAATATTTAATGACCTTATAACCGAGTATGAACACAAAAGCCGAGTCGATTCTCGAGAAAGAATATTCTTTTATGATTATCAAGCAATAATATTATTCAATTAAATTAAAAACTGCAAATATTCTATGAATACTTTCTTCACAAGAAACTTCCGAGGATCGTCTCGGCCATAAAAATGTCTATAATCTATAATAAATACCAACCACATTTGTTTCTAAACCACATTCAAACGATTCTTACAAGAATTTTTTAGATTAATTAATCATTTTTTATAGTTGACATCCAGAAAGAAAAGTTCAATTAAAGATTTAATAGTTCTTCACGACACTGATTTAAATATTTATTAAGAATCGTCCGAATCTGATGAACAACAGTACACGTTATGTTAGCGGGAATTTAAAAAGAATGTTATGTAAATTTATACGAAAATATCGACAATCTGTTAACGCTGGAACGCAGACTCCCGAAACGCTAGCTGTTGTATCGACTCATGTCGATAGCATGTTTTTCGGCATGATATGTCTTGAATATTTGACTAAGTACGGGAGACACTTCGGGATCGTTAATCCATAAATTTGTCGACGATGGTGTTTCCAGAATCGATAAATAAGCTGCAAATATATTGGATTAGTTATTTTATCAGAAGTAAAACTTTTTAAAGGAGGAACATGCAATTAGTAAAATCCAATATTTTTTAATATTCTTTAAATATGTTAAACTTGTATTATAATTCCGTGTCCTTTTGGAAAATATAAGTATTTTTTACCACCTTGTGTAGAAAATATAAGCTTTTAAATAAAAATGGTCTCTCATGGACCTAACCTGACAGAATCATATAAATCGGAGATGAACTTATGAAGGCACAGAAGGTTATTTATAAAAGTCATGAAAATTAATAAAATGCTTCCAATTTCCGATCAATTTTCAAACTTAACCAAGATCTTGTCGTGTGAATGAAAAGTGCAAAAATGATTATAATAATAACTATCATGACTTTCTAGAAGTGAAAAAGTATTTCTTGTTTATTCGTATTAGAATCAGTATACGTTATGTATGCAAAATGTTAGGTTGGTCCCACTTTGGTACAATGAGAAATGGGACGTTTTTTAAAGAAATTTAATATAATTTGTAATTAGAAGCTTAATATATGTAGTATTATGGAATCTTTGCGAAATAAGCATTCTCCTCAATTCTTTTTTGTATTTTATAATAACGTATTTACAACGTTTGCAAGATATTATCATGATTTGGGAGTTGCGCATGAACCCCCTTAATTAAAATAATGTTATTAAAGTATGTCTGAATCATACCGTGTAAGAATTTGGGATTGGTGAGACTAAGCTGTATGTGAGGATTACTCATAATTGCTTTGTAGATTGGCTCATCTGGTTTGATTCCTTCGTCCAAATCATGTAAACTGCGCCTTCTTTCGCCGAGCAACCATTCACACTTTAAAAATAATAATTGTTAATTAATTTTTTATCAAATTGACTAGTAGACTCTTTAAAAATTTGGGGCTGAATTTATAAAAATTTTAGAATGATCATTTACCGCATTAGCTTGATTGTTTCCAGTGACTTTCAGTGCCTCGACGATTTTTTTCTCATCAAAACCCATTTCTTGAAGAGACTGCATAATTCTCGGACTAGGTTTAAATTCCAATTTTTTGTATTGTCGGTAACTATCCAAGGTGAGAGCCACAATGTTCACAAGATTTGGCTCTACTTGAATATCATTATTGCCTGGAACAAAATAAGAATAATAAATACATGCACTCATATTAAAATTTGTAAAAATACATTTAGAAATATAGTTTCAACAAAATTACCTGATGTACTTGGTCCTGCAATCATTGCATCTAAATCAAGAACTGGAAGTTGTAAATCTTCTTCGTCAGAATCATCTTGGTGTTCTATTAACCACTCCAGAGCATCGGCTGTGTTCATTCTAAAATTTAAAAGGTATTGCAGGTATACAAATATTTAATAAATAAATGCAACAATTCTAAATTTAAATGCAACTGAAAATTATTAACCACGAACTTCAACAATTTTAAATTAACACCCTTCTGAATTCAACAACAACAACCCTTGAATTTCATGGGTGAAAATCAAAGTTAGAATTATTCGATTTTGTATAGAATAGAAAAAAAAGTATTTCAGATAAAAAAAAGCATTTTTTCTATTCATATTAATTACAATAAGTGTAAAAATAATGATTTGCGAGATGAAGAAGTAAATTCTTATTTTATAATTCTCGAGGCTTAAAATATGAAAATTATAATTTCATTATTATTCTTTATAACAAAATTAATTTAACAAGTAATTAGAGGAATAAAATTGTTTTTTTATAAATTTGTTTGCGCCTTTGCCGCCATTAGTTTGTACGCAATATTTATTTTTTTTTACGCGACATTTTTCACCTTTTTTCATGTGAGACTAAAAACGTGTTGTAACTTCAGTAGAGTCATTAAAAAAATACTTTCGACATATTTTTATGCTCTATAGAAGTAAAAATAGCTTGTACAAAAATCTATCCAGTTTAACAATTCGATCTTAGGCTTTCTTTTAAAAGACACAACCCCATAAAATTGACAAAAAATTAGACAGGTACCCGTTACCAGATGGCATTTAATCATGTTTAATCGGATTTATTTTGATAAAGAATAAAGTAAAAATGATTGGCACATAGGATATTACTGGAGAAAATACGCTTAATAAAACCCTGTACTTAAGAAAATTATTCCTCTAAACATAAGTGTATATTATTTCAGGGACATGATATTATAAACTTTTTGATTTTCACCCTCATTGAGCATTGAACGTTTAAGAATTTAAAATTGAATTCGAGGCCCCGCTTTTGAAATTAAAGAACAATGATCGAAATACTGACTTTCTTAATCGTAGAGCCTTGATGACTTTATTTTCTGTAAAACCCATATCCATAAGGTATTTCACAGCCTTGGGATCATTCGGTGGTTTATATCTGGCTTCTAATCTCTCTCTAATATTCTTATAAAATTTGTCTGCATCCGGACTGTACATAAGAATTTTGGCTGAGGCTTGCACGAGGGTTATCAATATTTTGTGAATTTCGTGCTGAAACTGAATTATAGATTGAAAGATTAGGAAATGTTAATACGGAATCTTTTCTTAGATGAAAATGCAAGAATATTGCGGTTGAGTTTTAATATAATAATAAAGTGAAAATATTAACATCAACTGGACAATCTGAAGGTGGCATAGGTCGTGGGGGATTTTTTATAGGCAAATCAGCAGTCGCGCGTAATATTTCCGCTTCAGTAGGTCCCTTCAATAATTCGTCCGATAAATTTTCCTTTCCTTCGAACGGTCTAATCTCCGCTAATAGCAGCTCGTCTAAATCAATAATTCAGTTATTTATTTAAACCACTTATTATAAAAAGCTATATTTTCTTCAGAAAGAAACTTCAGTTTCAAAATTTACCAGAATTATTGCAGTTTTCTTCAGTTAATTTTTTATCATCAGCAAGTGCTTTGCAATTATTAGCGTGTACAAGTCGAAAGCTGGATGCAGGCCTGGTTTCATCTTGGTCGTAAAAGTGTTTCATCGCTATAGATTTTACTTTCTCCACTGTGTATTCTGGTTTTACGGTCACTTCCAGGACAGATCCTTCCAAACTAAATAGAAAATTAGAAAGAGACTTATTTAATATAATGAAATTGTTCTTCAATTATTTAATATATTTAAGACTAATTTTTTGTATAAGTTTACATATTTCTGAATATAGAGTTTAATTTGGTTCGAATTAAAATAGGAGTTTTTTTATTAATTATTAATGACCTGATAATATTAACGGTATATGTATCGGGTGCAGAAGACGATGGCATGTGCATGGCGCTGTTAAGATTTTCAGGAACCCCTGACCTGACGGAAGAAAGAATCAAGGACCTTCTTTGGGCCCTTGAACTCTTTCTGCTATGCCAGGCGTCCACAATGTGCTCCCGTATCCATGGCAACATCAAAGAGTTCTAAAAAGCACACTTTTCATATTCTTATTAAATTATTAGGTTATTGAAATAAAATTTGTCCATATTTATTAAAAACTAATTTATATAAGTTAATAAAGGTATGATAAAGTTTAAATATAAAATTATTCAATTATGAACCTTCTGAATTTTAAATTCTTTAACCAATACTTATAGAGCGTAAAATTTGAAAATGCAACACAATTGAAAAAATAAAAAGTTGGACATCCTAAAAACTAAAAAATTGTATTATTTATTGCAATTGTTGGAATTAATCACTTTATTAGCAACCCTGACTTATTTTTTGGAATAAAAAATCCTTAAAATTTTATTTCACTTTCAACATAAAATTTAAATTGAAAAAAATATATATCTCATAAAAAGACTCATTATTTTAAAGTTTTTCAAAAAATTGTGCTAAATAATAAATAAAAGTTCTTTCACAATAAATTATTTTAGAGCAATACTTTGCTTTGATTTAGTCTGTGATAAATATTCTCCATCTAATTATATACGCGTAAAATAAAATCAAAATAAGAGGCGAAAGTGCGAAATATCGTATATAATAAAACAACAAAAAGTAACGAGATTTCCACAATTTTACGATTTAATTAAGATAGAAATTGATAGGAACTATGCTGACAGAATTAGATTTCAAATTGAACAAAATAGGCATAATAATAGAAAAATTATACGATATAAAACATTAGAAATTACTTAATGAAATGTAAAAACGCAACACAAAACTTTCTGGAAGATGAAAAATATTCGAAGTCTTTATCTGCTTAGAAAAATAACATAAATCCCTTTACCTTTGTGACAAGACTACAGGCAGTAATTTATTTGTATATCCATCCATAACTTGATCATATTCGAACTTTGAAACACGTCGGAAAAATCATGAAAAAATTAAAACGTCAAAAATTTTCATCGTTGCAGAAGACAGAAATCGCGAAAAAGCTTCTGCTTCGTTTTGGTTATATTCACATTAGCAGTAAAAAGTTCCAATTCCAAGAAGTTCATCAAACTTTCTTCAGATGGCGATCAAAAATCGAAGTTAAATTGGTTTAAAACAATAAATAACACGTAATTAAGAGAATATGCAATCAAATCAAGGGTCCTCGTAATCTGTTTTAATAGTAATTTAAGGTGTTTACTTCACAAACCAGCGTAATTTAAAGACAAAAATAAGATTCGCTAACATAACCTCAATTCGTTGTTAAGTTTCTTTCCTCTTTCTTTTAATTTTCGCATGTTTTACTCACTTCTTTCAAACTATAAAATTATTTAGAGAAAAATATACAAGAACTTGTCATTTTTTAAAAAGGAAACTAGTTTTTTAAAACGTTTTTAAATATTTTATCACTAATTTGCTGAACTTGCTAGTGAAAAATAAAAATACCTGAATTTAGTATATAGGAAATTTTCGCGTTTAATCTGCAAATGGCTGCCCTGCCTTGAGTCAGTGATTAATGGACGGAAAAAAGGGCAGAGTGTGTTCGCATGAAATCGGAAATAATTTTTCGAAAAAATGGATTTTAACGTAAAGAAATTGGTTAAAGATGCAGGAGCTGCGCTCAGCAGAGTCGTGCAGGTAAATATTGAATCATTTTTCAGATTCATCGGTACTTGTATTTGGGAAATCATTGTAATGTGTGGGTGTTGCGTATCACACCACTGTCACTTCTGACATTTTCGCTTTGTTAAGAAGCATAACTCCCTTTTATCGAATTATAGCTTGTTATTGCTGATCCCCTATACTTATTTTTTCATATTGATCGTATTTATTGATACTTCAAATGAGTCGCTGGTTTTGTGTTGAAAACCTTGGGGCGAATGTTTTCTTTTTGTGATTGATTATATGTCGAGGAGATTGTTTACATGTCCTTCTTAGTGTTACTCACGTTACTAACTTTTAACTGGAACGTGAGAATAATCGGAATATTAACTTTCATTCTTGCGGTTTCTTAGCTCACCGAGGAGACTCTTGGAACCTCCGAGAAAACTGAGCTTGATGCTCATTTTGAACACTTGGCAGAACGAGCAAATGTTACTAAAACTTGGACTGAAAAGATTCTTCGGAATATGGAGGCAATGCTTACTCCTAATCCTGGTACGAATTTGGAAATTTTTACATTCTCATTCTAAATGAGAAGGTATTAGTTTTATGGAAAATTTGACTTCGCCGGGTTTCGTCAAATCTCCACTTTTTGAGACCTTTTGAGCCTGTAGTGTGTGTGTAACCTGTAGACACGATAAATTTCGATGCAGTTTTCTAATCAAAATTTCCTTCGGTCAGGGTGTCTATCCTACCTGGAAAACCTGGAATTGTGAGGGAATTTTTATGTACCTGGAAATGTCAGTAAAATTTTTCGAGAGCGTGCTTAATTTTTTTTTTTAATTGCAATATAAAATTGAATAACAATGAATCTTCATAAAAAAAAGTAAAAGTAGCTTCATATTACTGTATTTAATTATTTTGTTGAAACTTTTTTTTTTTTTAAATTAATTTTTGAAACTAAAAGTTTAACTATTTTATTCTTGGTTGAAAAATCATCTTTTTGCTTGAAAATTCAATTTGTGTTAGAAAATTATCTTTTTGGAATGAAAATTTAATTACTTAATTGAAAGTTAAATTCTTTTGTTAAAAAATATTTTTGTTGTTGTTAAAGATTCATGATTTTAATTAAGAATTCATCCTTTTGAATTGAAAAATCAGCTACTTTGTTAAAAATTCGTTTTTTCTTTGGCTGAAAATTAATTTTTATTACTGAAAATTTAACTATTCTAGTTGAAACTTTAATTATTTTGTTGAAGTTTTTTTTTTTTGGTTGAAAATTATTTTTTGTTTTAACTGAAAATGTAACTATTCCAGGTGAATATTACACTATTTTAGTTAAAAATGCATCTCTTTGGTTGAACATTAATTTTGTTAACTAGAAATTTAACTGTTTAATTTTTTTGACTACAAATTTAACTATTCAATTCTTGGTTGAAAAAAGTATCATTTTTAGTTGAAAATTCGTCTTTTTGGATAGGAGTTAATCTTCTTGTTGAAAATAAATCTGTTAGGTTGAAAATACAATTATTTTAGTTAAAACTCATAATTTTAGTTGAAAATTCATCTTTTTGGTTTAAAGTTCAACTATTGCAGTTGAAAATTCATCACTCTGTTTGAAAATGTAACTATTTTTTCAATTAGTTTTTTTAGTTGAAAATTAGTTCCTTTTAAACTGAAAATGTAATTAATTGAATATTCCATCATTTTAGTTAAAACTTCATCTCTTTGGTTGAACATTAATTTTTTCAGCTGAAAATTTATTTATTCAATTTTTGGTTCTAGTGGAAAATTGATGTATTTCGATGAAAAATCGTCTTTTTTGGTTGAAAATTAACCTTTTTGGTTGAAAATTCAAGTATTTCAGTTAAATATTTATTATTTTAGTTGAAAATTCATCTTTTTGGTTGAAAATAAAACTACTTTTTTGAAAGTTAAACTCTTTTGTTGAAAATTTATCTTCTTGGTTTAAAATTTATATATTCCAGTAGAAGATTCATATTTTTAGTTGAAAATTCATCACTTTGGTTGAAAATTTGTTCCTTTTTTGGTTGAAAACTGATATTTGCATTGTTAAAAATTCAACTATTTGGTTGAAAAATGATCTTTTTTAGTTGAAGATTCAACTATTTAGTTGAGAATTGATGTATTTTGTTGACAAAAACCTCTTTTTCAGTAGAAAATTGATCTTTTTGGTTGAAAATTCAACTATTTGGTTAAAAGTTCACCTATCTTGTTTGAATTATTATTCAAATTCATGGTCTTTAGACAATTTTAAGAATTTGTAATTAAGTTCTTAGTATTAAAAATGTGTATTTATTATTCAATGGTGCTAATAGATTCAACAATATTTTGTAATATAATTTGTCAAAGCTTTCTAAATTAAACATCAATTGAATCCGTAGAAACTGAAAGAAAACATTATTTATAATGAACGTGCGAAACTGTATACATACACCGAGTCGGTTGTTTAAAAAAATGCGAAATATTTTAATGACTCTTTACTATGAAAAATTACACCTGGGAAAAACTTAAGATACCTGGAAAAAACCTCGAATTGTCAGTGAAGTTTTTTCCAAGATTTGAGTAGACACCTTGTTTGGTATTTTTTTTGTGGCCCAAAAAGATAGTTCAAGTTCGCTGGTTAACCTTCTCCTACCATTATCTATGGTTTCAGCCCTGACAAATGAATTAAGAAAATTTAACCTTTAAGTGCTAGAACGGGTCCCAGGGGCCTGGACGTTGTTTTCAGCAGAGTGTTTTTTTCCAAAAAGTTTTCCCATTTTTTGCAAAAGATTTATTATACGCAATTAATTTTCATACCTATTTTCACAATATTCATTTTTGCGAGACTCTGGGTTACAATTTTAAAAAATGGATCTAAGTCTATTTAAACCGGAGATATTTCAGTTTGAATTTTGCTCGGGTCTGCTGGATCCGTTCGAGGTAGAATGGAAAATTTTGAAAGGGAAAAATTTGTTCGTTTAAACTGAAAAATGCCACACAAAAAAATGAAACATTCAAATGTATAGCCAAACTGCACTAAACACGATGAAAGGTCCAATCGGAAAATTTCTCGTCCTCAAAAGACGTACACAATTGCGTTCAACCATTTTTTTATAGGACTCATCGGTTTTCTGTTAATGATCGAAAATTTTAAAGAAGAATGTAAAATTTAAATTTTTAGACAAAGGACACGAGATACGAAAAAAGTATATCAAGAAACTTTGTAAAAAATGAACATGTATAATGGTTACAAGCAAAATACATTTAAAAATGGTCAAAACTTGCATTTTTCGGTCCAAAAATGTTTTTTTTTATATCACAGTAGTATTAAAAACTAAGAGATACTAATTTGTTATAAATTTGAGCTTTTAATTAATATCTAAAATAGTTTTTAACAAAATGGATACAAACTTTGTCAAAATTTGCATTTATTGTCCAAAATTATAGAAATGCATTCCATTTTAATTTGAAATCGAATCAATTTTTTAGTTTTCAGGGTCTCAAGTTTGATCCCGGTTCTCACAAAATCCGATTTTTTAAGTAAAAAGTTAAAGAAATATTTTTCTTATGAAACTTCCCACTTTTACAAAATAATTATGTAAAAATGTAAATTTTCTTTCAAATTTTAATTAATTTATGTTAATCTTGAGAATTATTTTTATAGGAAATCGAATTGAGGACTTCTTCTACGAAAAGATCGACAAAAGGAAGCCAAACAGACTTAGTAATTTGGAGTACGTTGGGCAAGACATGATCGATGCGGGAAACGAATTTGGACCTGGCATCGCCTATGGTACACATTTCATTGATATAAAATTAAATCGAAAACAAAATAATATTCTTTTCGCATTATTTCTATACTCTTGTATTGATTTTTAGGCAGTGCCTTAATCAAAGTTGGCCAATGCCAGCAGAAATTGGGTCAAATCGAGAGGGACTTTATCGGAACATCTGCTAATTGTTATATTCAGCCTTTGAGGAAGTTCCTGGAAGGTGAAATGAAAACTATAAGCAAAGAGATGGCGATTCTAGAAACGAAACGGTAGTCCTTAACTTCCAAAGATTTAAATGCATAAATATCAGGTATATTCTTTCTGATCTGAAAAAAAATTTGCTTTCTTTTAGGCTTGACTTAGATGCGTGCAAAAACCGAGTTAGAAAGGCAAGAAGCATGTTGGGTCAACAGAATGTAAGTTTTCTTATCATTGTTTAAATCCTTATTACTCATTTAAGTGTTGTGTACGTTTACTCTGTGCTTTGTTTCGCCCATTGCTGCGTAACGCAGGAGAACGGTGTTTCGCCTGAAGTATTACTCGATCAGGTACTGAAACAAAATATCAAAAATAAAAAGAATATCACATAGTTCATATACGTGTATCACTAATCTTTGAATGGTATCCATCGCTTTAATCACAAGATCTCAACAAATTTATTAATTTACCTTTTTACTTCGAAGGACTGCTATTTGATCTCTTGATTAAAGTGAACTATTAATTTTCAGGGCTCGGACTCACGCCACTATAGACACTTTTTTTTAACGATGCAACTATTGTTTCACTTTGCCTTTAAACATATTTTCAAACGTCTTCGCGAGATTCGCTGAAATAACATCTGCCATCTCAAAAATAGAAATTTTAAAAGTTTTTAAGGGATTTCGAAACATTTCAAGAGATTTCTATAAATTTCACGATACATATTATTTATAACTGATGTCAGGTATTTGAAAAGATTGTGTATGATTTGAAAGCTTTTAAAGTATTTTAAAAGATTGTAAGAGATGTCAGAGAATTTCCAAATTTTCAAGGGATTTCAAGAAGTTTTAACTGATTTAAGAAGATTTCAGTTTTCACAATGTTTGAAAAAATGTTAAGAGCTATTACAAATTTCAAGATAATGTGCGGGATTTCAAAGTATATAAACAATTTCAGAGTAGGGTTGTTTCCAAAGTCACATATCACTCTCCCAATGAATGTATCGTATAGTTCGTAAAATCCGAATTGCATTTTATCTACTATTTTGTATTTAATGTTGAAATTTGAATTTTTTTGTAACGATGTCGATTGAACGGCCCCTGTGACGTCAAAGGGGTGTCAGTGATTCTCAAATAACTTTTCTGCGTGAATTTTTGATCGTTTTTTTCACGTCGACGTCACTAGTGGGAATTAAGAAATATATTGTTGCTAAAAGAGGTTTTTGTGAAAGTTATTTGCAGGAATCTCACAAAAATATCTTTATGGTAATACATTATTATAAAGTAATCCAGACTTCGTAAGTACACATCAACATGGTGACATAACTTCACTTGAACATAACATAATTTAGATTTTTCTGTAAAAAAAATTAATCGAAGAAGCGTTCTTTTCCTAGAAAGACTTTAGCCTAACTTGGCATAACCTAATTATCAAAATGTTGGTAAAAAGCCAATTGCGCTTTGACTTGAATATTTGAGAATCTCTGTCAACTTTTATGTCACGTGATTCTAATTTGAATTAGTGTTTTCGCGGTTTCAATTTTTAACAATATTTTTCTCTTAAAGCGACAAAAAAAATTACAAGAAGTACTCTGAGTTTAGCTTGAAATTAACTGTTCAAAAATTAATTTATCTAAAATTGCGAAACATCTCTATTTCTATAGAACTTTGGGAAGTAAATAAAATAGAATGAAATTTGAGACTTATGGGGATTTCAAAGATTCGAACATTTTTAAAGGAATTTAAAAATATATTAAAGCTTCCAAGATATTGTACGGTATTTCAAAATATTTCTAGAGATTTCACAAGATTTAAGGGATATTGAAAATCTCAAAGGATTTTAAAGAATGTAGTGTACCTATTTTAAAAAATTTCGAGAAATTTCATGAGATTTCAAAGACTTTCGTAGGATTATAACAAATGATTATAAATAATTTCTATATATTTCAAGAGATCAAAAAAATTCGTAGAGTTCTCCAGAGGTTTCAGAGAATTTCAATAGAATTCAAGGGGTTTTAATATATTTTAGTGGATTTCAAAGCTTTGTAGTGTATTAAACAAAATTTAAGAGATTTAAAGAAGCTTTTATTTTTATATTTATTGGATTTTACGAAATCTCAGAGGTTTTTAAAGATTTCATTGCAAGGATGTCATAAGATTTAAGGAATTTTATAAATGGCAAGGAACGTCAAAACATTTTAAAGAGTTTAAGCTATTTAAAAAAGTTCCATTGAATTTAACGAGATTTTAAAATTTGTAAGGATTTTGAAAGAATCTCTTAAGATGCGAGAAAAGGAAGAGGGCCCATAAGGCTACTTTTTGTCCCCCCTTCAAAATTAGCCAAAAATGAATAAAATCACTTTCTTAGACCCTTGGAAGTAATATTTAGTCGATTCCAATCTAAATGAACATATAACTGCAGAACGATTTTTGGATTCAAAAGAAGATATTTTTATTACATCATGAAAAATTCCAAGTGCTTCCATTTAAATTGGAATCTACTAAATATTACTTCCAAGGGTCTAAGAAAGTGATTTTATCCGTTTTGGGCCAATTTCATGGATATAGGAATAGGAGGGGACTAGGGAATAGAACTTTAGGGAATACATGAAGGGATTTAAAAAGATTGACGAGTTTTCCAGAAATTTTCAGAGGATCTCAACAGATTTCTTAAAGGATTTCAACGCATTTTAAAGCTTTTTAGGGTATTTTGAAGGTTTCGAAAGGATTTCACTAGATTTTATGGGAGATGTATATTGTATACCAGATTTAAAAAATAGTTAACCGCTCGGTTTCATAATTTTTAAAAAATTGCATGACTTTATTTTGCTACTATGTTTTAAAATGTATGCTACTATTGACATTATTTTGAATTTCTCAAACAAGTCCGAGGCCCCAATTTTGTAAAAGAGTTAAGAACTTAACTTTTGGTTTTAGATTTGTATTAATTTTGCTCGTAGAATTTGTTTAAAAAAGTTCTTCCCAGTGTCGTAATATAATATTTTTATTGTTTGTGCTTGGTATGGAGAAATGTGAAAGGAATACAATTTTCTTTTTGCTAAACTCAGGCAGAAAGGGAGCTGAGGGTAGCACAGTCGGAGTTTGATCGACAAGCTGAAATCACGAAACTACTTCTGGAAGGAGTTTCGAGCTCGCAAGCTGGACACTTGCGTTGCTTACACGAATTTGCAGAAGCTCAAACTCGTCACTACGCTCAGTGTCACGCGACAATGCAAGAATTACAACGAGAACTGGCTGGGTAAAGTGACAAATTTATTCTGCTAAGGACAAAACGAATTTTCGATCATCCCGCATCATCCCGTCATTTAACTATCATTTTTTGTTCTCTATTGTTAACATCTTATTACAGCTTTCCTACTCTCTGGTGATCCGAGTGAGTAATGTTTTATGAATTCTGCGTCGATTTATGACGTGTGAAGTATTTAGAGAAAACCTAGAACTATTACTCATTCGTGAGGATCATGTTTTGATCTCGAGAAACCCCAGTGATTAACAAAGCAGTGACATTTTCAATTGATTTTAGAAGAAAGAAGTCTTCTAAGTTCGTGATATTTTAAGCAATTTGCATTTTTTTGAGAAAAATTCGGAATTTTTTGTTTAAAATTTGCACAACATGCATTTGTTTCACTGAGTGTTTCGTGGCTTGAATGTACTGTTGAAGTGCTTCATTTCTTACATTTTGATCAACTGTTGCAATGTTATTTTTACTGATGAGCACTTTTCATGAATTTGTACTTTTGTATTGATTACGATGGACTTCTAAAGTGATAGGAATTTTAATAAGAGATAATAGAGTGGACAAATAATTTGTAGATTATTAAACATTTTAGAACTCCTTCGTATTTGCCGTGTAGTTCTTTAGGTTGCATGAGAGACAAATTATTTTGGTGGCAGGCTAGCTTCTTTTCTTTATTTCTGTCTGCAGTGCTTTCTCGCAATACAATGGCATTGTTAATAACTGATTTTTCTGTAAAAAAGATTTTACTGAGATTGTAAACTTCTAAACTATTAAAAAAAAAACTCCTAAATACAGGCTTCACAGTGACCATAATGAATCTTTTATGAGGAATAGGGGGCATTTAGGGGACTTTAGAAAATACATAAATTACCATAAAATGACATATTTGAAAGAAAACTCGAGTTGAATACAACTTTTAATTATTGATGTAGCAAAATTCTTAATTTTGCTTTCGCCTCTTTGCTATACTTCCTTAATAAAACGACTGCTTTCCGGTTTACTAATATTTTCAGTTTGGAGGCATTGAAAATACTTAATGTGAAGCCTGCAATTATAACATTATTTTTAAAAAAATCTTACTTTTAAGCTCAATTAAATTGAAAATTAAAAGCTGTTGCTCACCAATAAATAGAATTTGAAATTGAAAATGCTATTAGAAATGCCAAAAGTGTTTTTAAAAAATCTTTCTTCCTCTGGACTCGTTCTCTGTTAACTGTCTATCTTTGCTTGTGCGGTTGGAATTACAGGGCACGTCAGCCAAGTCCTCTGCTGCGAGTCAACAGCGAGGAAGTGATCGAGCTTAATCCCTCGCCTACACTTTCCCAAAATTCGCCTACTCATCAGCCACTAGCTGGAACCCCCTATATTACAGCTACTTTTGACACCGATATCACTAAAGTCTAGTCTTGCACGATCCTTTCTGCTCTAACAAAATTGCGTTAACTAATGAACTATTCTATCGAATAATAGAAACACCTATCCAAATAACGATCATCGATAATTATTGATGACTAATTTATTACTAATACTAACAACTGACAAAATGTACACGGAACCAGTTCCATAGTATCGGCTCAAGCAATTGTAACACTCGCTTTTCAAATTGGGAAAATTGAAACCTATTGTTGATTTCAATTCACAGGCATAGATACGTGAAGATTTAGTTGTATTACTTTCATGTACGTAGTACATTGTCTTTAATCATGTATGAGAATCACGTTTGTGGAAATAAATTATTTCCCTCCTACTTTTCTCGATTTTCACTGATTTTTTTATTTTTTGTGTTTAATAGAGGCTAGATCTTTCTATATTGCATGCTTCTCGTTTCATGGATGCGGTATCATTCAGTAATTCTTTCACTAGGAAGCAGATTTTGAAAAAATTATTTAAGATATTTCAGTACACTTTTAAGAGTTGAGCAACAACTGCTCTTAAAATTTACTAAAAACTTTAGATAAGCCTTTTTTCAGGTGATTGTGTGGGTTTTTACTTATTTTTTATATAAAGTTATAAATTCTGTCACTAATGAAAACTATTTATTTTATTAAACCTGTTATTCCGTTTTGTACATAAAAAAATAAATTTTAAAGGAACTTGAAATTACTTCAGTTGGTAACTGTAAGCGTAAAGAATAACTTTCAAATTTTGTAACTTGTAAGGGCTAATCCACAAATTACGTAGGGCTTTTTTCACATTTTTACCCCCTTCTTCCCGCCGTAAGATTTGCTTAAAGATTTTATAAACTCAGGGAACGAACATACATATGAATCCTGGTTAATAAATAAACGTGGAAATGTAATGAAATTCGTTCTAAAAAAGAAAATGTGTTAAAGAAATATATATATAACAAGTATTCAGTTTTAAATACGTACAACTTTAGAATTTCTTGCACATATTTTGTACACTGAACTCCATCTAAAACTTTTCCTTGGCAAAAACTTTCGCTCCGTCTCCTCGATACCTTAGTTATGTTTATAGTTTGTAACATCTTTGGATTTATTATTATTTTTGTAAAAAAATGTCTTACGTTAAATCTTTCGCCCCCCCCCGCGGGCGTAAGAAGGAGGACGATCTTATTAAACCCTCCTCCCCCCAAAAAAGTTAACGTAATTTTTTGATGGCCCCTAACGGTAACGAGTTACTTCTTTCAAGAAGTAACGGTAACTTGCTCGTTTTTTCGAGAAACTTGGCCCGATACTGTTAAAGACCGTTAAAATGTTCTTGCCTTTTCAATATATTTGCTTGTAATTTGAGTTTGAAATGCTCATTTGAAATATTTTATCATCATGGTGCCGATTGCACTGAGAATCTGAGGAAAAGCAGGAATTTTAATCTCTTAAAAATTCATTTCTTTGCATATTGCACGAAGGGAGAAATGGAACTTTTTACGCCGAGGGTAATTTTTTCAATACGAATCGTAGGCGAGCGACCACGAGCCAAATACGAGTACTGAAAAAATACACAAATCGTAAAAAGTCCCCTCTCCATTGGTGCTACGATATTTTATTTTTGTAAAAAATGCATGATTTCAAACACGATATTAATTTTCCAAAAATGTTGGATGCTTTACATTTTTGGAATTTTACGTAAATTTAAAGGTTTTACACATATTGAAAATTAAAAAAAAAATTTAATTTTCGGTAATTTGTCAACGCGATCAACTGAACGCTTGACGATCACATTTTCTGAGCCCAAATTTTGAGCTCAGAGATGTGTAATTTTCATTATTCACCTCTGACGTGAAAAGCATACTTTTGCTTCCTGGGAAATAAAAGTACACTATTGCACCCTCTGACGTCACAATTCTCGAAAAGCATTACTTTAGCCCCTCTTTACAGGCGTCCCAAGCGGTTGAAATCATGCATGTGTTATAAAAAAAAATTCTTCAATTTCCAAATCTGCTTTCTGGTTCTCATTTTCTGTGGAAGTTGTGTAGTTAGTCAATTAATGTGCGTGTAAAACTGTTGCAGCATTTCCACTAAAAATATATCAAATAATTTTGTTTCTACAAGTTTAATGTTCTATGTATTTTTATGTGTTATATATATGTGTCTAGAGAACATTCGTACTATTTTTTAAACCTAAATTATTTTTGACATCAGGCCTGTGTAAGCAGTCCGAGTCTTAAAATATATAAGAGTCTTAAATAAAATAAATGTTTGAATCTACGAGAGATGAAGAAATTCTGAATATCGATTTTTTAAACTTTTTGAAAAAGTTCAGTTTTTTTCTAGTTATCACAATCATAATTCCATTTTTTCATCTTCATTTCATCTGTTATTTTTATTATTTTATTACGTATGATCTTGTTGTCATTCAGCAGTTAGGTATGACTATTAAGTTTAGCTTTTGGTATTCAACCATATTTGTGCAAAAATTGTATTAATCCAAATTTAAATAGTAAATAATGTTTCGTTTATATTTGATATCAAATTGTTCAATTTTGAAAGCTTTGAATTTGAAGACTTTATAATGTGATGTTTCAAATTTAAAGATTAAAATTAATAAACATAAATGACTTTAATTTTCATTAAATCTAAAAGGAAAATTCTTCAGATCTGATTGCACACTAGGGTGGGTCGAAAAGCGAAAACGTTTGAAAACAAAAACAACCTAGCACTGATAAGTTTCATAATAGGTCTCTTATTACCTGTCTAAAATTTAAAAAATATCGCTCAAAATCCTGAGATTCTGCGGGGGAAAAATAAGTTAAAAAATTCCTAATTCTCAGCGTTTTGCAAAAATCGGTAATATTCATTTTTTTCGTAGTCTAAATATACCATTAAACCATTTCCCTTTCAGGGTAGGCGTGACACTACCCGATTCGGGTAGTGTTTCTAGGTTTTTCTTGTAGTTATAAATAACTACAAGTGTGGGCTCACCACACCCACGATGTGCCAACAGCACTCATGTCAGTATTCTTGAATGGTCACCCATCAAAGTACTAACCGCGTCCAACGCTGCTTAACTTCAGTGATCTGACGAGAACTGGGTTTTCAGCGTGGTATGGCCGTTGAATAATGTACCCAATTTTCGAAATCTTGCAAGATATCAATATTTTCAGTTTTTCTAGGCCAAAATCTTATTATTTCTATATAAGGTAAATGTCCCAGTAATCGTGAGGGTCCCAATAATCGTGAAACTTGGTTATAATTTTAATACATTGGTAAAAAATAGGTTAAAAGTAAAAATTGATAAAACTCATTCATTTATAGCATTTTATAGTATCAAATGGAATTTAAATGTATTCAAATTAATTAATTAAAATATTTTTTTGAGCATGAACAAAACGTTATCACATTCAAAATTTACCTAGCATAAAAATGAGAAGATTTTAGCAATTAAAATGAACATATCCTGAATTAAATGAAGATTTTCAAAATTGATAATTATCAGAATTTTGCCGTTAATATTAAAGTTTTTTTCGTAATCTACATAATATGCCAAATTTTCAAAAATCTTTTAAGGAGTCGTCAATATATTACGTAACGCTTTTAGAGAGAAGGGGATGTAGTCTAGCGTTAAGACAGTGGTGAAGAAACAACAAGAACAGTCGGCAAAGGTGTTACATAGGGAGAGGCGGGTCCAAAATAGCTGGAAACGCTTTAATATTTTTATTTTTTCTAGCACAAAATCTCATTTCTATAAACCTCAAAAGTAACTAAAATAATTTTTAAAAGCTTCGCAAACTATCCTACATTTTTTTAACATGTAGAAACTTTATCGCACTTGAAATTTACTTCAGACAAAAAAATGGGCACATTATGCAGATTGCAAAAAATTACTATTAGCGATTTTTGCAAAATTACGAATTTTTTTAACTTATATTGGCCGCGTACAGCCTCAGGATATTGATCGATCTATTGAAAAATGTACAGTTTATAAGGGACGCAAAATTCAATTTTTTCAGTGACAGGCTGTTTTTGATTTCCTTTTTTTTCTTGACCCACCCTATTGAACGCCCCGCAGTCTCAAATTATTTTCGTTACTTCTAAATTAATTCGCCCTAGAAAATCTGAGACATCTTTATTTCATAATCATTGATTTTAATAATTAATATTCTAAAAGACAATAATCCTGGAGAGTCCGTCCACTTCTGGAGTTGTAATCAACAAAATCGTCAAATTAAAAGTTTATTCCTGTCAGTTTGTCTGGGGGTTCATTCCATTCGACTACGACCCCATCATCATCTGCACCAATGGAAAATGGACAAGATCGAGCAAGAGTAGTCTGCGACTATACAGCCAGGGATTCCAGTGAGCTAAACCTTGAGCAAGACGAGGTAACGAAGTTTGAAATTTAAAAGGAAGCCCTGGCCAATATTACGTAGAATCTTTCGAAGCATGAATTCAATCTCAGGCCGCACCGATCAATTTTCATTTTTACTCTTGCAAATGCTTTTTTCCGTTTTTATCGATGATATCTTCAGCTAGATGTCTCGTAAATGGAGTGTATCATTTATCAGCGACTGTGTCATTATGTGGTTCTGAAATTATTTTTCGATTTCGATCACTTCGCACGAGCATGAGAGTAATCGTAGTTTAATAAGTTTAGTTGTATCTCGTTAGTTGCTGCTAGGTAATTCAACATCATTAATCATGTTCTCAATGTGAATCTCCATTTTTGTGTGGTTGCACATTTTGTTAAATCGTCGATCAATTTAAGTGATTCCAACCAATTGTGCTTTTTTATTGTTGTGTGATCGTATTTCCCAAGCACTTCTAAGTTATCATTTCTCTCTAATTTAGAACTTCGATTGCAAATGGAATGTATTAATTCTAATTAGAATCTTAGTTCTAGTTATGGCTAGAAAATGTATGTGCAATTAGAAAAAATGCAATTGCTTGAAAAATCAACGAGTGATGGGACATTGCAGTCTCTCAGAATAAAGGTTACGTTTTTTTCTTTCAATCATGTAGAAAAAGGGGAATGCTCTTTTTAAAATTGAGAATTGCATGAAAATTTATATTGCAACATAAATCGAGACAGCTATTGTAAATTTTGTGATGGGGAAATGCATGGGAATTTTTATAGGATACGAATTATAATTATGCAATATATAAAAAAAATTGTTATGAAGAACAATACTTTATGCACGTTGGATTTAGACTCGATTTTTTTAGTGCATTTTTACTGTACAATAATCACTGCGATAAACATTGTAATCATAGTGTTATTACAAGGTACATTAACTCTTCGAATTTAAATATTTTCTCTTCACTTTGAATTTTTTAATTGAATCTTTTCTTATTTCTTATAAGTTATTATTTATACTTCGGTTCTTTGTACGTAATACTCACGAAAAAACTGTTAAACGAAAAAAATTTCTTACAAATTAAAAACATAAAAATACGAATATAATTCCATTTTTTGAAACAAAGTTTCTTTTTAGTATCAAAAGTGTAGTAACTACCCTTTTTAGAGTGAGATCAGTTTTTTTTGCAAATATATAAAGTATACTTAATATTTTTATTATACTCATTAATAAGTGGCGTAATCGTTAAGGCTCGACTTATTTTATTATTTCGTAAATCGAGCATGGCACGTTCTTATGAAAATGTAGTTTTACATACTTTAAGATTATCCATTGTACAAAAAATGAATCTGAACTTTACTGACTTTTTTATATTCAAATAAAAAAAAATACAATTTGAAGAACTAAAAACAAATTGAAAATGATGAGCCAGTAAATTTCAGATATAAAAGTGGATTTTGAATATTGTCGCATGACAGCCGTTTATGATACTCTGTAATATTTACTTCTCGTTTTCTTATTTAAGAATGCCTCTTAGTTTTTTTGTGTTGCGTAGAAAATACTTTGTTTACCTTTGTAATTGTGAATATATTTGTACATAAGATATTTAATTTTAGTTTACATACTTAATAAACACTTGCAATTTTATTACTCTTTTGTTCTTCTTTTGATCTGTTTTCCTTTTTTGAATATATTGAATTTAAATACATATATTATTTACATTCAATTGATTAAATTTAAATATATTTTTGAAAAGATCTTGTGATTTATGAACGCGTTCCTTTTTTTGTAGGTAATTTCAGTCTCAAACATTTCCGAAGACGAGGATTATCTAATCGGATTTAGAGGGAATCAACGAGGAAAAGTTCCCAAAGCTTATTTAGAAATTATTAATAGTTAAATTAATTTGTAAATTGTTAAATATTTTAGTTTTAAAATCAATCTACTTATTTCATATCTCTCAGCGATGAATTTTTAACGAGCACTTATCGTAATCTTCTATACTGCTTCATTCCATGCCTTCATAACAAAAATCGGAGCAATACTGCCGAATTTAATCTAGCATTTTCTATGAAAATTGATGAAATTGAGGACTGAGGAAAAATATTTTTTTCTTTCAATTATTTATGAATCTTAATAAATCTATTAGTATTTTCTTAATTAATAATACAATTAGGATTTTCCCGTTTTAATGAATGATATATAATTTATTGAATAATTCTGTACGAATAGCGGGACCTGGAAAAGGGGCTATTTGTACCAAAATTAAGGTACTAATAGCAGCATTTTTTCGCTACATGTACACCTTATTTTAAGATCTTTTTAAATTCCACTGATTAAATTAATTTTAGGATTATTTTGAAGTAATGGTATAAGACGAATATTAATAATTATACTAATTCATAAAAAATATTTATAATTTATTCAATAATTTGATTTATGTAATAACATAATATTTTTTAAGTAATTTAACATTATCAAATAATAAATTTGTATTATTTCCTTAAGATAGTATAACTATATAACTATAAGACTACCACAAATTAGATTTTTTATACAAATATTTAGAATTTCCTACTTTATAAATTATAATTGTATATTTATTTCATATATTTTATTATTAATTACAGTAGTTATATCCTTTCATAATATAAAATTATTACTTCAATAATTTTCTGAAATAATAAGAAATTAATAAAAATGACTTAATTAAGGCCGTGTCTAGTCGCCCCGAAAAATTAGAATTGGAAAGGGGGATGGACTAGTTCCGACTTCCGAACATTCGGGACGAAAAGCTAAGCCTATGAAAATTATTTCACTAAACATTCCGTATTTCGGGATAAGTAGTAAAATATTTTTCATAAGATATCCCCTTTTTAAGCTCCGTCAATTTTTTGGGACTAGATGCAGCCAAAATTTATATTTATAAATTTAATATTAATTGTTATATTTTGTTTCTTATTTTATATTGAAGTTTTAGCACTAGCATTTTTGAACTTTTGTGTAATAAAAAAGAAAATCTTATCTCTATAATTAAATAATGAATCTAAAAGCTTTATTTAATCTATCTTAAATTTTATATTGATTATTATATTTAAATGTTTTATTACTACAATTTTTGAAATTAAAAAATGAAATCTTGTCTCTATATATATGTTATTGTTCACGAAGAAAGGAATTTTATAGGAGGAGCGATTGAAGAGGCGGTATGAAACGACAAATCGACTTTTTGGGAGTTAGGTCCCTTTCTTTATGGACGGCGCATAATATAGTAACAGATATATAATTAGTTTGAAAGAGTCGTAGAGAATTGAAAAAGAAATATATTATTTTCTCATTTCAATCCTCAATTGATTTCAACTTCATATTTTATATCTATAAAAATTAAATGAAAAAAAATATCTTGGATTGAATATATAAAAAGGAAGCTACATTTACTAAAATCGATGATGAAAAGTACAAAAGGAATTGCTCTTTTAATGTCAATATTTGTCTTTTAAAGTAGAAACGAATATTTCAATTCAAATTACATTAAATCTATTAAATGTTCAATTGAAGGGTGTCAGTACAGAACTAGATAACCAACAGAATGGAAATTTATCAAAAGAGCGAAAAAACATTCTGTAACACCGAGATCATTATTCAAAGATAAAAAAATGTTCACTCCCGAGCAGAAGCGTTGTTGAATTGAGGCCAAAAAAGTTATCCAGGTTCGAAAAAATGGATGTGGAAGTTGAAAATCTTAAAAGTGACAACAACTTAAAATTGGACCAGGCTTGACTGCAATAAAAAATTCAATTTTCTGTTCAAAAATTAAATTAAATCATACTTCTGATACATTATGTCTGAATACGATTAAACAAACTTTTATGTAAAAAAGTTAAGACTTTTCAGATTAAAATTTCAGGGGATTTAAAAATCAGCTTTAGATAGCGATTAAAAAACTAATATTAAATTTTTTGCAAAAATAAAAACTTGCTACCGAAGCATGGAGGATGTTGAATGAGAATAACAAAGGTTTGATTGAAAAAAATTAATGTTCCGAGAAAATCAAAACCACCATGTGTATTTGATTTTTTAATGCAATAACCCCATTTCCGATAAAAATCTTGGTTATCTAGTGGCAACCCTTCAATTATAAATCTATTAAAAATATTTGAGGTGTCAATTAGCAAAAAATGAATCTAAAATACATATTCAAAAGCTTTATATCGTTCTGAAAAAAATAAGTACGCATTTCTTGTTAAATGATAATTTTAGGAATCTAATATCGATAAGGTTGCTATTTGCGTGATTTTTTGCAATCACATTTTAACTTCGACGGTCAATACGAAATAAAATATCCTGCAAATGAGTGCAAATTAGTGAAGAACCAGAATATTGTTGTAAATATGGAGTATTGAATATTGTTTATGTTAAGTTTCATCAACATATGCCATGTTGTGCAAAACTTGTAAAAGCTATTAAAAATAAAGGCTTTGACAAAATGTATTGAAAGTTGTGTAATCTTTAAATAAATTCAATAACGTGACAAGATTAATTTGACTAACTACTGAAAAAGGAAAAATGAAGGAGTCTGATGTTTCGATTTTTTGAAAATTTATTGATAGTGATAAAGAATGAATTTACTTCTTCTTGGACACTCCCACAGTTCTTCCACGTCTACCAGTAGTTTTAGTGTGTTGTCCTCTGACACGGAGGCCCCAGTAGTGACGAAGACCCCTGTGGGCTCTGATTTTCTTCATGCGTTCCAAATCCTCACGAAGTTTCGAGTCCAAATTGGAACTGGTCAACTAAAAATAAAATCATTTATTCAGAAACTGATTTCAATTCAGTACAGAGGTAGAAACCAAATGACTTAAAAATAAAACCTTTCAAATTTTAAAGCAATCAAATGTTACATCTTTTTTTCGAATTAATCCCTTCAGACAACTGTGTTTTGAAGAGTTAAGAAAGATGCGGTTTATATTGCACAAGCTACCAGTCAATTAGTACATATTAATACAACCAACCGTGTACTTGTGCTTCAATTTCATTTTTTCAATCATAGATATTTGAACATTTCGTAGTCTATAGTTTCTAATCCAAAATTTTTGAAAATAGAAGTAATAGTTTTATTAATAAGCAAGAATAGATTTGGTTTAATTCCTTTTCGAGTATAAATCTGCTTTAAATTTCATTTAGAAAAGTTGAGAAGTAGGGGAAAAATTTAAAGATAGAATAGGGGAGACCACCCTACAGTAGATAATCATTAATTTAAAATACTAATGTATTTCAAAGAAATTATTTAATATGATTAATAGTTAGAAGACTATACGTGTCAATTAATTAAAATTAGAATTATTTTAGGTATATTTGTGCTTTTAATTAATGATTATCTACTGTAGGGAGGTCTCCCCTACTTTTACGATCAGAAAAACACAACTGACCGGGTTTGTGAAAATTCCTGTGAATATATTCACAACAAATAAGAATCAAACCAATATAAATTTACCTGAGAGTACTTTCCGTCGACGATGTCCTTTTGTCTGTTAAGGAACCAGTCTGGAATTTTGTACTGTCTGGGGTTGGCCATGATCGTGACGATTTTCTCAACCTGAAATAACAGTAAAAGATTTAATATAAATAATTAAAAGGCCGTGGCTAGGAGTATCGAAACTTTGGTACAGTCTGATTTTTTCGGTACACGTAGACACTTCCTAACTAAAATCGATTAAAACAAAATATAATCACTTCTTATCGAAATTAATAATCTTACCTCTTCTTCTGAGCATTCTCCGGCGCGTTTGTCCAGATCAATGTCAGCTTTCTTGAGGACGATGTTTGCGTATCTTCGTCCTACTCCCTTGATCGCGGTCATAGCGAACATAACCTTTCGGTTTCCGTCTATGTTCGTGCCCATGACACGCAAAATGTGTTGGAACTTTTCTGGGATTACGAGCGACTGTAAAAAAACATTTTGTTTAAAAAAATAGCAAGTTTAATTTAGAAGGTTTAAAATAGAACAGTTTTTAAACTGGCTGCAAGTCTTTATTTTCTTCAATCAAAATATCAATATGTGATTACACCAAGTTTTACATTTAAATACCAGTCGTGAAAAATTCAAACCCCAATCAATGATTAAAAACTGCAAAATAAAGTTACAAACATAATTACTCATTTTCGAACTAATTCTCTTACAACCCTAAACCTAACCTCGAAATAGAACTTTGACAGAATGCAACTTTATGCACAACTGATAAACAAATACACAGAGATTTATTAAACTGCACCATTTTTCAACACAACTGCAAGATTTTATTCGCTTTTTGAGGAACAGAACATTATTTGAGCAGGTTGTAAACACTAATAAGCAAACTTCACACGCGAGATGTAGACGATGAAATGTCGAAAAATTCGAACACAATGCCCATAAATTTATAATGGCGAAAAGAGAGCAATTCTTGCTTTATTAATCCCAGATAACGTATTGCTAATTTTCGATAAGATGTCACTAAAATAAACGGATTTTTAACAAAATTATTTGTGAAACGTACCATCTTGACACAGTGTCAGCGCGAAAGAAACCGGAAGTTCAGATTCTCTGGAGATTTCCGCCGAATCAGCGCCACCATGCGACAAAATCTTCAACTATCGGATTTCTGATGAACTATTTTTGCGAAGGCGAGGACAAAGATACTAATAACAAAGATATTTTACCTAGATGCGGCAAGGGTCAGGAGTGGGGACGCC
>CAKNYM010051259.1:146836-182228 GCA_932195095.1 Andricus curvator | reverse complement strand
TTTCGACTCGGATCCGAGTCGAAACATGTCGGCAATATTTTAATAAAAACATCAAAAACCCGGAAAAGGCCTTCACTACATTAATATTATAAGATACCGGAAAAAAATTAAAACATTTATTATTGTATATTAAACTTCTTTTTTGAAGATACTAATTTTCAGTGAAAATCAATAACATAAAACATGTACAATATTTTCAATAATTTATTATTTAATTTGAAAGTTTTAATTTAACCGCGCCAGAGTATTAAAAAGCACAAATGTTTCTCAATTCGCATAACGTTTCCAATGGGTTTTCTTATAGAAAGGAGTTCTTTGTAGATTTAATTTTCCAAATTTTTAATTTAAGATATATTAAGTAATGAAAAGCCAATCAGGTTTTCAAAACAATTATTGCGATATTTTTGATATATTACGTTACACCACTTTTTTAGATAGATAGAATATGGAGGAGAAAGTTTAAAAAGTATTAAAAAAGAAATCGTAAGTCTGTCTTAAGTGATAATTTTTTCAAAAAGGTGGACCTGCGTGAGGTAGAAACTTGTTGATATACAAATTGGATTGACTATCCGAAAAAAATAAGTTATTATAGTTAAGTTAAAAATTAAAGTATGAGGACGACGGAGTGTGGACTTCTTTTTATTTTTCGGATAGTTAATCCAATTTGAATAGCAAAGTATATCTGCATCACACAGCTCCTCTGTTTTCCAAAAATGAGAACTGGAGACAGTCTTGTGATTACTTTTCAAAAACTTCTTAATACTTTTTATACTTTATTTTCCATGTTCATATATAATTGGTTCCGAAAAAACATGGCTGTTTTCTTACAAACAACTTCCATAAATTCTACGAAATGTAAAAGGTAATCTGATTAGGGAATAGGTCCGATTCCGAAACGATATTGTACAGTTCTGAATAAACAGTCTGGAAGAAGAAAAATAGGGGTTTTCCTTATAAATTTCAATTTGTAGTTTTTAATCATAAATTATAGCTTGACATGAAATATTTCCAAATTTCAGAGCATTTGAGAAGAACGTAATCCCTAAAAGTTACCGAACTCCGCATTTACTTCTCTTTTATTCCGATTGGTGTTTCGCATGTTTGCAAGTGGAACCTACTTGGCGTCGTTTAATGGACGAGTTGGAGCCACTTGGTGTTGAATTATTTACCGTTCACGCTGACAGAGAACTCGCCTTAGCTAGAAAAATTGGTGTCCATAATTTGCCATGCCTTGTTGTTACTCTAGAAGGCAAAACTAGGATTTACAAAGAATCATTATTCAGCGTTCAAAAAATCGTTGGTAGGTATCTCTTAATAATAAACTTATCAAAATTTAGTCGAAATATTCACAAAGAGTTTATATTTCAGAATTCTTGAGGAAAATGTTCCCGTACAAGCTGATCACGAGTGTCAACAAAGAAAATTTGGGCCAATTTCTCTCAGGCTGGATGGACAATCGAATTCGGGCTTTGATATTTGAGAAGAGGGACATGGCTCGATTAAGGTATATCTTGGTTGCCTATCATCACCGGGATCGAGTCGCTTTTGGCTTCGTCCAGGTGGGGAAACCAGAAACCAGGGAGATAACAGCAAAGTATAAAATCACTGGCGATTTGGATTCTTTGCTGCTGTTCAATGAAAATATGGAAAAGCCGATGGCTTCCATAAGTATGAAGGATATTCCGAGTGAAACAATGCACAACGTCGTTGCTAGCAACAAATTTCTATCCTTACCGAGGCTTTCGAATCAGGCAATGTTAGATTCTGTTTGTCCGCCGGAATGGTTAAGACCTCAGAAACGACTCTGTGCCGTCTTGATTTCGCAAAATAGTCCTGTTCACGATTTTGCGAGGTTAAAATTCCGCCAGGCTGCTCAAGAATCTCCCTATAGGTTATTATTTTATTAATACATACATTTATAAATGCTGGTTCTTGAATAATTTAGGGAAAGCTTGAATAAACTTTTGATTTAAAATTGTAGTACGGAACGAGTGAGGTATACGTACGTATTTAAAGAAGCGCAACCAGAATTCGTCTCTGCTCTTTCGAATAGTGAAGGAAGTCCTATGGATCCTTTATTGCATATTGTTATAATTTGGCGGAGAGACGCTAATCATCTAAAGTATGAATGGTTACAAAATGGTTGGATAGACCCGAATCAGGACGAAAATCGATGGAATGAAACTCGAAGAGACTTGGAAAAAACGATTCAACGATTACTACGATCTTCCGAAGCATTACCCTATGCCGCAGAAGTTGGAGAATTAGCTGATGAACATGCACTGGTATTACTAAGATTCTACTTTATTCGTGAATTAATATTTGACTTTCAATTAGTTTAGGGAAATAGGCTGTAATAATTTGTTTTTATAATTGAATACTTAATCTTCAACAGGGAACGGTGGATAGACTGATAGGCAGAGCACTGCTGGCAGTGGATTTCATTTCTGAAAGCTTTAAAAAGGAAGACTTCTTGCCTGTCATTTCGGTGGTTTTCACGCTACTGTTCATTGGAGCTGCGGGCTACGGGATGTCTTATTTAGTGTAATTAATTATTATAATTTTATTAACTAACGAATTACTTATAAATTATTATTTATATTTTATATGTATTTTTTTTCCTCTAGAAAATTGGAAGAAGCGAGTGTCAACTCGACACGCGGTGAGTACAGAGGAAATTCCAAATCGCTTTCAACGCAACCTCAGTTGAAGTTGCATGAATTACGAGCTGAGAAATATAATGCTCTTGTTCGAACATTGAAACCAGGGTGTCTGACTATAATTCTGCTGGTCGATTCTCAAAGTAGAACAAAATTACTGCCAGCTTTCCACAAAGCTGTGTGGCCTTATAGGTATCTTTTTTTTAATTAAAAAAAAAATAAAAAGAATATATAGAGCTTGGATTTAATAAAATGATTATTTTTCAGGAAAAATAAAATGTTGATGTTTGGTCACTTGAATTTGGAACGAGGACTCGAATGGTATAAAGACCTATTGTTGATGAGTCTTCCGGAACCGAGAGAACTGAAGATCAATCCGAAAAATTGTATTGGGACTGTTTTATCTCTCAATGGGTTTCGAAGACATTTTTGCATGTATCATGCAAAACATCCTGAGAACGGCAAAGTGAAAGGTTCCAAGGTAAATTAGAAGAGATTCCAATTTATTTATTAGTTGATAATTAAAGTTATATCTTTGATTGAAGAGTACTAATGTGAAATCATTTTATTTAGCGAATGGAAAAAATGACCAAGCGGTTGTCTCGAAATTCAGGCGATGCTGAGGCAGGAGCCTTCATTGGATTTGATAGTTCTAATGAGTCTGAATCATCACAAGATGAGGTAAGAATATTTAATTAATTCAAAAATACTTAACGGTAGGGCGTAGCGTAAAATAGAAAATGCATAAAACGGAAGACTCTGGCCCTGGAATCCTATTCTTTTCCTCTTTACCAAAGAAGTAGCTGTGTGAAATTTGGTCCTGATACAAAAAATTTCTGAGGAATTCTGCCCAAATTGCCCTGAAAACCCGTCAGACAAGTTTTTCTTTATTTACTTCAAAATTATTGGTTGTATTAAAAAATTGTTTAGATGAAAGTTGTAGATCTCTATTAAATACATTTTTTGTTGAGTTAATTTTTTCATTGAAACAACCCTTGTCGAATAAAATCGAAAAAAGTGTGAAAAAAGTCGAAACCTTTTTTTGTCGTGGCTGTGGGTACCGAAATTTATGTACAAATAGCCGGATCTTTTCGGTACACATCGAACTGGAAAAGGTGCCATCTGTACCGAAATTTCGGTAGAAATAGCCAGATTTTTTCGGTACGTAAGGACACTTCCTTTTTTCATATTTTTTAAAATCAGTGAGCATTTTAAATTTGATCTATTAGTGGACTCCATCAAAAATATAAAGCACCATTTTGAACCCTTAAAACTCCCTAATTGGCTAGTTTTGGTCTGTTATCTAAAATTTCATCAAAATTAATTTAAAAAAATGTTAAATTGAATTTTTGTAATCCTTAATGAAAAAACGTTTACAAACAATTTTTGAAAAAACGAAAAACATTTTTACAGGATACTATAACTAAATACAATGAATTGAAAAGTAGAGAGAACTTTTGTGTATTATTCAGACGAATTTTGTACTTTTTTGCGAGCTTTCTTGTAATTATAATGTTGTACTTTATTGTTCTTACAGTTTTTTCATGAAAATATTTTTTTATTCTCGACCAGGATGATAAAATAATATTTAACGGACATAATGACGATAACACCATAAAATTTAAGTATAACTTAAAGCTCTGAAAAACAAACATTTTTTTTTAGAGATTTGCGTTTTAAATATTTTATCATCCTAGGTGGAAAAAGAACAACTGTTTGGATGCAGAAATTGTACATTCTTGTATACTTCAAACACACAAAAATATACAAAAATACAAAAAAATACAATATTTGTGCAAATAATAGACAAAAGTTAACATTTTCTATAAATATTGTAATTTATTTTATTTGGGTTATTCTCCGTCAAAGTGTAAATTCTATACGTGTAAGCCCCCTGGTTTCCAAAAATCGAGTAATCTCAATAATTGACCAATAGGAATGCTTCCTGTATTAATACTTTATAAAAGCATTACTAGTAATGCTAATTACTAATTACTGTAATTACTAGTAATGCTAATAATACTTTTATAAAGTATCAATACAGGAAGCATTCCTATTGGTCAATTATTGAGGTTACTCGATTTTTGGGAACCAGGGGGCTTACACGTATAAAATTTACACTTTGACGGAGAATGACTCATTTATTTGTATTTTCATATAAAAATGGTTTTAGTTTTTCGTACTTATTTGTAATAAATTTTAATTTAATTTTTTTTAAATTAATTTTTGTAAGATTTTGGATGACCTAATTAGGGGTGTAAAGGGTCGAAAATAAGAATTTATATTTTCATGGAGTCTACTAGTAAGTAAAATTAAAACTGCTTACGGATTTTGAAAAGTATAAAGGAAAATAATTCATTTTAAAAACTTTTCAATACAACTAATAATTTTGAAGTAAATAAAGGAAAAAATGTTTTTTTTTTGGGGGTTTTCCGGGCAATTTTTGCAGAATTCTTCAGAATTTTTTTTTATCGATACAAAATTTGACACAGTTACTCTTGAGATCAAAAGAATAGGATCCTAGGGTCTTACATTTTCTGAAATGATTTGGATTTTACGCTACGCCCTAGTAAGCAAATAATCATCCGAAATTTATTGAAAACTTTTCCTTTACAATTTGTTAAATTTAATACAATCAAAATATTACAGACGGAAAGCACTGTTTTATACCAAGATACACTTTTGGATGGACTACCAAACTGGCTCGATAGATTATTCGAGGGATCAACGTACCGCTACTACGTGAATCGTTGGCCAGATTTCCCTCTCCAGTAATAGACGGCTTGACGAAATTTCGCGATCCAATGCCTTTAAAAAAATAATTTTAATTCTAGTCAGCGAATAACGTGCTAGGATAAATCTGCAAATAGATGGATTGAGCCTCGCATAAAGACACGACGCAGTGATCACAATATTTACCCTATTAATTAGTGTTCATAAATGTAATTGCTCTCTTTCCGCATATTTGACTAATTTCTTTACACGAGCCGCAGTGTCGATGCTGATACAATGACAAAGTTTAAAATGGTTTCTGATTTTGCACTTTGTCGCCGAAGCATCTCGATACTTGAGAACAAACGTTCCTTTTATTTGTGTTCATCTTGCTACAGAAATGTTCGGTGCTGCTAGTCATTACGATTAATAACCCATAATTTAATTACGATAAAGAATATCTTACCGAATTCCTATAAAGCGTGTCAAAGTATTGGTAAAGTTAAAATCGACATTGAAGAGGTCGAATCAGTTTTATTGTATTCTCCTTTTAGAGATAAGCAACATGAGATGTATGAGCAACATTCCTTCGTGGAGATGTTCTTAACTTGTGTGCAAAAATTTTAATACATACTGAACAGCCTTTTAAACCGATTCGAGGATAATCCTTTTTAAAACGAAAAGAGTGATTGACTTATGTAGATTTTATAAAAGGAACTTTGCTTTGCACACGATTCTGAAACAGAAGTATTATCCTGCAGAAATTGTGTCAGAGATGTACATATATATTAAATACTAGCATAAATCTCTCCTATTAGGCTTCAAGATTATAGAAGAGCATTCAAGACTCGCTTGATTTGTAATCAGTAGTGTAAACATTTTGAAGCGGGGGAAGTTTTCTTTGACACATTACTATGCAGATGCACTTTGTTAATTTTTATATAGTACAATAATTCCTACGACGAAGGCTGTAGCGTTTATTATCATAGAGTCAATCAATTCACAGTCATAAATTTTATTCATAAAATTTATCATAAAATTTAGTCATAAAATTTAGTCATTCGATTTCAGAGTCATTGAATCTCATTAAATTCATAAGCATTTTTAACTACGATCGCCTTTTGAAACTATGTAATAATCGGCTCGAACCTGAATTTGTTACAATCAATTACGTATATTAGTAACGAGTATTTGGTAATGAAGCTACGACGCCATACAAATTACAATCCTATATCAGGATGGGTCGAAAAAGAAATTGGAAATCAAAAACAGTCTAACAGTGAAAAGTTTCATTTTGAGTTACTTGTTCTCTATGTAAAATTTGAAATAGATCGAATAATATAATGAGGTTCCGAGTTACTAAAATAAGTTAAAGAAATTCGTAATTCCCAGAGTTTTGCAAAAATCACTAATATTAATTTTTTGTAACCTATATAATATGTCCATTTTTTTAAATCATGTAAGATTTCAATATGTTTTGTTTTTCTGGAGCGAAATCTCATTTTTATAAACATCAGAAAAATAAAATAATGTTTAAAAGCTTTGCAAACTATCCTGAAATTTTTTTGAGCTTGTAGATTTGTAGAAACTTTATCGCACTCAAAATTCACCTAAAGAAAATCAGAAGATTTTATCAATTAAAATGGCCAAATCTTGAATAATTGCTTCTTCAATTAGGTAAGCCTTATAAATTTGCTTGTAAAGCTTTTAAAAATTATTTTAGTTTTTTGAAGTTTATAAAAACGAGATTTTGTCCTAGAAGACCTAAAAATATTGAATTCTTACCAGATTTTTGAAAAATGGACATTTTATGTAGGTTACGAAAAAAATAACGATTTTTGCAGAGTTCTGAGAATTAAGAATCGTTTAATCCTCATTCAGTTCAGGGTTTGGCCATTTTAATTCCTAAAATCTTCTCATTTTTTTCAAGAGATCTTAAGTGCGATAAAGTTTCTGCATGCTCAAAAAATATTTGGGGACATTGTAAAGCTTTTAAGAATTAAGTCTTTTGAGGTTTATAAAAATGAGATTTTGTCTAAGAAATACTGAAAATTTTTAAATCCCCGAGAAACCTTAAGATATTGATCGATCTATATTAAATTTTACTCGAAGCTAGGCTGTTTTTGATTTTCAATTTTTTTCTTTTCGACCCACCCTATCCTATATATCGATTATAGAGTTTTGAAAAATCTTTCGATTAGAAGAAAAAGTGAACACTTTTGCTTTCATTTGTACTTTACTTTTTTTTCAATTCGAAACCAGTATGTTTAACCTACCGATTGCGATTAGGATATTCCTACAAATCGTATCTCAGCTTTTACCAAAAATTGCTTTTGATGCAATAAAATCACTATTGCGAGCCATTTAGCATAAGCACCTTACAATCTAAGAAACATTTTACAACCTAACGGAAATTTTCAAGAAAAAGTATCTAGTCTACTTTACAAAGTTCTTTGTGATTATCTGAATTTACATTTTTTTGAGAATACATATCTTGCGAATATTTGAAACTCGATTCTTCCGTTAAAAATCTCTCTTCGATAGAAATTGCCAAATTTTCCATAGTCAGGTAGCTGCTATGATTAATCAAAAGCAGGTAAAATTTAAAAAAAATACCTAGTTTAAATAATACGGAAACTATATCTTTGAAACAGAAATATTTCGGGAGTCTTGTCGACTTTTTGACAATCTTTGCCAACGTTATTACTGAACAAAATTGTTCATCTCTTTTGTAACAGATTGTTAATTTACACTCTCGAAACCCCATTCCACTCGTTACTGTTATGATAAATATCTACTCAACATGCGAAATAGTAAGGACAGTTTTAGAAAGAATATTGTATTGTTAGATGTTATACACTAAAACTTACTGGGAACACGATGTTTATACGACCAATTTATTGGTGCAATCTGTACTTTAGTGTAATGATATCGCTTCGAATACCGACACTATTATTAGTCTACTCGATCAGTTTACTATCGCTTGATGTTTATTAACGTTTTAATGTGAAAGTTTTAACTTCTAAATTATCTTTATGAAATTGATTAGGCTTTTATTAAAAAATAGAAGCTATAGTTTTAAATAATTGTTCATGGAAGCTTAATTTAATCTTTGATTACAATGTATTCCTCGAATAAGACTCATTTATATTTTTATTTAAAATCTATTTTGATTTTTTTAAAGTCGCTCACTTTTCGTCATAGATGGAACATTTTGATCCGTTTCAAACAAATTTTTATCCAATTTTTTTATTTCTTTACTCGATGGTTTTATTATTTTAAACCGCGTGGAAATTCGCGTTAATATGTTAATTTATTTAATTGTAAATTATGAATAGCGATCAAATTGTCTTTTCACACAAAAAACACGTGATTACGTTTTTGAAGTCTGAGTATTTTCACATAAAAGTTAAGTTTAATGCTCTCTTTTAAAATTGTCCTTAAGTAGAAATTTGATTGATCTGCAAAAAATAATTCTTCTGCTGATTCATTATGTATTCTCGTTTTGGTAAAAAAAAGTTAGGAACCTGGTAGCGATGGCTGTACACTAAGTCACACTGACTTTATATATAATAAATATTGTTTGTATATTATATAATAAATATTGTTTGTATATTATATAATATTTATTATGTAATAAATATTGTAATATGAATATCAAATAAATTATTACTGATTACCGACAAATCAAGTAATAGAAAATTAAACTCTGGTTATTTTATTTTCAGATTAAAAATATCAATTGATCATTTATTACTGTGAGCTATTAAATTTGAAACGTTCTAAATTTAAACTTCGCCTTTTATAATTTTCCTCTATCCCTAAAAATCTTATAAAAGTAAAAATCCTGAAATTGTAAACTTTTCTACTAATTAGAAATTTAAAATACGCGCGTTTTAAAAGATATGTGAGTCAAATTCATGTTCCATAGATAAGCTTTTTTACAAACATTTAAAATTAGACCTGATATATTTGATAAGCGATAAGTAAAAAGATGACATAAATATATCACACAAAAATATAAAAATAAACAGAAAATTTATTGCGTGGATATATTGAACCCGGATCTAAATATTTGACCCGTGTAGTTTCAGAAATGGGTGTCGTCGCCTTCGCGGTACTTCGGCAACAATCGGAACCGGTCGATAGTGTTCAGCGGTTCTTGGTTATTTTCTCGAGATTATTTGAGCCTTTCCTTTAGGCCGCTTTAATTTTCCGCTTAAAAGGAGCAATGTGTGAGTATTTTCTCAAATAACTCTTTATTTCTGCTACCCCGAATCAGGATTTCATATTCCAAAATTTCCCTGCTCCATATTTTCGGGAAGAAACAGTTACTCTGGATTGATTCTAACTAGTTGTGAAACGTATACTGAAGATCGTCTCGGAAATGTCATTCATGAAAAGGGGCGTTTCAGATTGACGCTTAGATTGCTTAATTACGAAACAAATCAAGGATTAAGTGCCAATTATTGTTTGAATCCGTCATCATTCTAAGTACGAAGTTTCCTCGCTGACACTTTTCAGTCGTTTTATTGATTTTCGACCGATGCGAGAAATAAAAATAGATTTCTCAGCAAATACTACTGTTGGGTCGTTTTGTAAATGAAATTTTTCATGAAAAATTAGTCGAATTTTTTTTGCGGATGAGACAGTGATTTATTATCTTAGCAAGTGTTTTTTGGGTTTTTTGACAGAGTGTAGTGATAAATTTGACTTTTTGTTCTCTTGCTTCGAGAGTAAGGATTGGAGTCATCGGTATTCATAGTTTATTTAAAGCTGCAACTGTCAAATTATTTGGAGTTTTTGTATTTTGATTATAAAATTAAGGCGATTATATACAAAAAATGTGATTATATTCAACCCATTATACAGAGTTTTAGCCTAGTTTTTGTTGGAATTTTATTAACAATTTACTCTAACCTAGCAACAGTTTAATAAAAATGGGATATTTTGTTGTAGATTTGGTAATAATGATAGGAATTTATGCATATTCACTATGCTATTGAAAATATTTAATTCAATTATCACTCTGAAATTGAGAAGTTTGTTGTTGACCCACTCACCTACTTGGAAATTACTATTAGCAAAAAATTCGTTATTAACCATAGATTTGAAAGTAAATACAAACTCGAAGAATTTTAGATGCTAATTTTCATATATAAATATAGTTTTAATATTTATGTAGGACTGTAAACACTTTATTCTACTCCGCAATAACCTAACCTAAATAAAAGAGAACCTAATATTTTGCCAGTCGTTAGATATATTCTTTTACAATAATTATTTATTTAAAATTTAAGAATTTTAAATTAGATTAAAATGAAATTCAAACTCTCATTTAACGTCCAATACTCAAGTTAATGTATAGAATTCCTGAAAATAAAATAATAATTTAACAATCAAATTTGGATAACCACCACAAAATGCTCCTATTGCAATTCCTAAAAACAAAAAAAAATTTGTTTCTTTGGACAAAAATAAAAAAGAGGAAAGAAAAATGAGAAAGCAACCAACCAAATCCCGTTCCTTCTCTTTGTTATTTCTTTCGTCTTTTTTATTTTTACTATTATCAAATCACAATATGAAAGCATTCACAATATTTACCAACGTTTCGGTGCTCACACAGCACCCTTATCAAGGTAAGAAAAATTATAGTAGGCGTGAACAGCGACGAAAGAAACAAGTTAAATAATTTTTTTTAAATTAAATTTATCATTTTTCTTTCCCCTTTTTTATTTTTGTCCAAAGAAACAATTTTTTTTTGTTTTTAGGAATTGCAATAGGAGCATTTTGTGGTGGTTGTCCAAATTTGATCGTTAGATTCTTGTTTTATTTTCAGGAATTCTAAACATTAATTATTTATTTGTTTATTTAAATAATCTTTTGGTTGACTTTAATTGTCCTAGTTCATCGTTTGGTTGGTATATTTAAAAAATATCTAAACAAATAAGTCTCGGCAGTAAAATTGTTTTTTTTTTCTAGTGTAGTCTAATGGTTTAATGAAGAGATTATAATTAGTACTTATTTATTGCAGATTTGTAAGAAAAAAAAGCCTAATTCGAAATCTTCTATCAAAATGATAGGAGGCTTGTTCGTTTACAATCACAAGGGAGAAGTTCTCATCTCCCGGGTGTACCGAGATGACATTGGGCGAAATGCCGTAGACGCCTTTAGGGTAAATGTTATCCACGCTCGTCAACAAGTTCGATCTCCTGTGACTAACATCGCCAGGACTTCGTTCTTTCACATAAAACGAGCGAACATTTGGCTCGCAGCAGTGACGAAGCAAAATGTCAACGCCGCAATGGTTTTCGAATTCTTGCTTAAGATCATTGAAGTCATGCAATCTTACTTCGGCAAGATATCCGAGGAGAACATCAAGAACAACTTTGTCCTGATTTACGAATTGCTTGATGGTAAAAAACTTTCACTAGATTCTCTAGAATATAAAATTACAGTTTATAAATTATTAATCTCCCAACTTGTGTTTTACAGAGATCCTTGACTTTGGCTATCCGCAGAACTGCGATACAGGAGTACTCAAGACGTTTATAACTCAGCAAGGAGTAAAATCAGCAACGAAGGAAGAACAGGCACAAATAACTTCTCAAGTAACTGGACAAATAGGATGGAGACGGGAGGGTATAAAGTACCGACGAAATGAACTCTTCTTAGATGTATTGGAGTACGTGAATCTCTTGATGAGTCCTCAGGGTCAAGTTCTGAGTGCTCACGTTGCCGGAAAGGTATATCATTTCTCAGTTATATCATACTTCTGTTGTAGCTCTTGATTACAAAATATATATCTATGATACCAACAGTTTCACCACAAAATTCTTGGAAATTAAAAAAAAGGATCAAATTTGGTTAAGACACTCTTCTCCGTTCAAATTAAAGAAAACAAAACAAAAACAGAGGAAAGAAAAAAAGGCAACTTCTAAATCCCCATCCTTTTTTCTTTCCTCTCTTTTTATTTATTTTGTTAGTATCACCATAAATAAAATAAATGTAGTAAATAAGTCATTCATAAATTTAAAAACTGATTTAGAGAAATAAAAAAATGTTTATGATAGTATGTTTAATTAAATTTAACAATGAGTTTCCATGTATTTTCTGTACTTTATTTTTTAACTTAACTTGAATTGAGTGCGTTCCCTTGATTGTTTCTATTTTTGTTGAAATTTGAAATTGATGACGTATTTTGGGCGTGGCTTGTGTTTGAAATTAGAGGGTATATGGGACATTATTTCTGAGCTGTCCCAATTTTAAGAGTCATGTCTCCCGATTGCCTTCACATTTTCTGAGTTTTGTTCTCTATATGATAGTAGTTATAGACTTTTAGTATCATCCCTCGCCGAACTACAGAGGGCGAAGCTCATCCCCAGGGCAAAACGGGTATTTTTAAATGGTTATAACTTCCTTTCTACAAGTGTAAATATAATTTGTTATTATAGTGATTTCTGAAGGGGGTTTGATGCAATTGTATCGTATTAAATCCATTTTTTTTAATTGTTTAATTTTCATAAACCAATTGGGATGTGAAACGTAGATTTAACATTTTCTACTCTTCGGGTATTTTTTATTTTTTTAAAAGTATTTTTAAAAGAAAGCTTGACTTTTTTTCCAATAAAAACTTTGGTTGACAGTAGGTATGCGGTTATGCAAACATATCCGAGCGAAACTGATTCTTGCGCGCTCGGAAGGGCCGGCTAGTCTACTTGGTGCACATTTTCCGAAGTTTTCCTGTATATTTTCACCATAACTCCTCCCCCTCCTCCCACACTATTTAATGTTACGTATTTTGTTAACGCTTCCTAATTAGAATCAATATTCCAGAAATTCAGACCTGTATTTTCGGGAGAAAATTTATAGATTAACATACGAGACCTTCAAGTTTAATTAAGAGAAAGGACGAATTCTGTGAAGTGATAATTTCTTTATATAAACAGTTTAAACTATTGTCAATTGATGTTTATCTTTCATAATTCGTTAGTAAATATGTTACTGCATCAATTTTCTTCCGAAAGTACAGGTCTGAAATTCTGCAATATTGATTCTTATTAGGACGCGTTAACAAATTACGTAACATTAAATAGTGGGAGGGTTCTGATTTATGTTACGGTAATTATCAAAATGTACATGAAGATGCGTTACGATGAAGGGGAGGGGGAGAAAAGGGTATAAAACGTTGCGTAATTATTGAACGCTCTCTTTAAAAAAAAACGCTGTTGTTCCCTAATTTGTTTATAACTACATGAAAAATGTTCGCTGCATCTAGAGCCACTGAAAGTAATTTTTGGACAGTTTCTGCACCAATTAAAATTATTTTTGAATAAATCAGCGCTGGTCGGTGCTCCGGTTGAACTGGCCAACCTTTCCGAGCGCGCGAGGGAGGGTTTTGCTCTGATATTTTCGAATAATCGCATAACTATTGGCATTCGACAAAAGTGAAAAAAAATTTAAATCAGTAAAATTTAACGATGTCAAATTCAAAATATTTCCTATTGGTTAAAAAATTATTGCGAATTTATTATATTTACAGATTTTACTACTGAACAATAATAAAAAATTACGAAATTTAAAAATAAATTTTTTGCTCAATAAAAATTTTTTTGTTGAAAATTTGCAAAAACATGTTTTTTTTTTTGATTGAGTCATATGCACACATTAAAAAAAAAGTTGAATATGTTGAACCTGAAATTTATTCAGCTTGAACCAGAGAAACATTTTATCATTTTGCTTTTTCGGAAAAAAACTTTTGTCGTGATTTAGGATTTTTGGGACTTCATATTTTTTTGCGATTTTGGAACGTTATAAGCACCAAGAAAAAAAATGTTTCCCATGAATAAAAAATAATAACTTTTTTCATTGGTTCCAGCTGAATAAATTTCAGGTTCGAATCAATCAAAAAACAGGTTTTTGTAAATTGTCAAAAAATTCTAAATAAGGTAAAATTTTTGTTTGAATTAAAAAAAAATTTAATTGTAAATTTAAAAAAGAGAACAGAAGATATTAGCCGATTAAAAAAAATTTCTTTTCTTGTTTTGGATGTCGGCCCACAAATTGTTATCCCTCAGCTCAAACGAATCGATTAATTTTAGCATTTTTACTTCGCTCTACTCAAGAGTGTAGTTTTAAATTTACATGGAAAGTATTAATTATAGTGAGGCAGAAATGGCAAATCTTGGAAAGAAATATTTATGAGAACGATGTTAAACATATCAAAATTGTGTATTTAACTAATTTTATTTTTTCTCTGACTTTTTTATATCAGAAATCATTGAAAAATGATTGAAAATGATTGAAAAATATAATATTCCTTATAAGAAGATTGTTTGTTATTTTCGAAATGTAGAAATAAATGTTAAATCTTTCCCCTATTTTTCCATTATGATTATTGGAAAAATGTAAAGCTTTCTTTTAATATTACTTTAAAAAGAAACCGAAAGTACCCGATTAGTAGAAAATTTTACATAAACACTTTACAGTTTACATCGTAATTTGTTTATGAAAATTAACAAATTAAAAAATGGATTCGATAAGATATAAGGGCGTGAAAACCCTTTTGGAAACTACTCACGTGTCACGCATGCATTTGGTTTTAGTTGAACGAATACCGAAACGTTGGTCGATTTTTTGTAAATGGTTTTTGGTCGTAATTTAAAAGATTAAAAAAGTGTGTATAGAGGTAGTTAAGAGTGTGTTCTCCAATTCTAATTATTAGATTCTTGGTTTTCTTTTTAATTTCCAAGAATTTCGTAGTTAAATTTAAATGTTGGACGTTAAAGAGGATTTTAAATTTTGATCTATTCTTAATTTAATTTCCTAAATTTTGACTAACAGTTTACCTTTTCTCTGTAGGTGGTTATGAAATCCTACCTCTCTGGAATGCCCGAGTGCAAGTTTGGTATCAACGATAAAATCGTGATGGACACCAAGGGACTGAAGGGAGCAGGAGGGATTTGCTGCGGAAACGAAGAAGCTTCTGGGTCTCGATCTGGGAAACCCATGGTAGTTATAGACGATTGTCAGTTTCATCAATGCGTCAAGCTCTCCAAATTTGAGACCGAACATTCCATTAGTTTTATTCCGCCTGATGGCGAGTTTGAGTTGATGAGGTGAGAAATGAAAATCCGTACAACTCTCTACCTACTATCTTTTTTCCTCTTCTCTCTAGTAACAATTCTGAAAATTTTATTTTGTCTCTTAGGTATCGCACAACGAAAGATATTTCACTGCCATTCCGCGTGATACCATTGGTACGTGAAGTTGGTCGGACCAAGATGGAAGTGAAAGCAGTTTTGAAGTCGAATTTCAAACCGTCGCTGCTTGGGCAGAAAATCGAGGTGCGAATCCCTACGCCTCTGAATACCGCTGGCGTGCAGCTGATTTGCATGAAAGGAAAGGCGAAGTACAAGGCTTCGGAAAACGCGATTGTTTGGAAAATCAAGAGAATCGCAGGGATGAAGGAAACACAACTCTCGGCGGAGATCGACTTGCTCGAGACAGACACGAAGAGGAAGTGGACTCGACCTCCGATTTCGATGAACTTCGAAGTTCCATTCGCTCCTTCGGGCTTCAAAGTTCGCTACTTGAAAGTTTTTGAATCGAAGCTCAATTACTCAGACCATGATGTTATTAAATGGGTTAGGTACATCGGGCGCAGCGGTCTCTACGAAACTCGATGCTAAATAATACTCCAGATTGTTGATTGATTATAACGGAATAATCTGTGCGTAAGAGTAACTTGATAACTCTATGTTAATAGAACCTCTCTCTGAATGTACGTCTAAAACGTTCCCTCTGGCGTTGGTCGTTTATACTAACCACTCTGCTTTTTGAGTTGGTCGTTCGCTTGAATTGCTTGGAATTGCATGGAACGTTTTTATAATTTCAAATTATTTTTATTTTTTAACTTTCTTGAAACCTTCTAAATTTATCTGAATTCCCCGAATTCTTTGAACTCCCTGGATTCTCCGAGTTTCCTTAAATCTCCGAATTCTCTGAATTCCTTGAATTTCCTCAATTCTCCGAATTCTTTGAATTATTTTGAAGTCCTGGAATTCCACGAATCCAAGAAATCCAGAGAATTAATAGAACACAGATAATTCAAGGAATTCAGAAGATTATAAGGAAGTTAAAAGAAATAAAAAAGCAGTGTGGTTAGTTTATACGACCAACCCCAGAGTGGTCGTTTTAGATGTAAACTCCGAGAGAGGTTCTTTTAACGTGGATGTATCGAACTGTTGGATTGTCCTCGATCTCTTAAGGTGCATAATGAGTTCGACAATTTTGTATCTTTTCTTCATAGTTTAATCTGGCAATTTTATTCAATGTTGTGAGCTTTTACAGCCAGCCGCCAGTGGATCAGAATCCCATCGTTGTATGAAAATGAGAGTGTAAATGAAATGAGCATTCGGTAGATTTGAAGCTCGCACATCCATTCCCTGTTCGAAACGATGAATATCAGTAGAAAAGATATTTGAATTATTATCAAAATACAATTGATTATATATATATATATTGAAGGACCTATGTATATTGAAATATACTTACAAATTAAATTCATATTTCGGGTTTTTTTGAGTCATTTAATGATTCACATTACATATTTAGGGAATTTATTCCATTAATTCGATAATTAGAGAATAAATGTAGTGAGTTCGAGGAGTTTGCATCTCCATGACAATATTATATATTTCCAGTATTTTTATTTATAACTATTTGGGATTTATAAAGAAAAATCTACACTGTGCTTTTTTTCATACTATTCATATTTAATAGTAATTTTTAGTCGTGAATCCGAAAACGAATTTTCTGGATTTCAGTAGAACTTTTTGAAATTTCTATCTCGGAAAGTATATTCTTAAAGAGACAGTGGTATTATTTTTTGTCGTGTGAAAAAAAACTGTAGAGGTGTAAATGTTTCAAGAGTTAGATGTTGACGAGGATCAAATAAAAAATTCTAGAATTGTCGAAGTCGATTTGTTTATTAAATTTAAAGTATCGAATATTTTAAGAAATAGGATTACATTCATATCATTCATTCAGAACCTTCTACAAAATTTAAAATCCTCGAAATCCAAGGGGCTTAAATTTTAAACTAAAGAAAAAACGAATTTTTAATTTGAATATTGTTAAATTGCATTACCTTCAAATTAGACGTTTCTAAGGAAACCCTTTAGAAAAGAAAGTCTTTATAATCATCTTTCAAATAAATAAGCTTATTACTATGGCGAGATTCTATTTCAAAATTTTTTCGTTTCTAATTTTTTCAGATTACAAGTTTAAATAATTGAAAATTTAAATCTTAAAATTAAAAAATTTTGAATAATTTTAGATCAATGATTCAAATTTAATGTTTCAAAGTGGTTTGGGTTCAAATTGAAATAATTATTGGAATAATCTACTGTAGAATATTAATATTTCAACATCTTTAATTTTAAACGTTCTAAAGTGAATAATTTTGTATTGAAAAAATTCCAAATTCAATAATTAAAAATGTAACCTTTCTAAATTGGACAATTTATAATTTAACTCGCTTAAAATTCCACATTAAAAATGGTAAAATTGAAAGTATGTTGCAATTTAAAAAGGGCAGCCTTAATAATTTCAATAGTTCAATCATTTTAAAAATTAATACATACGTTCAAAAATCCATAAATTCAGACTTAGGCTTTCAAAATTGTATAATTTCAATTTTGAACTGAACAATTTTGAATACAAAACGTTCACATTTCGAATAGTTTCAAATTCAAATGTTGAACAAACTTAAGATTTTGTGTTCAAAATCAATTTCGATTTGAGAAGTATTAAACAAATGAATAATTTGAACGAGTATTTGAATATTGCAGACCTTGTTATTTTAAAAAAGTAATAATTTAATTAGTTGCCACTTGACTGTTACTTCAGATCTTCAAAACCAGTATTCTCTGGTAACCTTGGAATATTTGAAGTAAAAAGCTACCGAATTCATTCATACCCATTTATCAAATATTTTTCGAATAATTCGACTTGAAACTATAATACTTATAATTTCGAAATTGTTATTAAATTAGCATTACTTGACTGCATACTTTTAATCACCTATACTTTGAATTTTTGTATTCAAAATAATTCAAATTGTCATAAAAGTGTGTAGCATTAGGGTGGTCCAAAAACTCGGCTTTTGATTTTTGGCGATCGATGCCCCTCACTTTGTTCGTTTTCCGGGAAAAGAAGTTCCTTATTTTTTCCAAATCGGTCAACATTAACATGTGATTTTAAATGGGAAAAGCTCTTCTTAAGGAATGTTCAAGGAATAATTTTCATCCAACAACTTAATTATGACCCCCAAACTCCTTGTATTGTTCCCGGAAAATGCCCCAAAAAATGCAAAATAGAAGTTTATGTAAAATTCATGCTAAAGACGAAATTGAAAAAAAATCAACATTAATTAGCTTTATTCGATAAGTAACAAGTTTCCAAGTATTTTTTAACTAATTTTCAATAGTTTAAACAATATTTTTCCAGTAATTCAGGAAAAGTATTTTCTCGAATTATGTAATGACACAATTAACGAATGTTGAGCGTAATATATTTCTGTTTAGGACATTTGTCAATTATTTAAATCATTCTCATTTCTTCAAACCATTTTTCTCCCCTGTAAATCGTGAAAAGTTATTATTTTGTGGAATTAATGACGCAGTGAATGAATCTTAAGAGGGATATTTTTTGTGAAAGACAGTTTGCAATTATTTAAACATTTTAAATCACTTCCTACTTTTCATAGGAAAGATGGAGAAAATTCTAGTTTTTTCGAATCTCTCACACTATTTATCTTATTAATCAGTACATATTTTCGTATCTCAACAAAATCCATCTGAAAAAATAACTATCCATAATGGATGGATCCATAATGAGATAAGAAAATACTGAATTCGAAAAAACCAGAATTTTCTCCACCTTTCCTATGAAACGGTGCAGGTAAATAATTATTAATTGTTTAAACAATTGCGAGTCGTCTTCTTCAAAAAACATCACTCTTAACATATTCATTAACTCCGTCATTAATTCCAGAAAATAGTAACTTTTCAAGATTTATAGGAGAAAAAATCGTTTAAATAAACGAAAATTATTCAAACAATTCTAAAATATCTTTCAGACAAAATATCCAATAGGAGCATTTATTAACCGGGTTATTATTTCTACAAAGCAGTAGATATGTTTTCAAGATATGCAGAGAAAAAATTATTTAAACAAATGAAAATTGTTTAAATAATTGCCAAATGTCGTTAAAAAAATGTTACTCATAACATTCGTTAATTAATTGTGTCATTAATTCCATGAAATAATAACTTCACGATTTACAGGGGGAAAAAAAGGTTGAAACAAATACTCATTCTTTAAACAGTTCAAAATTAGTTTAAAAAATACTTGAAAACTTGTCAATTATCGAATAAAAATAATTCATATTGAAAAAATGCCAGAAAATACCGACTTCAGCATGAATTTTACATAAAACTTCTATTTTGCATTTTATGGGGCATTTACAGGGGGGGGGGGGGGCATTTGAAAGTCATCGGGTAGAAATTATTCCTTGAACACTCCTGAAAAGGTGATTTAATTTTAATTTACTAAAAGTTAATCACAAAAACGTATTTTTTGTATTTTTTTCAAAACCGAGCTTTTTCCAAATAAAATAAAAATCACATGATAATTTGAAAAAAAACGAGTGCACGGATTAATGTTGACCAATTTGAAAAAAAATACTGAATTTATTTTTCCGGAAAATGAAGAAATTTGAGGGGGGGGGGGGGGATCACCAAAAATCGAAAGTCGAATTTTCAAAGGTATAAATTTGGACCGCACTAATGTACATCTATAATATTGACCGTCGATAAGGAAAACATCCCTACTTTATCGACATGGACTTACGCCTGATGATAGGCAATCATTCTCACTTGACCGACCCTTTAAAATTTGAATCTTTGGAAAGAAAAGTTTGAAAAATAAAAACGGAAATCGATTTGATCGAACATGCAGATCCGACTTCTTTCTCGCGGCGCAGGTTACCAGTGACTCCACTCTCTACATAATATCATTATTTTCATGGCCCGGCCCATATCTTCTGTTTCTGCTTACCTTCTGCACCGGCGCATGCGGTTTTGAGCTCGGCCAGTATCTCCCAGTATCTCCCGTCTGTCATGGATTCCGAGGATTGTCCGCGGGCGAACGTACACGGAATCACATCATTTTATATGTGAAAAACGGTCTCAGCGACTCAACAAGTTTGTACGAGAAACAATGCGCGTACAGTCGATAGTGAAGTGATGTCAAATCTGCGTTCCAATTATTCGAGTTCCTGGAATCATCAGCTCAAAATGAGCCCGACCATCACGACGGGACCCTGTCCTTCTGTCATCCGAGGGAGAAATTCCGTAAGTACTCGATTTTTTCCTCCGTTACCCTATTTTCCTTTCCCAACTAAACTTTCCCCTGTCAGGGACTCTATACAATCATCCAGAAAAAACCATTCACAGAGCTCGACAAGTAGTTTTTTTTTTCAATTTTGTACCGAAAAAGGGTCACAATTTCTCCCTGGGTTTTTGTTTTTTCCCGGGTTTCTAGCACGAAGTTGAGGGGTGCATTTTTAAAGGGGGAAATAGAATTTTAACAAATTCTGACGGACTTGACTAATTTGATTTGAAGTCGTGTCGTAGCTCATAATTATATTTGAGTACTTATCGTGAAGCAGGGATTTCTTGTTTTCTATATGGCTCGTCGTTCTTCGAGACTTGGAAGGGGTTTCGAAACTCCTTTTTTGATGGGTGTTGCTATTTTTAGTGATTACGGGAGACACTTGAGAATTTTCCTTTTTGAGAGGATGATCAGAATCATTCGTCAGAACAAAATGTCATGAGAGATATATGGTGTTCGTAGGGTGTTTTAGAGCTGGTGAATTGCGGGGTTGCAAGCCCCTAAGAGGGCACAAATAATAAATATACTCGCTTGAATTAGGACGTGGGAATTAACAGGTGACGTTTGCGTAGTTGACATTCTGCTTCCTCTAGGATTTGTTTTGTTTGTTTACTTTTTGTGGAGAGCGTATTTTTCAGTATTTTTTAATTTTCAGGCATGCTAGATAGTTAAATTGGACTTTTTCGGTCTAAAGAAGTGTTTTCCTGTTTTAGCGGCTTTTTGATCGTATTATGTTTTAATTTTCTGACGATTTAAACTAAATTAAAAAGTAGTTCAGCAACTATAATGATTTGGACTCTACGTAATAATATAAAAGATTCGAATGTTTGTATGCAACAAAATAAAATAAATTTTATTTTAAAAAATTTGGTAAATATGAAAACATACAAAATTGATTGAATTTCAGCGTTTAATTTTTTTTTTTGATTTTAACTGTATTTGTGAAAAACTGTAACTTGAAAAGAATTCTAATTTAAAAGCTTTAAACTGATTTATTTAAATATACAATTTAGAGGACGGGATTAAGAATAATATCTAAATTAAAAACCTGGTAATGTTTAAACTTATTATTTAATTTGAGAAGCTTAGCATTTAAAAAAAGAGCATCTAAAAAAGCCTTGAATTTGAAAAGTTGAAAGGTTTTGCATTTAGGAATGTTTCAGTCTTCGAGTTTGAAAGTAATTAAAAATTGACACACTCATTGATTCATTTGAAAAAATTCGTATTTGAACAAAAATCAAATTGAAAATTTTGCAACTTTAAATGTGAGCGTAGAAAAAATATTTTTGTAAAAGCTCAGTTTTCGGAAAAATGGGGAAAATAACTACTTGTTATTAACTTTTTTAGAAATTGAATTTCAGTCACTTCTTAAGAAATGTTTAAGGAATAATTTCCACCACACAACTTTTAAATTTGATGCCCCAACTTCTTTGTACAGTCCCGGAAAATGCCCTGAAAAATGAAAAATAACAGTTGCATGTAAAATTCATGATAAAGACATGATTTTTTGTAATTATCTCTACATGAATTTATTGCATTTTTTGTTTGCAAGTATTTTTGAAGTTATTTTAAATTGTTTAAACAATTATTATTAATTTGTAATGCTGAGAATAATATTTTTCGTTTAAGGCATTTTTAATATGTTTAAACAATTGTTTAAAAAAGGAACTGATCATAATATAAAGAAACAAATTGTTCAAGCAAATAAAAATTGTTTAAATGATTGAGATATAACTTCTAAAAGAATTGATATCTTTATATTGACCGACATAGTGTAAGAGAATGTAAGAAACTAGAATTTTCTCCGCCTTTCCAATGAAGTCAGTTGTGAATGATTACTAATGGTTTAATAAACAATTTAATAATGTGTTAAACAAAAAATACTATGGGCCCATCCATATACCACCTGGACAAGGTTTCGCCACTTTTTGACACCCCCCCCCCCGCGCGGGGACAGCCGGGGAATTTTGACGCACCCCCCCCCCCCCCTACTCTGTCCACGTGGACATATTTTATGAAAATATATATATCATTGGCCTTCAAAAGCAAGGGGGCCAAAAGGAGCAATAATAAAATCATCTTTATAATTTGTGGGTTACAATTTTTTATGCGCATGTGTGGGATTTTTTAGCACAAAAATACACTAAAAAATCGGCAAGACCGAGTTATCGAAATTGAAATTACAGTAAATTTTTAAAATTTGGAATTTGGTATTTCTTAGAATTTTTTCTCCTGTATTTAAGAAAAAAATTTAAACCACAATTTATAAAGATAATTTCAAATAATACCAAAATCAGAATTAAAACAATTCGCTGTATTTTTACTTTCGATTTGTATGCTGAAAAAACCTACATATGATCAGAAGTATTTTAAACCGCAAATTAGAAAGATATTTTCATTAAATTCCATATTCAAAATTTAAAAAATTCTCAAAGAATGTACAGCGGTGTTAAGAATTTTTTCCGAAAAAAGGAGTGAATTAAATATAAATTATCTTTTAGAAAATAATTCATAAAAATCCGCAAAAAATTGGATATGTAAAAAAAATTGAAACTGAAGAAAATTTAAATACTCAGCAAACAGAAATTTTTAAACTTCTTTTCAGCGCGGGTAACCAAAATGCATTGCTATCGATTCCAACTTAATTATTTACTTTCTTAGGATCCTAATATGCTAATTTTTTGCATTGTAAATATTTCGAATCCCAGAATTTTATTATTTTTGACCCACCCTATTATGCATTTCTTATCCGAAAACCTTGTAAGAGATGCATTGATGCCTGTAACATTTCTTTATTTATTTTTTAATGAAATTTAATATTTACCTGGTTAACCTGAGTTGTTTTCGAGCAACATTATCACTCTTACTTTTCTTATAAATCTGGAAATCTTATTTAAACATTTGTTTTTAATTGACAAGGTTCCAAACATATTTTTCGCAGATTTAAGGGAATGTATGTCCACGTGGATTCTAGCCCGACCCCCCCGGTCTCCCTCGTGGACAAGCGTGGAATTTTGCCATACTCCCCTCCCCCCATAAACTGTCCACGTGGTATATGGATGGCACCTATTCCTAACATCCATTAAGTATGTAATTACTTCAAGAAAGTCCTAACTTTTCATTATTTGGCATGGAAAAAAAAAAATGGAAATTGTTTAAACAAATAGAAAATGTCTGAACCAAAAATATTCCTCCTAAAATGCATTAAGAGTGTCATTAATGTCAAAAAACAGAGCTTTTCATGATTTAATAAAAAAAATTGAAACAAATATAAATTGTTTAAACAATGGAATAATTACCTAATAAACAGATTTTATTTTCAAAATTCACTTCCTGTGTCATTAATTCCACAAAATACTGACTTTATGATTTACAGGCAAAATTAAAATTAAGAATTGTTTAAATAATTTAAAATTTTGTAATAAATACTTGCAAATTTGTCACTCACCGAATATAAAAAAACGGATGCTGAAAAATGGATGCTATCTTGCATTTTCAGGGCATTTTCTGGGCACAACACAAAGTGAACTGAAATTCAATTTCTAAAAAATTAATAACAAGTAGTTTTTCCCCCATTTGTACAAACACTGAGCTTTTCCTATTTAAAATCTCATGTTAATTTCAAAGGCCAGAGGGCACGTTCTAATATTGACGAATTTGGAAAAAAATTGCAATTTATTTTTTCGTGAACCTCAAAAAATAGGACGTCCATCAAGCTAGCACCCCCACCATCGAAAATCAGTATTTTGATTATACCCAAATTATGTGCTAATTATGTGTAGGGGGGTGGGGCTCCTATAAGCAATTCGAAGAAAAAAATTGGAATATTTTTTGAATCATTTTTAATCTGAGGATAACGTATGAATAATGTTCTTGATAGAAAATAGATAAAGAATCTTATCAAATTATGTCTTTGTTATTGTTGTTTTCATGTTAAGTTTTTTGATTAGTCAAATCATAGGGATAATCTCCCTGAGTTGATTAATTACTGATCCCAGTAAAATCAGTTAAAATTCTTACCTATTTTTATTTCTTATATGCATAGCAGTATTTATTTATTTCAATGTTATCTGATTTTCTCACGTTTGAGAAAGTAGGTTAGGATCAGAATGTCTGATAAGAGATAAAAATATTACATGCAATGAGGATTCAAGAACCCTATGGATAAAAATAATTCGGTGCACGAACGATAATCAATTTAATTTCTTTTTATAAATATTAAGTAATATTAAATTACTTGAAGTCATTTGTTTACAAATTAAATAACTTTTAAAAGTTTATTTTAATTTAAAAATGTTAATTATAAATTAAAAAACTGTCATGTAAGTGAAAATATTTTTTTCATACCAGTTCATCCTTTTTATTTGCAGTATGAAGTTCATACTTTAACAGAAGGTTCATAAGAATTTTTTATTGGGGTCTCTTGTTAGTATCTCATTTTGTATTCAGGGGCTAAAAGCATCTCTGACGTTATTTGCAAATGAAATGAATATTTTACACTTGGCTGAATTGATGGAACTTTGATGAATGGAATAAATGTGTTTGAATTATTCTTTTGGCTTATTAATTATTAATTAGTAATATTAAAATATTACTAAAAAATATACAGGATAGTAAATAAATAAAATAGAAAAATGGGTTATATTTTTCAATTGGAAATTAAAATTAAGGTTTTTTTCTACAGTTATTGTTGTAAAATTTTAAGTTTCTTGCTTGATGCAAATAATCACTTTAAATTCTATATTTGTTTCTTCATAAAATATTCAGCTAAAAAAATATCGACTGGTTTCACATGCTAGATAAGTACATTAGAATAAGAGAACGTGGATACACTTAGTAAAAATGGACTTATTGTCGAAGAAGATATAGGTGCACAAATATGACTAGAGTGATAATTTCAAGGTGAGGAGTATTAATTGCTCGAGTCCGTTATCAATCGGAGACTCGTAAAATGTAAAACAGTCGCACAATTCTGATTGAAAACGAATATTTGATCAGTATGCATTTTATCCAAACAAGAAAATGATGAAACTTGAAAAGTCTTATATACATATTTAATTATTAATTTAACAGTAAGAAATGTTTTTTTTGTATTAAAGAAACCCCTTTAAAGAAATAATTTCTTCCAATCAAAGCACGAGGTATTTGACTTTAATATTTAATTAATTAGATAAAAAATTCCTTGACACAAACAAATGTAATTTTTTCGATTACATTTCTTTGGATCTAAAATGTTATTTTCAGTGTGCAGTTTCAAAAAGAAACTTTGCCATTTTTCTAAAGCGCATTGCTGATGAAGATTTTATATCATGAAAATGACTAATTGTTGAATCTGCCTTGTTTAAAGATAAGTTTTTACGAAATTGGTACAATAAGATAAACATTTTATCGAATAGGAAGAAACAGAGATACGAAGTTTGTGAAATTCGAATGATAAGAGTCAGCGTTTAAGCGTCTTAAGGGTAAGCTGTTCGATCTAATATATACTTAGAAGCCTGCCTGTAACCCTTCAGTTAAAGAAACCCTGTTCCGGGTGAGTTCAGGGGACATTCATACATAATCTTTGTGATAGCAAAATGACGAGACTTTCTGTTCACCCCATTTATCAAATTGACGATTCGTGCCGACACTGCACTTTCCAGTATATCGAGCGTTATAATTCAGGGATAGTCAGTTTTACTCTATTATATATGGACTGTGAATTTGTGAAATCACGCACACGAGTGCGCCCCACTAAATTATACCATACTTTTTAAGTCCATCTCAATTAGCAGATTCTTCAAAAATTCGAGTTATTGATTTGAATTTAAATTGCCTCAAATATTAGATCTAGGACAGCTAGAATGATTGAGCAGATAAAAAACGCCTTTATTGACATTGTTCCTACCGGGAAATTAATAAAAATTGCATTCATATCTGTGAAAGAGGATTCTAATTCATGGAGTTTAAAGTTCTTGAATTCGAGTTTAATTCAGGTTGTGATTTTACTGAAAAGCCGAAGAGTATTTTCGTATGGAGAGCATGTGTAATTGCTCTGCAATAAAACTTCTCTGTGCATAGCAAGTCCAATAATAGCAGCAGGTGTTAAAAGACCAGGTCGAGGGTATGTCATTATCCAATATTGTTATCTGCAAAATGAGAATTTAGTTTCAACTCGAATCGATATTTCTTTTTTTAAATCGTAGCCACTGGATCGAGAAACTGTGAAAAGACAATACGTTTTTTTTACCCTAATATTGTTTAATTCTTCGAATAAAAAAGTATCTAAAGGCCATAAATGATACTAGATGTATTCAATACTCAGATGCAAATTAAGTCATCCAACTTCGAATATTTTCATTCTAAATTTAAAGCGTTTAACATTAAAAATTGAAGCATTCAGAACTTAATAGTGGGCACTGGGTAGTAAGGTGGGTCAAAATTACAAAATTTTGGACTTTCATCCTCAGACCAACGGGAAAAGTTGTCTTTCCGCCTGAAAATTACGTGTGAAAAACCTTTTAAAATCAATTAACGTCGCGACCTGCCCTTAGCTGAAAATAGCAAAATAAACCAATTTGTTGTCCAATTTGTTCCCACACTATTCACTTGACCACAACAGTTGTCGAATAAAAATTGTAGTGTTCGACGAATGACGTATTTTTTAATTCAATAATTTTTTCATAGGACCAACCGTTTTCGAGAAAATTCGAAAAAATATGTAAAAAAATTAAAACTGGAATTGATAGTGACGAATAATGATATCAGGGAGTGTCTACACGTACTGGAAAGTGCGGCCCTTTTTCGGGTCCCACTATTCGTACCAAAAAAATTCGGCTATTCGTACCGAAATTTAGGTACCTCATGGATATAGGAATATGTCCATGAGGTACACGTAGCCACGGCCAATAAATTAATATTTCCTGCGGATGAAATCTTTTGGTATGCCCAATTCAAATGGTAAAATGGGTTACAAGAGATAAATATATCAGACTCTTGAGACAATATAGGAATTAGCTTATTATTTCACTTTTCATATTAAATTTTTATATTAGAATTTTTTCGAAAACGTTTTGTTGAATAAAAATATGATGGAAGTAAAAGACGTCTTTTATGGAGATCTACAATTTTTATTGTATAAATTCTGCGATAAAATCAATGCACAAGAACTCCAATATAAGGCCAGTTTCGGGGGTTGCCTCGCAGTGGCCTTGGCACTAAATTCGTCGTTAAATAAATGGTGCGGGGTGTCCACGCATTGTTGACACTGCTTGTGCGCTGAGAAACTGCATGGGACAGCAGTTCTAGGAAGAACTAAATCAGAGGGCCCTATATTGGAGTTCTTGTGTATTTCATAAACGAATTGAAAAAAAACTTTTGTATTGTACTATTTTGAGCTTGAGGCAGATATCAAAGTTAATTAATTTGGAAATGGTTTCTGATAAATCATTTTGATACTGAACGACAACTTTTTCCGTTGTTCCGATAATGACAGTTTGAATTTTTGTATTTTCGACCTATGGGAAGCAGGCTTACACAAAAATAATGATTTCTTACTGAAGTATTTCATATTTTAAATTGAAGGCCTGAAAAATGGTATAATTTTTAATTAAGTTTGTCAAAAATTAAAAATTTTGGAAATTGCATTCCAAATTGTAGATTTAAAAATTGGAACGTTCCTAAATAAACTAATCAGTATTTTGACATTTTAACTATTCACGATCAATGAGGTACATATAGTGTAAAATTTTTCCTATCCTCCAGCATGGAATATTCCCCGATTTTGTTAGGTAAAATACTTTTCCCGAAAAATATTTAATTTTCCCTAATTTTCGGAAAAAATTGTGAATCAGTCTGAACTGTTCCCGAAAAATCGAGAATTAGGAAATGTTAAGGACTTAATAAAACCATTTGAAAATGGGTAATTTGTCTTATCTTTTCGAGGAATTTTCTTATACTTTCATAGGGAATATTTCTTAATATTTCTACGAAAAAGTTTTAGGAAATGTTTTATAAATTTAGATAATTTTTGATAATATTCATACTTTAATTAAGAAAATTATTTTCCGTAAAAAATTTGGAATGTTTTTATTATATTAAGATATTCCTTGTATTCAGATTTAATTTTATATTAATTGAAAGGAAAATTGTTTTTGACAATTACACGCTCCGAGAGAGCATCTTATAGTTTCTGTATAATAAACAACATTTGAAGGGATGGCAGTGCAGACCTATGTAACAAACAGAATCAGAATGTTTGAATATTGGAAAAAGTTACCCAGTTTCGAGGAAATAGATGTGTTAGTTGACAATCTCAAAGTGACACTGACCAACAATTGGAACGGGCTTAGCTGCAGACTGCGATACAAAATATAAAATCATTAGTTCCAATATAAATTGAAATTTATTCCCGAAATATTGAGATTCTGAATGCGGGTGAAAAAGATTTGATCTAAAAATTTAAGTTTTAAAAATCGGTTTTCGGCAGAAATTAAAAATAGGGTTTTCAATTTTTCACAGAAATAAAAACTTTCCCCTGAGGTATGGGAATGCTGAATAAGAATAATAAATGTTTGATACAAAAAAATTGATCTTTTCCAAGAAAAAAAAGAGAAAGAAGAAAATTGATTTAAAAAAATAGTTTTTTGTTTTTAAAATCGGATTTTTGTTTCGAAATTGGAAGCAAACCAGGCGGAAAAATTATGTATAGTTCATACATAGTGTGAAGTATTATATGTATATAATATTCATTTGATTTATACATTTATTGTGTAAAACAAATGAATATTATATATAATACTTCACACTATATATAAACTATATATAATTTTTCCGCCTGGGAATGCAAAGCGTCCGTTATTATTTATCGTAGCTACCGTTACAAAAAGGAAATACGAGTAAAAGCGGTTTAAAGTTTTGGGAAGTATAGAATGTCATCACTTGTTAAAATTTAAATTTACCGGTATTTGCCCTAACTTTCAAGATATGTAAATAGTACATGCCTCCAAAAACTTGTATCGGATTGTGGAATCATAAAATGCGAGAAAAAATCGAAAATTTTACCTATATACCCCCTTCATTAAATTGTGACGTTCCGCAAGGAAAGGGCCAACTTTGTCTGTATGGCAAGTGCCATAAGCGCATATGTTAAATTATTTGTTCAAACCTAAAATTCACCCACTTCCGGTCATTTACGGGACATAAGTATAATTGCACGAGATGTACCCAGCAGATGGTTAAATATTGCTGCAGTAAATGTTAAACGATTTAAATTTTAAAAAACTGCAATTTTTATCGTATATATTTTCAGCGTTCTGAAAATTGAAAAAAATCTACCATATTTTGAATATTTTATTTCGAAATATACTTTCATTATCAGGTTTATTAAATAGAACCTATTAATCTCAGAAGGCTTCTAATTTAAGATTATACAGTGTTAATAGTTTTAATTCAGAATCCTTTAATTTTACATTTGACACGCTTCATAATAAAATTGGATAAGGTTATTTTATTTTTAGGTTTTTAATATTGCAAACTCATAATTGTTTAGTTTTTAATAATTATGTTTAAAAAATGTAATGGCCGTGAAAATGTTTTGAAATTCCGGAAAAAACTGGAAAATCATTAGGATTTTTGTTCTACAACTTGAATGCTCACCTACTAGATGCTCACCCTGAATAAAATTACAACCAGTGAAACAGAACGCAATATTTTATTATTAAATTGAGAAAAAACAAAATTTGATTATTCCTTTGAAAAATTAATAAATGAAATAAATATGAGTATGTCTTTTGTGTGACTAAAATGAATCTGATTAAAGGAGATTCTTCGATAAATTTCATTTTGATAAAATACCATTGTCAAAAATATGAAGATAAAAAGTTGTTTTGATAGTAATTCTTTACTACTCGGAAAGGCCACATTTAATCATAATTTGAAGGTTGGTTATCAAGTGATTTAAACCGATTCACAGCCCAGAATCTCATCTATTATTAACACGAGATCCCAAGATACTGACTCACGTGCAAACGGGTTCATTGAATCCGGGAAATGAGTATGCCGTACACTGTTATTTACTCCGACAACATTTGGAGTTTGTTACATGAAATTGTCAACGAATTTATAATGCATACTGAGCGAACGAGAATGAAATGGTGATGATTAGAAAGATTAATGATGTTTGATGTTAGCTTTACTTTAGCTTTACTTTGTGTTCGCATTTTTCTCAATATTGAATTTGTAACTTTATACTATTTTTATCAAATCCTTTCATCATGGGAATTTTTCTTTGAATAATTCAGCCTTGGATTAGGAAAATGAGAAGTCTTTGAAAGGTTTTTTAAATTTATTTTTTACTCTGGATTTGTTTTAAATTATTCAAACATGAACACTTTTTAAAATAATTTGTCAGTTAAATCAACCTTACAATAATATTTTATCAGATGCTCTTTAATTTAGTTGAATTTTGGCATTTCTTAAAGTTAATCTTGATCCAGTTTGAGTGTATTTAAATGTAGATGCTGTAAATTTGAAAATGCCTTGAATTTAATAGCAGCCTAAATTAAAACTTTATGTTCATTATTGTATTTAAGTATGAAATTGCTGTGAGAGAATTTTGAAATTGGAACGTTTGCGTATTACGTCACACTTGTAGGTTACGTAACTTATACAATTTTTGATATTTGCTTCTCAATAATTGTCGAGAATTCAGAAGTGTTTATTTAAACAATTTTTTTTTCTCTAGGTATTGAGTCATCTTAAAGTAAAATCCTTTAAATAATTGTATTTTTAATGCGAATTCGGGTGGGATTTTTGTTGTGAGAAAAATGAATTTAACACTTTCAAAACAATCTATGTGACTTGCCGCAAGAAATGAGCCCACTTTGTCGATCGTAATTCAGGACATATTCCCGTTTTTGTGAACAGGCGTCAAAATGATCGATTTTGGGGTTTCGAAGGGAAATCATACTTTAATCTATACTATCTCCTTATATTATACTTATGTCCCGGAAGTGTCCGAAAGTAGCACCGGCTACTTATTTTTCAACTTAGAGGATTCGACCTGGGCTTAAAATTTCGGGAATTTATCCGGTTATATGCATCTACATGTATAACCCCATACCGATAAGGTAGGCCCTTTCCTTGCAAAGCGCTACATATATCGATCCATTTTTAGATCGATTGTTTTTATTTGCACTGCTAGTGTCAGGGATTGGTTATAATTTTGTCACATCATTCTCTTTTGAAGTACCCCCCCCCCCCCGAGACGATTGGATATAATTTTTTGTAATACCAACTTGGAAAGTGAGGCAATTTTGTTATTAATAATATTTTGATAGGATGCGTCGTTTTTGTTTTAATCGTGAAAAATAACATTGATAATAAAAAAATTAAATTGTTGAAAAAACGACACAAGCTACGAAAAAAAATAGTAAACAAAAATTGTGCACATAAAACACATCTACAATCTTTAAATAAATCACTTTTTGATAGGACGCGTAGTTCTGGTTTTAATCTTACAAAATAACATTAAAAATCAAAATGAAAAATTTATGGAAAAACGACAAAAGGTACGACAAAAAATTGATACGCAAAAGTTCTTCACCCAAAAAAGAGATAAAAATTTGTTATAATTTATTTTTTGATAGGACGCGTAGTTTTTGTTTTAATCGTAAGAAATAACATTATTGATAAAAAATTAAACTTTTGGACAAGCGACACAAGCTACGGAAAAAATTAATGAAAAAAAGTTGTTCGAAGTTGACGCGAAATACATAAAAAGTCTAAAAGAAGACTTGTAGGAGTTTTTGTTTTATCCATCAAAAATAATATGAAAACAAAAATCCTATTTTTAGCATAACAAGGCGTGATGGAGAAGAATTTTTGAATAAAGAATTGTAGCTTTTCATTGTAAGTTAATTCAGAAGATAAATATATATTTTAAAATGTCTGTCAAAAATCGAGCGCGTAGCGCGAGTTTGACGATTAGAATGTGTACCTGAAAGCATACAGAGCTTTGAGCAATTTAATCTTTAACTATACACACTTAATTACGTAGATAATTTAGAATATGAAGTTTATACAAATACTGGGATCTAAAAGAGGTGTTTTTTATGAAGTTTCACTCAAGCATTCCAAGTGAAAAGAATAAGTAACCGAGAAAAAAGCGCGAGGGCTCAATATGTCCGAGCGCGAAGCGGGTTGATCTTTTTTCTTTAATCTCTCTGAATTGACTGGCATACAAGTTTCCTATCAATTTCTTGGAAGGTGTTAAACCTCAGTCTCCCCTTAACCAAGGTGATTCAAATATAGTTCAAATTGAATAGAAGGGCTGAAATGAGTATAATGAAGACTTGAGTAAACTTTACTGACCGGGCCAATTATGCGCTGGTTAACTTGGCTGCGAGATTAATTAATCAATTACCACGTTATTAGATCGTAGGTCACGTTTGACGTCAAACAACTCACTAATGGTAAAGTCGCCTGATGAGTACGATGACGAGTAAAAGAAAATATTGATTGAATTTCGAAACGACAATGCAACCAACCGGTATTGCTGTCTATCAAACATTTGTATTGGTAAGATTATTTTTTCCATTAAACGGAGTGTGCTGAAAAGCGAAATGTACCATTTTCACATGCTTTTCCCGATTATCGTTTGACCAGTGTTCGGTGACTGGAGTCGATATATCGAATTGTTAAATCCATGCCGCTTGCATACACATACACCTGAAATTTCTGAGTTTATTCTCTCTCGTTACGTGCTGCTTCGTGCCAAGCACCTTGCATTGCTTGATCAATTTTTCAGTTTCTCTGTTTGCCTCGTTCAGAGACCTTCGTGCTTTACGAAAGTCGAGAAATCACTCGATGAAAACTCACTTGTCACACCTTTTTTAATTGCGTTTTGCAAACGAAGCAAATTGCTATTTTAAGAAATAATGATTGGTCTCTCCCTTTTAGAAATTAATTTATTAGTAATGCTCATTCTGTGAAATAATGAAATTAAATTTTTACTTCACAGTAAATGCTATACAAAAATTGTTCTTTTTGAAAGCTTTCTTTCAGTTTGAGAAATAAATTTAGAAATAATGTCTGAGATGGGCTAATTCTAAAAATATCCCTATTCCAAAAGCTGTAAATTAATGTATATATAGGTATCTTCAGCATGGAAATATTAGAGATTCATATTCGTCTAAACTCTAAATTGATGAGTTTTCAGTTTTCTGATGTACATTATTTTTAAATATTACTACATTAATTGAAAACCTCAAATACAAAATCGAAACCCCGATTATGTCCCCGTTGCATATATATTAGGCTGGTTCAAAAAAATCGACTATTTTTTTTTCGAAACCCCCACATAAAAACTTCCGGAAAGGTGTAAAAAGACGCCTGTGAAAAGTAGAGTTCTTAATATTAATATTTAGAGGTCGCTCATCGTGAATTTCTATTTTCCATTTAAATAGCATGTGAAATTTTCTTTTTTTAATTTTGAGTTTTGTAACTCTTGAACGGCTTAATGAATTGCTAAGACCATAACATATTCTTGTAGGGAATTCGACGCTCTACAAAAAAGGTCTGTTATGATGTTTTCATGAATTTACTACTTCAAAAGTTATTTAAGGTTAAAGTTGAACACATAATAAATTTATCGTTTTTTTCTTAATTTTTGGCAAAAATTTGAAATTTATCACTAATTATCGTAATAGTTTTTTCGGAAATTTTATAGTTTAAAATTTTCTCTAAAAAAAAAAAAACAATAATCTAACTCAAATCATCACATTATCAAGTTTAACATTGTTTGAAAATTTGTCTTTTATTGTTCTTACCGAGAAAACGTACAATTTTTTAAAGACCTTGCGGTAGTAGTAAATAATGTAGCAGGACGCGGTATTGCATTAATTGATGAATACAATAACTGCTTAACAAAAAACGAGGACCAACTTCAATAACTTCCACAAGTTGTGCAAGAACATCGTCGCCAATTTCCATATTGTAACAAGAAAACATTAAAATGAGAGTTAATGTTCGTAATGATAATTTTAACGCCAAAACTTATAAATAATGTTGTTTTAGTATTAATATTCAAAATTGCTTATATTGAATTTTATTTTTGTACTATACTAAATACAAAACAGTATGTTTCTAAAAGTGACGTCTTTTCATTAGTATCTGAATTATCTTGATACTTAATAGATGAAAACTACTATTTTAATAAGAAATAAGCAGGTAATACATAAAGATACTGAGCTTTTCGATTTAAAAATTGTTAAACGATCTTTTTTTTAAAGAAAATTATAAACTATAAAATTTCTGAAAAAAATATTACGATAATTAGTGATAAATTTCAAAATTTTTCCAAAAATTAAGAAAAAAAACGATAATTTTATTATGTGTTCAACTTTAACCTTAAATAACTTTTGAAGTAGCGAATTTATGAAAAAATCATAAAAGACCTTTCTTGTAGAGCGTCGAATTCCCTACAAGAATATGTTATGGGCTTAGCAATTCATTAAATTTCACATGCTATTTAAATGGGAAATAGAAATTCGCGATGAGCGACCTCTAAATATTAATATTAA
>CAKNYM010051259.1:118807-141836 GCA_932195095.1 Andricus curvator | reverse complement strand
CACCCGCTCCCAGCGAAATCGCGGTAAAATTTCAGCTGTAACCACGTTTCACGACCGTGAGATAGTTGGTTACAGTCTGCGACGAATTCAATACGGTGATCCGGCAAAAGTCTCGTGCATCCTGAAGACACGGAACGACCCAAGGACGACCGCCTTCTGCATTTTCCCCGCAATTGTCTCAGCATTTTTTTGTCACGCAGGGATGCTTTTCAGGCTATTAACCAGTGAAACCTTGGCACCTCCAAGAGCTCCGATGATCAAGACGATTAGCTTAACAGAATATTCCGGATATACATGTATATATATATATATATATATATATATATAATTTAAAAAAAAAGGTTAAACAACCACCGCAGGGTCCCACTGAGAGCAACTTCCATCTAAAAAATGACAACGGCTCCCAGTAGAACCGCGGTAAATCACACTTATGGCCACGTCTCACAACCGTGAGATGGGTGGTCATAGAGCACGATGAAATCACAACGACAGGCCGGCGCAACCCTCGTGTGTCTTTAGGACACGAAGCGACCCAAGGATGACAGCCTTCTGCATCCATCTCGCAAGTGCCTTCGCATATTTTTGGCACGCGGGTATGGCTTCAAGGTCACGATCCAGTGATAGTTTCGCACCTCCGAGAGCACCTATCACAAGGACAACTACTTGTACCGAATATTTTAGGTACAGTCGTTGCAGCTGTCTTTTAAGGTCTTGATACCTCTCCTCCTTTTCTTTCTCCTTGGCATTGATGTTGTATTCGGACGGAGCTGGGAATTCGATCACGAATATAGTTCGTTTCTCGAAGTCTTGGAGAACGATGTCAGGCCTCGAGTGTGCAACGGAGACTGCTGTCCGAAAATCGTAATTCCAGAAAATTGGGCACTTCTCGTTTTGGACAATTGACTCTATCTCCCCTGGAACGTTCGGCATATATATATATATATATATATATATATATATATTATTTATCATATATATATATATATATATATATAGATTCAATTGAACTACTGAAACGAACTTACATCTTATGACCGTTTCATAGCCAGTAACAGTTTTATATTTCTAAATTGAGGTTGAATGAGCACTCAAGCAAAGCATCCTTCTGAGCGAGTCAACTGATTACGAGGAGAATCTTACGTCTTTTCCCCTCAGTAGATTTAGTAATTTAGCAAAAATGAGAAGATTCCCTTAACTTCTCCCATTATTCTCACCCTTATTTTTGTCCACACCGGAATATAAATGTGTGTCACTAGCACGACGAGGGTCTTCTTTCGCAAATATAAGTATTTCGCCCCGAGCTAAACCCAGAAATATAACAAAAAATAAAGCTAAACTCAAGTTACTGCAATGAGGAATAAGCACCTCCAGATTTTTTCAAGAGTGTATTATTATTTTACGCTTTATGCCCTTTTTATTCGCACCTTTTATAGGGTAACTTTAACTGTTATTCACATTTAAGAATTTCGTATACCTTCTTTTAGGACTGAATAAGAGTTTTTTTTATAAGTATATCATTCTTTTTAACGTTCTTTGTGACGAATTATACACTGCGTAAAAACGAGAGATCTCTTTTTTTATGGTATCATTTTTTTCGTGTCCTGTTTTTGAATATAATAACTTCATGCTGTTATTTTCAATGTAAAACAAATGAATATGGGTTCCCACCAGTGGCATCATTTTAGTAGGGGAAAGCGGGGCACTGACGTCAGGGCGGATAAGCTGGGCACCCCTCTAAAAACTTGTAAAATGAGTAAAAAAAAATCAATTTCTTTTTTATTGGCATCTACTAAATGCATAGTTGTATTTGAAACCAATTAATTTGTTATTTTGTAAAAAATGAAATAAAATTCTAGTGATTGAAATTTGGAGCATAAAAATCGGATGCGCCATCGAATTTCGAACGTTCGTGAAAAGGAAAAATAAGTATCAATAATCCTTAAAACTGGGTCTACTCTAAAGTTTGAAACTCGAACTTTAATTTATTTTTTTAACCACTTCTCTCAAACATGTAGTTAAATAGTTATTTAAAAAATAAATAAAGTATCGAGGTGGGGCAGAGATCGGCACCCTAAGGTGGGGCACGACATGTCACACTCGCGCCGTTCTAAGCTGTGTTCAGAGAGAACAGCTGATTTTTAACCTCATCTTTACAACAACTTCGTTAATATATGTAAAGAATTTTCGTGATGTAAACATTCTTGATTTAACGTCTGGGAATAACAATTTAGAATTTTTAAGGAAAAACCTTATTTAATCGACTTCTTCCAGACCATTTATGTAAATAAATGTATAAATGGTCTGGAAGAAGTCGATTAAATAAGGTTTTTCCTTAAAAATTCTAAACTTCGTTAATATTAATATATAAATATTAATATATTTTATTATTATATTTTAGATCTCACATTTAAATATTAACATTTCATCTCTTTAGCTATAATAAAATTTGTATAAAATAAAAACAAATGTGATAATAAAACTTCCAAAAAATAATCAAAGTTAATTATTAAATAAAAAATATATTTTATTTTATTTATTTATATTTTGTAGTATTATTAAAAAAAGTACCATTTATCGATCTCGTTTTTATTCGCGAGTTTACCGTGCCATTTGTGCCCCTCCCGGATGACATTGCCTGCCCCGCAGAGACCTTCTGTGCCCCACTTTGACGCCTGCTTATTTTTATTTCTACAAATTAAACGCGTTCGTTTTAAATTTTCATTCGAATAGAATTTCATTTATAAACATTCATTTTATTTGTTGCTTTTTTTTGGACAGTGTAAAAAATACTATTAATGTTAAAAAATTCACTCAAAGTTAGGGTGCCGCCCGTGCTCCGCTCTCCCCTACTACTCGAAACTGTTTTTTTCTGAGTCTTATTGTAATACCTGAAACTAGCCCTGAAAGAATACTTTGTTTTTACAGTGTCAGGGACGTCGTGACGAGAAGAGAAGTCGTAATCTTCATTTTATGTTGCTTTTTAAAGTGCTTTAACGAATAGGATCCTGACTCAACGATAAAACGTTTGCAACAATAAAATAGTAGTTTATTAGTATTTTATCGCGTCTATAGAATTTGTCAATCATTATACAAGGTTATCGTGATAAAACTTTTATGTTTTTTACTTTCGCTGTAGAAGAAAGCTGCAATTTTTATATTCAATCTTAAATGATCAAGTTCTGACTTTATTTCTTGGAAAATTCTTTAACTCAGGGAAAAGTTAGATTTTTTAAATTTCTTAAATCTTTTAAACTTCATAAATTAAAAACAAATTCAAATGATGGTCTTCCGATAGGGATATTGAGATGAAACTTTTCTTGGTGTTGCACGACATCGAATACAAGTAATTTTTTAAAGAAAATCCGTGATGGTCTTGGTGTTTTGGGAGAAGCCAGAATTTTTAAAAAACTTTTCGTATAAATTCGAGTGCGTTGCTGGACAAAAAGCAGTTGTAATAGAGTGATTATAAACATGGATTACTGTATTCAATTGCTAAAGAATTTCAGTAAATGAAAAAAATATTTTGTCTCATGTAAACGTTGCAAACTTCAGTGACATATTATAAAACTCAAGAAGTGCGTTTGAATGATTAAGACTGAAAATCTTAAATTTTTGAAATATAGGGTATGTTATCGTCAATCCGTGGTCTAATGTCGTGCTGTGTTTTCTAGCAATTATACAATTGTTAGTTTGAATCAGGCAGCAGCGAGTGGGAAATAAATGTGGATGTGATTATAAGTGAATATAAAACGACGGAAGCCTTTGTAACTCTGAAGCATTGCCAATTTATGAACAACGAGGAGGCGCCCTCATCTTCTTATTCGAAGCCAACGAGCTCGCTTTCTTATTTTTATGATAGTAATCCTACCCACAAAATTGAACTACAGTCTGCTTTAATTTTATCCTTTTCTCCAATAAAAATCACAGTTATGCTAATTTCAACGCTTTTGTTTGATTTATCCTCTTATTGGATGCTTATCCTCGTTCTGTTCTTTTTGCTCGTTATTCGCCTTTTGGGAAGGAAGAAATTATTTTTTCTATAATTCGCGAAAAAGTGCCAGTTTTTCCACCTGTTTTTGGTGTAAAAAGTTACCGATTTTTGCTCGATGACGTGGCGCATGCGCAGTGCCGACCTTTCCGGGCAACAGTGACAAAAGTGGACAGATGCAGTGGAAAAAGTAAATGGACAGTGATAAAAGTGAGGCACAGTGGAAAAAGTAAATGTTATTTCGGGTGGGTTCGTGCTGCCTCGGGTGGACTCGTGCATCGCGCGCAGCCAACTTCATTCTATTTTCCGACTGTCGTCCCTAACCTAAAAGCAATTTCCTGAAAAGTCTCGAGTTGTGTATTTTGTATGTACTTTTGTCACTTGGCAAAAGCAAAAAAACACCGTCAGTTTCTCCGAAAATACTGTGCTTGGTTTTTTTCACGAAAAATCGGAAGTTTTGAAGCCCTCAACTTTATGGGCCAACTATTCAATTGTGAGAACCAGCTTATTATTACTGCCATATTATTGCCATGGTTTTGATAATTGCCATTGTCATTGTTGCGTCAATCGACAAAAAATCGCCTTCTTTTTACACAAAAAACAGGTAAACAAAAACTAGCACTTTTTAACAAATTATAGAAAAAGTATCGTGTCCCACACATTGAAAAAGCGACGATTTAAAACTCGTGTGATAGCCACCCTCGCTCCGCTCGGGTAGCTAACTTCACACTCGTTTTAAATCTCTCGCTTTTGCAACTTGTAGCACAATATACTATTTTCGGAACGCAATCATGAAAATGGCGTGTTTTCATGCCTCCATAGACAAACGCAAAAGTACGCGTTTTGAGCCGTGTCTGGCGGTGCGTTGGATGAGTTACGAAATAGGGTTCAGTAATAGAGTTTTTAAATTCTCGGTAATTTAAAATCGGGCAATATTACCGGTAAAATATCGGTATGTTACCGAAGCTTCGAGAATTTATCGATAATTTATGAGAATATTCAATTATAATGCTTTTTTGTTATTTTAAAAAGTAATTAGATAATGTTCTCGATGTTATAGTTGATTTTCGATCATTTGGTATATTTTTTAAATATTTGTTATTATAAATAATGCACCAAATGTTCGAAAATTAACTATAACATCTTGAATATTCATTCACAGTGGTCGACAACCGTTTAACATCTAAAAAATTCAGTAATTTGATAATATTGGCGCTTATAGAATAAATTATAAACAGCCCCCATTTAGGTACATTTAAAATATGAACAACTTTGTAAGCATTAAAATAATAGATTTAGAATTGACGTAGAAAAAGCATTTGACAAAGTAAATAGAAATAAACTTTGGGAAGTCCTTAAAGAGTACGGAGTAAATGGAGGGCTCCTACAAGCAATAAAAACAATATATACAGGTAGTAAAGCGAGTGCAAGGGTAAATGGGAAACTGAGTGACTGGTTCGATATTATGCAAGGCGTGAAACAAGGATGCGTTATGTCCTCGTGGCTATTTATCATATTTATGAATAAGTGTCTAAAAATGGCCCTCTTCGACGAAGAAGGTGTAGATCTCCAAACAGTCAAGGTACGTGGGTTAGCTTTCGCAGATGACAAGATTGTTAAGGCAGCATCCGGCTAGGTTGCAACACTGTCTCTGAATCAGTGTTGCCAGGCCGTGGGAAATTTCCCATATTGTGGGAAATTTTATGATTTTTTTTCAAAAAGGGAAAAAAGGGGAAAAAAATTCCACCAATGGAAAAAATGGGAAATTTTAGGCCAATGGCCAATTTAAGCCAAAATTTGGTATTTAAAGTAAAAATAGCAACATTCATTAATGTTTTAGTTTCCACATGATGCCTGCTCTGAGCAGGGTTGACAACGTATGATAATTCACGTAATATTCTTGGTTTTCTACGCTTATATTACTGCTTCTATTACCTACCAAGTTTTCTACGTAAGCGTGACGTATATTATGTCTCATGAAAACCTGCCAGCCACGCATGTGCAACGCATGCACCTTGCAACTTATTCATATAACCTAAATTATATTTTATTGCGATAACAACAATAATATTTTTCTAAGACCATGATTTATTTTAAAAAGTATGATAGTGGCAAAAAAAATTAGTTTGAGTTTGTTGGGTTATCACTGTATGTAGTTTATTTTCCACATGGATCAGTATTTATCTATTTACAAAGTTGAAAAATCAGATTTTTTTTTAACTGTAACATAAATTATTATTTTTACATCTTAAAGACATAAGGTTTACTTCTAATCAGTTTTATTTGCAAAAACTACAGTGAAAGGAACAAATTTGTTGAAACAGTTAAATACTGTAAATACTGATCGAGTGGTATCACTGTGCGGGAATATTTAAGAACCAACCATCGAAGTAAAACGTGCGTTGGAAAACTTTCCTTGAAATTTCTTGAGCCTTCGTTTGACGAACCATAGTCAAAACGTCAAAATAAATAGTTTATACGCATTTTCTTTTTAAATTTGTAATTTTTAAGCCAGTGTAATGCTTTTTCAAAGAAAATGTAAAAATGAGAAATTTTGTGTCGGAAAGGGAAATTTTGATGACCTGCGTGGGAAAAAGCTTGCATGGGATCTGGCAACACTGCTCTGGACCCTCTGTACATTGTACATACAAAAACATTGCGCTCGTTTCAAAAAGGTTGCCAGTCCACACTAGCAAAGATATTATATTAAATTACATTTTGATCATTAAATTTTACTTTATGTATTATTGTACTTTTCTGAACATAATAGGTTGCATCTTTTATTTTTTTTCAAGTCTTTTCTGATTTACAAGGTATCTTCGGAGTTTAGAATATATTTCTTACCATCAAATTAGAAGAATTTGTCATTTTTTTGACACTAGTCACGAAATGTACTATTTAAAACGTTTAGATTGGCTAGAATTCTAGTTGCAGTTATCAAAATAATTGGTTGAAAACGAAAAATAAATTTACCAGGGAATAAAAACGGAAAATATGTTATGAAAAGAGGGAAAATTATTCTTGAGAAAATCTAAGTCTAAGAAATCGCACAACTGCATTTTAAAGTATACACAAAAAGAATCAGGAATTCCACTTGGTGAGGGTCCAAGGGAGTTACAAGTATTCTTGAGGTGGGCAGAACTTGGGTTTCTAAAATGAGATGTGAAAGGGGGAGAGACGTTCTTCATTTATATCACCACCAATCTTGAAGTTAGTCGTCACATTCCACTCTTACGTATATAATAATAGTATAGTACATTATTAGAAAACTTTCCTAAATACTTAGCACAATCCTTTATTAAAGGGGGTCCAACGTGGAATGGAAAAATGATGGAAATATAGGTGAATTTTAATCAGCTTCTGCAAATACTGGAAAACGCTGAGAAATGTGTATTCTATTTTAAAAAGCGATATTGGAAAATAATTCGATTATGTTTTAACATAGAATATTGTAAACATTAATTTTATTAGAAAATATCTATTTTATGTTTTAATTTGGAAATACATCCTTCTTTGAAGGAATTCAGATTCACCATCTAGCGTCACTATACAAAAATGGAGCTGATCGAGTTGACATAAGTAATTTATATTCTGGAAAGAAACTAAGACTTTGTTGGAAACTGCAATTCTTGTTAGCGGGAATTGAAAAGCTGGGGGAAAGTGGAGTCTTTACTCCGGAAATTGGGTGTCTCTATTGAATATTAAACAAAGGATGAATAATTTAGAGACTATAAACGAAATGAGATATCTTCGTGATTGAGGAAAGTAAATTAGAAATTAATGCAATTACGCGTTACCTACGCAAAAAGGCAGGAACAGAGTGTCTGCTAACTAAAAAAACCGGAAAAATTTGGAAATAGTTGGGAATTAGAATAAAACTGGGAAAACCGTGAATTACGGGCAATCCAAATTCGAACCGGGAATCACGTATTTAAATTTTTCGAAAATGTGATATTTTCTATTAATCGTGATAAGAAGACAAATAAATTTGAATGTTTTATTGTTGAAAATTATAATAAGTATGATAGAAAAGTATTCGAAAATGATAACATTTCAACAATTTTAGAAGAATTAAGAACAATTTTTATGCTCGCAACAAGTGGTATTCTCTAAGAGAAATAATAATTAATATCTAATTATTATAAAATTGTACTTTCTTGTGCAAACCCTTCTTAATTTTAACCCTTTCATAATTTTTTGAATGTTTTTTAAAATAAACTTCATGTTGCATTTCACAAATTAGGGCATATAGATTTGTGATATATTTTTAATAAATAAACTTGTAGATTGTTTCCGGTTAAGATCAAGTTTTTTTCTCGGATTTGTTGAAAATTCATTTTTCTAATTATTATTTTTTTTTAATCAAAACCAGAAATGTAAGTCTTTTTGAGTTTTTCTGAACTAAGTTTGCATGTTAATCGCTAAAAATAATTTATGAAAATTATACTTCAGGTGAAAAAAAAACATCTTTAATATACTTTAGGGTCCAGTGAAAATTAAAATAATTAGATGACAAAAGAAAGAGACATAAAAGCAACTGCAATAATTACAGAGGTATCAGCTTATTAAGTAGGTTAAGTAAAATATACTCAAAAATACTTATTCGTAGGATAATGAAAATTACAGAAGAAAAGATATGGGAAGTCCAAAGTGGATTTATGCCAGGAAGATCATGTACAGGTCAAATATTTAGCTTAAGATAGATCACAGAAAAAAGCTTGAGAGTAGGGAAGAAAGTTTTCTGTGTATTTGTTGACCTAGAAAAAGCATTTGACAAGGTATATATATAGTGTGAAGTATTATATATAAACTATATATGTATAATTTTTACGCCTGGGAGCATTCACAAAATTCCAAAAAAAACAAACGAAAATTAACATTTTAAGCCAAATAACGCACGATACGAAAAAAGGCAGACGAAGAAAACGTTTCATTTTAAACACCCTACCAGATTATTACAAAAACTTTCCGAATTTTCTTGAAAAATCGAAAATTCAAATTATGACCACACAAAAAATAATAAAAAATAAAAAATTTGATTTTGCGGCCAAACTATACAAGATACGAAAAAAATAAATAAACAAAAGTTGTTCACTCAACAAAAATCTACAAATTTGTGATTAATCATTTTTTGATAGGATGCGTAGTTTTTTTTTTAATCGTGAAATATAACATTAACAATACAAAAATTACATTTTTGGAAAAACGACGACAGGTACAAAAAAAGATGAATAGACAAAAATTGCGGATTCAAGAAGGATCTACAAATTTATTAGAAGAATAAAATTGAAAATAAAATAATTAAATGTTTGGACAAACGACACAAAATATTAAAAAACTTAATTGAAAAAAGTTGCTACCCCAAAAAAGAGCTACAAATTTGATAAAAATAATTTTTTGATAGGACGCGTAGTTTTTGTTATAATCGTAAAAAGTAGCATTAAAAATAAAAAAATTAAATTTTTGGAAAAACCACACAAGAGAGGAAAGAAAATGAAAAGAGAAAAGTTGTTCACCAAAAAAAGATCTACAAATTTGTTATAAAATTTGTTTAATAAAAATACATTCAAAATGAAAAAATTAACTTTTTGGAAAAACCATACACGCTACAATAACATTTTATGTAACAAAAATTTCCGCCTAAATTACATTAAAAAATTTTCTTAGAACCACTTTACGCTAGGATGTGTATTTGTGGTTCAAATCGTAAAAAATAACATAAAAAATAAACAAATTAAATTAATGGAAAAACGACACAAGTTGTAATAGAATGTATAATAACAAAATTGTTTTTTTTTTGTATAGGATGCGCACTTTTTTCAATTATAAAAACAAGACAATGAAAATACGTCTGCTTTAATACCAATGTATATTATGAATTGCAATAATATACATTTATTAAAATGATATACAATTTTCAGGGTAGCTCATGATAAAATTTAATGCAAAATAAGGAACAAATATTAAAGTAATCATGATAAATAAAATTTGTACTTTATTTTGCAATATCTAAATAAGCAATTCCATGCCGAGGTACAGAAATAAATGTAATATACATTTGATATAATAGTGTTGCATAATGTAGAAAAGTTCGCATTTTGAACAAAATCGAGTGCGAAGCACGAGACACGTGATGAGAATGTATATTCGTTAAAGCCGAAGGAGCTTTAACAAAAGAGAATTCACAATCACCTAATTACAGTTGTTGATGATTTAATCTTTAATTTTAAAAGGTCTGTGCTGGTAATAATTGGTAAATTATTCTTAGATATAATTTTTTATGTGTTTGGTATTAGTGATTAATTATTGGAGAGTTATTCCAAAAAACCATAATAAAACTGATTTATTTTAATACTAAGTAAATTTTACATTAACTATGTTATAAGCACATGTGATTATAATTAAACTGTCATAATAAATGAATAAAAATAATTTTTTGTAATCACAATTCAATAATTTAATCGCTAACACCAAAGATATTAAAATGTTATCTATGCATTATTTACCAATTAGGATACCAACAAAAAATTAACCAATGATATGTTTATAAAAAAATGTTATTTCGAAATTTTTCTGAATTTTTTATTTTATCCTTAAAAGACTAAATCGATCATCAGTAAATTTTGAACTGAAAATTGTAGCAAATCTGATTTGGTTTTGATTGGTGGAAGATTTGCATTAAAAGATAAGTTAAACTCATTGCGCAGAGCGATGTTTGGACAGAGAAAGCTCATCAAGTTGATAGAACTGTTTGTATTCGATCGCTTGACTATGAACTTCCAATTTCCTGTTATTCACAGCATGATGATGGCATTCGAATTTCACATTTCACATGCCACCCTCCTACTTCCTCCCTCCATTTTCCTCAGTTTCAAAGTCCCTGGAGATCGGAAATAAGTGTTAGATATCAGACTCGTCAAAAATGTTCGAAAAACACGCTAGGGTATAACCAGAGCAAGTGCGCAATTGGTCAAATAAGAGTATACGATAGGTGATGATACATCGTCGTACGAGGAGGTATATAGTCTGTCAATTTATTCATGTATTCCGTCGCGTATATTCCGTCCCAAGAGTAAACCTCGTGTTCGCCATCTCAAATGATTCGCTTGAATCATATGGACGTCGGCGATCCATATCGAGTAATACCCCCGAGATCGAGTGATCCCCCTAATGGCAACTTTATCCGGTTAGTTAGGTACGCTGAAACTCACTAGTAATCATACATTCTGGACTTACCGACAAATTATATCACGGGTCAGCACCTCGATTTGATGGATAATAATATAAGAGAAGTGGGATGATATAAGACATATAAATGAATATAAATTATATATGTTTCGATCTAGTTGATGGTTAACGAGGTGTATACTAGGGTGTTTCGAAGGAAAGTTGTTTTTTTCTATCTCAAAATCGACAGGGATGGAAAAGTTGCCTTTTATTATGGGAACAAAAAAGTTCAAATGACACATAAGAAAGGATGTGTCTATATAGGTTCAACGAAAGTATTTGTGCTACGCTCACAGAATTTCGGAAAATCTGGGTCATCTTTTCAATTTCCCCACGTTGCGTGTACCGAATTTCGGTGAACGGAGTCACGACCTTCAAAGAAATTTGATATCTTCAGGGTCCTCTGGGCCTTGAAAGGAAGTCTTTTTTATCGTTATGTATTTTATGACACAAGTTTGCTAAAGACTGAATTCGCCTTCAATATAAGTCTGATTCCCGTCAATAAAATTGGTCAAATAATGCAATAATATAATATTTAACTGAAACTAACATTAACTGAAATTTAATCATCAAAAGAAGATAATTTTTATCCCGAGTCAGAATTTTTATGAAATAGCTGTGAATTCGATTTCAGGCGTTACCACTTTGTTTGTATTTATAAGTGCATGGGGCTCATTTAATGAGGACTTTGCTTCCTCGTTATGATTAATTATCAAATACATGTGCTTTCGCATGAAGGAAGAATTAATGATTTTTTTAAAAGATTTAAAATTAATAGTGAAAATATTTAAAAGTATTCGAGTGTACCCAACATAAAAATACAAAAATACAAATAGGTCAGTCAATTCGTCAGTCAAGGAGTCTTTTCTATTTTTGCATCAACTTTGAATTATGTTAATGAAACAAATTTTGCTATAAGAACAAATTTAAAATATATGAATGGTCATAACATCCTTACTCTTCGATAAAATGTATTAATAATATAGGTCAATCGAGTCGCCCAGAATCAAGGAGTCTTTTATATTGTAACAACCATCTTCAAGTTACCGTGTGTTATCAAGTTCTATTGAATTAAAGTGAACTTTTTTTAATTAAAGTACATTATCCTGAATTTAAGTACATTATATTCAATTCAAGCGAATTATATTTAAGTGGGCTTTTTCTAAAATTCAAGTACATTCTATTGAACCCAATCGCTTTCTAATGAATTCAAGTGAATTCTAATGAATTCAAGTGAATTCGAATGAATTCAAGTGAGTTCGAATGAGTTCAAGTGAATTCCATTGACTTCAAGTACATTTCACTGAATTATACTAAATTCAAATGAATTCAACGTACGTTCTATTGAATTCAAGTGAAGCACTGCGAAATTCAGAATTTGTTTAGGTTGCTTTTGAAAGCGTTTATTTCTGAAACTTTATTACAGGTTCTTTAAACTCCCTGGCACACATGTATAGTAGATATTGAGTTATTGGTTTCCTTCACTACTTTCAGAAGATACATTAGATATTCCAGGATATTAAATTCCTTGCTTGAGAATTTATTATAATATACGTACCTAGAAGTAAAAATCGATGGTTGAGTAGTAAATAAGTTTACCCAGAAGAAAACTCTTCTCATGTAAAGAATATTCTCTTAAATATAAAAGTAGCTAACATGAGAGGGAATTTCTTAAAGCTGAGCATAATTTTTAAGAGGTCGTAGGTCAGGAAAAAACTGGAAGAGAAAGTTTTTCTTTAAAAGCTGTTAAAGCCAGGAAACTTTTTTATGTAAGATAAGGAAGAGATTAAGCAGTCTTCATTTATTAAAAATACGGAATTGATATTAAAGATAAGAAAATTATATTTAATATTTTATAAGATAATTTTTTTCGAATTCCAAAGTTGAAATTACTCAATTTAGGACGAAATCCTGATCTTATGAAAACTCGGGAAACATTTTTAAGTCTTACAATCATTACCAGAAAATTGAAAAACTTTAAATCAGTAGATATAAAAATGTAAACTTTACAACTTAGAATTTTATCGACTCGACAAAATGCCCTCTTATTTTTTGAGAAACTTTAAGGAAGCTGAAAAGTTTTGAAATTGGTTGCCCCTCGTGAACAGGAAAGTTGAGTTTATTTTACTCGAGAGTATAGAAGATTGCCATTTTCGATTTCCAACTTTTTTAACACTTCAGGAAATTTCCTAGTCGTTTCTCTAGAATTTGAAAAGATTTTTTTCTAAACGGAAATTTAATTCGAATCATTTTTTAATTAATCTATGATTAATATTAATGTAACTGCATTTTTTCAGAAAAATAAGATATTTTTTGTGAACTTTTTATAATTATTGAGAAAAAAACCTCAACAGTTTTAATAGAAAGGAAAATTAAGAAACGACTAGCAATTTTTTGAAATATTTGGGAGGCTAACTTAATGGCTTTTGCATTTTGAGGAAATTCGAAGGAAGCTAAAGGGTGGCTATTCAAGCATGAAAATTGATACCAGTGACGAGGAATGTCGATTTTATATTTCCTCAGTTCGGAAGAGAATTTTATGGAATCTCAATGATCATCTGAGGATTTCAGAAACTTTCTATAAAGGGCTCTATTTTGGTATAGAGTAAAACTTCGGTTTTAAGAAGTATCTTAAAGGATTTGCCTCTATAAAATATTTGTTCCTCTTATATAATAATTCTGCATTATTTGTATTCCTTGCCCCTTACAATTATTTGTTTAAATGAAATAAGAATTAGGAGAGAGGAGGGTACGTGGGCGCACCTGAAAGAAAAGTGAATTTAAAAGAACACTATACGACCGTGAATAATGGAAAAATGTGATTTGGGTAGCTTCAAATCTTATTGGCTATAGTATAGTTGAAAGAAGATTTAAAAAAATACTCAAAATAAGTTTATGTTAGTTTTTCTGAAGTATATTATTGTTTGATATCAGAATATATTAGTAATTTATTGAATTACGTAACTTACGTTTTAATTATATAACCAACTTCTGCCGTCCTGATGAAGAAACTGTACAGCTGCATTTGAAACGAATCGAGATATTCAATAAAACGCATTTGCATCTGTACCTTTTAACTTATGAGAGTTTTTGAAAATAAAAGTACTATTCTTGGGTAAATCGGGCATGCTTTATTCATTAACAAAAAAATGGCGAATTCCAATTATTTATATGCAAAACTGTAGATTTGCTAGATATTAATGCACAAAGTCTCCGAGAATCCTTACTAATAAACACATCTGCGTAGATGTGCTACCGCATACAGGAATCAGCCTTCAAGAACCTCCAAGTTTCCTACTGGAGAAACTTAGCTACAAATTTTCCAAAAATTAATAAAAAAATGAAATTATTATGTAATTATTAATTTATTATTAAATTACAAACAAACAAATTGATGAAGCAATACAAAAATACACTCGAAAAAACAAGTCAACACAACCTACTAAAGAAAGAGAGAGAAAAACGACCACCATCCTACCCTACATTCAAGGTATCACAGAACAAATAGGAAGAATTCTCAACAAACACAACATCAAACCCATATTTAAACCACCGGCGAAAATAGGACAACTTCTAAATAACCTTAAAGATAAAAAGGCACCTCTCAGTGATCCGGGAATATAGAAAATCCCTTGTTCCTGTGGCAAAGGCTATATTGGAAAAACCGGGAGAGCGGTGAGCCAACGTGTAAAGGAACTTGAGAGTAAAGTCAGGCTAAAACATTTCACGCAATCAGCACTAGCTGAGCATCATATAGAAACAGGATATAGCATTTTATTTGACAAAACAACCGTCATCGCAAAATCGTACAATAAATTTCCAAGAAAACATAGAGAAGCAATCGAAATCTTAAAACACCCTAATAACATCAATAGGGACAATGGATATAATACCAATCCGATTTGGCTTTCCGTCCTTCCGGGTTAAAACAAAAAAAACTTGATTGGCTAATCAAGTTCGATCAGTCCCCACCATGGGGTACACCGGCCAATCACAGGCATCGTAGAGAATACATATATAAGAACAACATAACCTGAAACTTCAGTTTCAGGTCAGCCCTGAAGAAGTGAACAGCAATGTTTACGAAACGTCGGCAAGATTCGTAGTTTCGCACACGATTGAAACCCGAAAAAGCTTTCAATTCTGTATGACTATTGTTACTAAAAGTTTTTAAAATAAATTTAGAAATAAACACTTTTTTTGCCTTAACATTATTGATCTCCTAGGTGTAAGGTTGTTTTTATACCTAAAAGAAAAATTTAGAATGGTCAGGGAAAATGAAAAATTTTATCAGGGGAAAGTCAGGGAATTTCGAAATTGGAATTTTGTAACAACCCTGAGTTAATGTAAAATGTTAGTTATTCATCTGTTGCATTAAGTTGCTGTAAAATTAACCAAAAGTTACGGAGAAATCATATCAATAAACATGTGATAAAAATTGTTTGAAAAATCGACTGATTGTGAATTTGTTATCAATTACATATTATACAAGAATTCAGATGATAGAACTATTTTCGTGAGCCTAACTATTATAGTTTTTTGTAAATAAGCTTGCGCCAGCTTAGCCTCCGTGCTAACTCAACCTCTTCTCTTCTGTAAATTTATTTTTTGTAACACATGCATGCTTTACGCGTTTCATCAACTTCTTTTTAGTTCTGAAAGAAGCTGTTTACATAACAGGAGGAGTGAGAGCGAATGCGTATGCGCGCAGTACAATCATGAGTGCATAATCCCCCTAGGAGTATTATGGGCTCATAATCGTCTTCTGCTCATGCTCATTCGCTGTCGCCCGTGTAAAATTGTGGCCGTGTCAACCTAGCCTCAAATGTCAGACGCGATAAGCTTGTAAATCATATCTTCTATACATAAAGTATCATGTGCCGTCTTTTTATTCTCGCGTGTTTGCAAAACTCGGCTTCGACTCGTTATTGCAAACTCATGCTCGGATAAAAAGACTATTTCCCTCCTAGGCACACAATATGCTATTATACTCAACTCCGGATATAAGAACCCCCGGTTTACGATATTCCTAGAAGTGATGTCTTCGGCAGTTTTTTGATCAGGGGAGCCGCGGGACTGAGCGGGAGGTTGTGTTCAGTCAAACGTGACAAACAGCATGACCACCGCACTCTCAACGCATTAGTTGCATCAGGTTGCTTGATGCGTCCAAACCCAACAGTAATGGTTCACGCGGTCCTGCCTGTTTACGTTTGGATTCCTCCGATTTATAGGATCAAGGTCGCGGTAAGCCATGCCCGAAATCGTTCTTATATCGGGAGTGGAGTGTAATATGATATTGTCAGGTTTTAACTCAGGAATTAAAATGAGGTAAAAAAAACTGTAATTTTAGCATTCTCACTGATGAAAAGTTAAATTAGAAAAAATTCCTTCTTTCGTGACAAATAATCGCGTGAAGCAAGTTTCACTTTGTAAAACAAGCTGTCGTAGATTCAAAGTCAATTTTATGGGTTGATGTTTGTGTTACAAGTCTTGTAAGTTTCATGAACGACCGGTTGGATGGCTTCGAGAGAATTCGAGTTGTCGAAAGTCGTATAAGGGCGTACCAAGCAAGACGGGGGCGGCATTTAGAATTCTCCTTCATGTCAACAAACATTACAAGTAAAGGCCGAAGGCAGGTTCCTGTGCGTAATACGGGTTATCGGGGTTGCGACGACCCTTTTTCAAAATGTATGCCCTGGGCAGCATCACATGTTGGAAGATATTGGGGCGACATGCGCAAAGAACTGGGTCACCGCCTCTCAAAGGAAGGAAGAGTGCCCACCCCAAGGTGAATTGCGTGGCGCTGCAAAGCCCTGTAGTCGAACATTTCTCGAACAACGGAATTCCGAGTGGATTGTCTCCCTTTGTTCAATATCCGTACGTTCTTCTGACCGTAAAAATCCATTTGTATTGCGCGCGATAGAAGAGGATTTTCTCTTTTACTCTACATGAGCGCGTCCTTCAGTTTTCTCAATGAAATAACCAATTGAAGCCATAAAACAACTCGCCCAACCACAATTTTATTGATAGAAATATCATGCTTGGATTTTATGGTCAAGAGAAAATATCGTAGAAATGGAATTCTTATCCCTATACGGGATGTTGATTTTCTTGCTAGCATTTACTTCAAGCCGAGGCTGAAAGTACGGACACAGCGTACTGGAAAAGGCGGCTGGAAAAGGAAAGGGGAATCTGTTCGTACGCATAGACATGGCGTTCTAATTAATTAGGTAGGGGAAACACCCTACAGTTTATAATGATTTAGAGTAGATGATCTTAATTAATTGTGAAACTGTCGAAGAATGCTGATTAGTTTTTTAGTAACACATTGCGGCAATTATTCTACGTTGTCATTTGTCTAAGTTTCATTACAATAGCATAACTAATTAATGAGTGAAAGCAAAAACTAATTTTCACCTGAAAAATGTGGTTTCTTCTTTATTCATACTTCTTATATAAATGAAACTTTTTTGTAATATGTTTATACATTAGAATCAAAGTTTAAAGTTTAATGAACAATATTTATCGAAACAAAGTGTTTTTTTTTTGTTATTTATGAATATTTCTTTATTGTTGCAAACTGATACAGTTAACGCTGTGGGATTTTTCCTATCTACCTGTAGGGTGGTTTCCCCTATTTATGATTTTAGTTTTTCTCAAACATAATTTAAATTTGCTAATTTCGGATGTTTTAAATTAAGATATTTTAAATTATACATTAGATTTTCAAACGTTGCAAAAGGTAGGAATTATGGGTTTTTGGATAAAATGCACTCGTTGACTTGCTTCACTCAAAATATGTAAACATTGTACAACTTTATTATTGAAAAAATGTAAGAAATTCCATTTTTCAATTAACTTACAATTTTTATATATACGGTGCTCGAAATTTTCCACTTTTTTGTACTTTTTTGAAAAAATGCGACTTTTTTCTACTTTTTGAAGAAAAATGCAATTAATTGACATTTATCCGTTTTTCTCAAAACTTCGCTGTACTTAGTTTCAATTTTAATCACAAAGAAACTTTGAAAACTGAAATTCAAAACTAGACAAAATTTTAATGTTTTAATTCAGGGCATTAAAAATTGAATAAATTCTCATTAAGCTGTATACTAAATTTTTTTTATAATAATAACATTTGAAAGTGAATAATTTTAAATTTCGTGAATCTGTATTCAAAGATTTTTTTTTTCAAATTGCAAGCCTTCAACATTGAACTTTTTCAAGTCGAAAAACTTTTTAACTGTTTTTTTTTTAAATTCAATTACAGTTTTAACACTCGTTTCTCCTGCATTCCCCTTCTTTAAACGAATTGCTCTGTTTTCCCTTGTTTTCAAGAAACCTAGTGGGCACAAACGTTAAAGAACGTTATTAGAACGGCTCAAAAACGTCCTAAGTCAGTCTGAATAACGTTCCTTAAACATACAATGTTCCAGAGACGTTTTAAGGACGTATTTGGAACATGAAACGTTTTCAGAACATTATTTGGTCTGACTTAGGACAGTTTTTAAAACGTTCAAATAACGTCTTTTGACTTGTACGTCCAAGGAACGTTTTTAGAACGTTCCAATTACATTCTTAAATTTCGTGCCCACTGGGAACTTTCTCTTTCCCCCTTTTTTTCGGGGTTTCGTTTAAATGCGAACTAAATTAATAGAACCCAATAAGAAAACCCAACTATTTTTGGGTAAAAGTTAATTCTTTTTGGTTAAAAATTCAACTATAGGGTTGAAAATAGAACTGTTTTGTTAAAAATTCGCCTTTTTTTCATAGAAAATTCATACTTTTGGATTGAAAGTTCCTATTTTATGGTAGAAAAGTTCTTTGGTCAAAAATTCATTTTTCTTGGTCGAAAGTTAAATTTTTTGTCGGAAACTCAGCTATCTTATAAAAAAAAACGTCTTTTTGCTTAAAAATTGTACAGTTTAGTTGAAAATTCATCTATTTTGTTGAAAATTTGTCTCTTGATTCAAAATCCAACTATTTGGTTAAAATTTGTTTTTAATTGAAAATTCAACTATTTGGTTAAATGTTTAACTTTCTTGGTTGGCAAAGATGTACTTGTTGAAAATTCAACTTTTTAGGTTGATAAATCAACTGTTTTCTAAAAAAATTTCGCGTTTTTGGCTTGAAATCTTTTATTTAAAAATTCGACCATTTGGTTGATTTTAGGTTGAAAATTAAACTTTTTAGGTTAATAACTTAACTGCCTTTTAAAAAATTCGCCTTTTTGACTTGAAAATTCAACTATTTTGTTAAAAGTTAATCTTTTTTGTTTGAAAATGCTACCATTTGGTGGAAAATTCATCTTTTTAAGTTGAAAATTCAACTATTTGTAAAAAATGTGTCTACTGTTTTGAAAATTTAATATATTTTGACTGAAAATCTGAAGAATTTGAAGTGTTTCATATTGAATCAAATATTGTATCTATATGAATTTTATTTAAAAGAATTTATTCCCCTATTTTCGTGAAAAATCGCCCTATTACCCCTGTTTCGAGAGTATTTTGGGATGTGAAGTCTGAATTATTAAAAAATGATTAATTTTATATTTAAATTATGCAGTCTTAAATTTAGATCCTTAATTGTGGCATAATTTGAACTTTAAAATGTTAAAAATGAATGTTCGCGAAGTTCAGAATTAATGTAAATAATAAGCTTCTTTCATTTAAAAATAATCCAAGTTGACAAGTTCAACTGTTCAGAAAGAAATATTTTAAATCCAGATTCAGAATCCTTCAAGCTGAGTTCAATGAGAACTATATACTCTATATTCATAAACAAAGTTAATATTTCAGTCATTCACTATCTGATACTACTTTTTTTGCATTATTACATTTAAAAATTTGATGCGACTTTTTTCGGAATACCATGCGACTTTCTTTGCAATTTTATGCGACTAATGCGTCTTTTTATGCCTTCTAGTCGATCCGGGCCCTGAATATGATCTCTGTGGAAACTCCTATATTTTAAACGTAAAAAAATCTGCTTTGAAACTTAAGTTTTATACTGCTGAAGTTGAATTGAAAAAATAATTAAAAGCAATATGTGGGCGTCCGAATCAAAAGGGCTTGTATGCTGGTCGGTTTTTATTTTTCGTGTTTTTTTGTGTCGGCCTCACACGGGAAAACGCGAAAATGCGTTTTCTGAAAATCGACCATAAGGGCCTCTTTCATGCGGACGCCCACATATAAAGAAAACGGTTTTAAGTCTAATAATAGGATGACAATTTTTGTTCTAAAGTCCGGAAAGTAGGAAATGAATTTCCATGAGTGATTTTTGCGTATAATGAGTTTCTCTGCAAAAATACCATTTTAATCCGAGAGTATTCGTTCGTGCGTTTCGACTCAACCAATTCATTTTCTAAATATACGGTAAACGGGTTTCAGAGCTACGTAAACATCGTTAAAGGGCTTGCCAGGCAACGTACATTTTGCCTCTCTACTATTTACGTCGTATATTATTTCTACGTTCTATGTAAATCTTTAAAAGTCGTTTGAAGGAGTAACTTCTTTCGAGAAATTGCAGCGGCAGCTAAATGAGGAAAAAATACGATTCTTCCATTTACAAGCTTTTGCAGCAGTAAAATTTTTTACACGCCTTTGTATAAATCTATTTAAGCGGAATTCATTTAAGTTAAAATTTGAATAAAGGCGAACTTCACCTTCTCGCCTTTTATTAGTGAAAGATTTTACTTAGAAAGTGTAACGTCTGGAATCGTATTCATGTTTCTATTATGAGTTATTATTTTATGCTAATTTATTACTCGAGAAACTAGCTTGCTAAAGTTAGGTTTCTGTAAGACGAATAAAATGCAATGAGGCATTCTCATAGAGAATAATAAAGTATAACTTATTTCAGAGTAAATAAATTTTCACTTAGATCAATGGTTTTGGAATTTTTTCACAATCACCTAAAAATTGACCATTGCAATATAATGTAAAAAATGTAATTGATTTCTGACTTTTATATTCAATACCCTTCAAGTTTCCAATCACTTAAATAAATTTTGGTATTATTATTTGCAAATTTATCAAGGTTAGTAATTTATAAACGTCAAGTTTGAAGATTTAAAGTTTAATACGCTTACATTTATTATTATTTTTTTAATTTGAGTGCCATCAGATTGAAAAAATGTTTCTCAAAGAAATGAAATTCCAATTCAATTGGAATACAATTTCTAGATTGCATTAGAATTACAAATGAGAACGACTTTGAGAAAACTCTGAAAACTTTTTAATCAGCATTTCCGTTAGCGATTCTTTTCAAATACATCAGAATATAAATTATAAAAACTTCAAAATTGTTGACTGTTTAGAAATTGGATATTTACATTTTGGAAATAATTGTACAATATTTGAATGTACATATTAGTTGATTAGCTGCTTCATTCGAAAGCAATATTATTTTACAATTAAAATAATTCTAATTTTTGCACAATTTCAAAACTCAAAAGAAAAAAAGCTCCATATCCTTTAAAAATCTCAAAGACTGGAGAATTTTCTTTAAAATCTGTAAATACTAAGAATTTTTTCTGACATTTTAGTTACAGAAGTCGAATTTCAAAATTCCAGGACATTTTCAGGTTCTCCTGGTCAACTTTTGAAAAATTTCCAGGACAACTTGAAAAAAAATTCTATTCAAGAACTCAAATCAATTTTAAAGCATTGTGCTGTTTGCAATATAATTCCCAGAAAAATTCTCGTACCCTACCGTCAGAAATTACCTACACGCAGCCCTACCCGACTCTAAAAAAGATGGTCGGTTCTTCTTGCTAGGATTTAAGAGTTTCCATTTGCGAAATTTCGCCGCTTGCGGCGCTTCTCGCACTTGGTCCTACTTGAGCATACAGCACAATGGGAAATTTTGTTTAAAAACAATAATGACTGTATCCATTTCAAATCATCCTATTTTTGCAATTAATGAGATATAAAGCCTTTTCTTGCTTCAGTTTATCCAGTTTCTTGCACTCTTTCAAAATCCACAAAAAATTTAAAAAATAATAAAAAATGGCAACGTTAGTTTGGATTATTGAAAGAATAAAAAAAATCTCAAAAACCCCACTTTTTTCCAGAAATTTTTTGGAATAATAGGTACTGATATAGTGTACTTACCATAAATATTCTGTTTAGTATTTTTTACTTTTCGGGAGAAAAAATTATTTGTATTTTTTTCAATCCCTTGCCTTTTTGCAATTTTTAAAGATAATAATAAATAATGGTACCGTTATTTTGGATGATTAAAAAAAATTTTTTTTTGTTAAAAACACCAGCTTTTTTTCTTGAAATTTTTAGGAGTAATAGGTACCGATATAGTCTACTTACCATACATTTTCTGTTTTTTTTTTATTTTTCGGGAGCAAAAAATTATTATTATTATTATTTGGAAAATAATTTTTTCTCCCGAAAAACAAAAAGTACCAAACGGAAAATTTATGGTCAGTAGACTATATAAGTTATGTACATATTACTCCTAATTTCAGGGGAAAAATGTGGGGAGTTTGAGATAATTTTTTTTTTTTTTCAAAAATCGAAAATGCAAAAAAGCATATTTCATAGGCCTGATAATTCTGAACATGTCACCAGCCGGCCTGCATGATTTGAAATGGATTTAGTCTAATAATATTTGTATATTTTACACCATGTAAGCCTAAAATGTTTCTAAAAGTGCAAAAAGGCTGGACATATAGCAACAGTAGGCCTATAAATAATAATTGATATATTTATAATACTTCATGCAAATAAAATTAAAAAAATCTGCCCGCTTTGCGGGCACATTCTCATGGCGCGCTTCGCGCGCGGCTCGCTTCGCTCG
>CAKNYM010051259.1:104671-118407 GCA_932195095.1 Andricus curvator | reverse complement strand
GCTTCGTATTATATGTTCTTCATATACAAATTACTAAATTTGTATTTCATTTCAAATGAAAAGTAATGATATAATTCAGGCGAAAAATTTTATTAGTTAACATTTTATTTTAGCTTGTGCCGTTTATCAAAAAAGTTAAATTTTTCATTTTGAATATATTCTTACCACAAAAATTGATTACGGGTGTGTAAGTCTTTTTTGAATGCACAATTTTTGTTCATTTATATGTTTTCGTACCTTGCATTGTTTTTTCAAAAATTTGATTTTTTTTACTGTCAATGTTATTTTCACGAATAAAACGAAAACCACGCATCCTATCGAAACATGAGTCAGAATAAATTTTTACCTCTTCCTTGGATGAACAAATTTTGTTTCGGTCATTTTTTCGTAACTGGTAATATTCGTCTGAAAATTTGATTTTTCTATTTTCAATGCTGTTTTTTACGAATAAAACAAAAACTACGCGTCATATCAAAAAGTGAATGATAAGAAATTTGTAGATCTTTTTTAGGTGCACAATTTTGGTGAGATGATATTTTCTGGTATCTTGCATAGTTTTACAGCAAAATGGCTTTTTTGATTTTTCATTAATTTTTTGTGCGATCAAAATTTGAATTTTTTATTTTTCGAAAAATTCAAAAAGTTGTTATGAAAATATTAAAGGGTGTTCAGGAATCAACGTTTTTCTCCTTTTGACTTTTTTTCATATCGTGCGTTTTTCGGCTTAAAATGTTCATTTTCGTTTGTTTTTTGGAATTTTGAAAATGCTATAACTCCAGTAATTTTTTTTTTATCACGAAAAGTCATCAGAATATTTTGTTCGTCATTTTGCGTACTACTAATAACCGTACATAGAATTTTCAAATCTTCCAAAAAAGTGGTCTCAAAAATTTTCAAAATGTGCTCACTTTTTGGAGTTTCATCCAAAATAGCTGGTTAACGAACTCGTTCTCTATTTTTGGGCCATAAAAAAGTGTGCCAAAGCTCAATCAAATCTGATCATTTTTTCGAAAGTTATCGTGGCTACAGACAGACAGACATACAGCCAGACAGACAGACAGACAGACTACAGACAGACAGACACCTTCGTAAAAATCGTTTTTTCTAGCTCAGGGGGCCTCAAAACGTGGAGATTTGATGAAAACCGACTATGTCAAATTTTACATAAAACCAATACCTTCTCATTAGAATGAGAATGTAAAAATTAATGAAAAAATACCATTTTTAATTGCTTTAATTTTAATGTCCATGTTTCAACCTAAAAATAGCTGTCGTTCCTCATCTGGTTATTATTTTTATTCTGCACGACCTGTTTGATCCTAGGGTAGATTCTAGGAAAAAAATTCCAAAAATTATTTAACAATTTAGCAAAATACTGTAGAGACATACCTTCAAAATTAGCCAAAGGACAATTAAAGATGCTGATTATTTCCAGACCTTTTGCCTTCAACTTGGGCTTATAAGACGCAGAATTGTATTGAATTTTGTGATATTATGACGAAAAAATTTCATTTTAATATCATACAAAAATTAGGCACTTTAGCAACAGGTCAATAAATAGGCTAGTAGACAATTTCCGCGGGTACTGTACATAAAATTATTAATCAATGCATATTTCAAAAAGGCTTTTTAACTATTCTTTCATTCTAAACAAAGTTTTTAAATATAGTCAACAAATCATTAATATGTAATAGTAAAAAAGTAATAGATTCCGGCGCTTATTCAAATCTTTAGAACTTATTTAATCATCGAAAAGAAATAATAATTTCCAGCCTCTCTTTCAAAATTCCAGGAAAGTTTTAGCTTATCACATAAATAATCGGACTTATTGTTTCGGCACATAATAATAAAAAATTAAACAATATTTTAGTGCGAAACACTGGAGAGTCAGAGGATTTTTTAATCTAATTACTAGACCTGCCCTCAGATCACTTTAAATCGTGATCTTTACCCATTTTAATTGAAGAGCGAGTTCCAATTAAGTATGAATTCGTAGCGGCGTAATGAGGAGGGATCTAAAAAGCGAAAAGGCGATATGACTCGTTAATTAAAGTTTTGTCGTTAAGAAGTTTTTTTGTTTGTGTCAGCAGGTGGCGCAGGTAGCTGTGGAGTGAGAGTTGAGAGTGGGTGAGAGGGATCCGGAGTTCATTTCTATCGAGGTGACAAAACACGAAGTTGTCATCGGTTCCGGCAAGAGTGACGATCCAGAATTCTCCAGTCTAGATTAACTTGACTCGGTACCGGAAGTTGGGATGAGGCAGGTGGTAGTTTTGGAGCCGGCTGGCAGTCTTCTAGTAATCAGGCAGACTTCACTTGGTGGTGGAGTGACCGGCGTTACTGCAACCACGAATTCGATTGTTGGGTCTACAAATCCCCAAAAGACCAACGACTCTCAAGCACTTACGAATAACACTGTTAACAACCTCGTCTCCAACGACCACAATCAGAACAGAATCGTTGTCGTCAGATCGTCTTCATCCAGTTGCCTGACTTCTTCAGTAAGTCAATCTTATCCCAGCTCAAAAAAATAAAAACACCTTAGATCAAAAATCTAAAAATATGTATACATGTCACTGAAGTAAAAATAATTTGGTATATGATTTTAGATGGTAATAACTCATAACGTCATATTTATTGTTTTAATGAAATAATGTATATTTGATATTCGGAAAAATTTTAACATTCCACTAAACACTCAGTTGTCGGATTTTTTTTTCATTTTTTACTTTTATTTGATGTCAGGCAACGCCAATCAAGAAATTATTTTAAAAAATGCCTAGCGCATTCGACATTTAAACAAAAAAATAATTTGTTTATTTCATACCTTTGAGTGCATAATTATACGTAAGTACATAATAAATTTCAGTGATTTCGGTATGTAATTATTTGTTTGTATTTTACTATTAATATTATAATTTACTAGTATGTGTATGAATTTAAAAAGTCCATAATTATTTTGAAGATTTCTCTCATTTTCTTTCATTCCTTTTGAAATTTCTTCCTTAAGTTGCTATTGTTACTGTCTGCATCATTTTTGAGGCTTTCATTGTATTTTACTTTTTTGATCCTTTTTATTTTTATGCTGCTGCTTTGCCTTTACGGTAATTTTGATTAATTGTTCGACGAAAGTTCCGCCATCCCTAAATGCAACTATAAAATTCATATTATTATATATTATATTTTTATATTATTATATTCTGTTTATTATTTTTATCATTTAAAACAGTTTTTCAATAATAGTAAACCTTTTATAAAATCTCTTTCATATCCCTTATATCTCTCTCTTATATCTATATATCCGTCCAATGAAACTAATTAGCATCTAATATTTAAAAAATAATTTAAAAATTAAAATACGAAAATTTAAAATCCAATATATTTATTATAAAAGTAATTTTTTCAAAGGCATTCATTGAATATTTGCAATATTTACAAAAACTAAGAACTCTGAACTGAATACCTGAAAAAAAGAAAGATTGTATTTCCAGTATGGCTCCTTTAACAAAAATGCTACCCCCAAGAATTTCCCTTTTTTTCTGCACTTCGGGCTGAAAGGGGATTACTGAAAATGGGATATGATTGTATTTTCACACAATGAAAAGAAAGGTTACTGGAAATGGAATATGGTTCTATTTTCCTTTTTAACATAATAAAAAGAAAGGCTACGGGAAAAAGGGTAAGGGCGTCTTTCTACTCAGCCCTATTTTTTTAGATATAGCCTTTTTAACAAAACGCACTACACTCTACAATGGGTAGGGGTGTTTTTCAATTTCGACTACACTTTTTCTAATATGGCCACTTTAAAAAGCATTTCCCCTTTTTACTTCAGTGGTTGGGTAGGACAGACATAATGATTATCTTTTTTTCAGTATAGCCTTTTAACAACCACGTTACCCCTGGCCCCTAGAATGCTTGTTTCTGCATTTTTATGTTTAAAAAGTAGTTTTTTTTAGTTTTGATCTTGAAAATGACTTTTTTGTGCTTTTTACGGCCGCATGAAAATTCATCGATTTGCGAGGTTTCAAAAATTTCAGAAGTATTCGGTTTTCGTAACTTCAATACGCACTTTTCCAAAACAATATAAATTTATGCCTGAGTTAAAAGTATACAACTTATTTTTTACTGCTTTTTCATTGATTCTGAAATTTTTCTTGTCAATAAGTCAATAATTGACCGAGATATCCAATACTGGTAGAAACATCGATTTTCTGTGTAACATTTTCGTGGTCTGCATTAAAAAAATCATGCTAATACATTAATTTTATCAAAAGTTACAGTGCAACATGAAGATCAAAAAGAAACTATAAACATATAAATCTTCTTATTTATTTTTTATTTTGTTTATTTAGTTCTTTTTTTATCTCACTTTTATTTATTTTATACTTCATAAAAATATTAGGACTTTTCCAAAAGGACTTGAAGCGTGTATACTTAATGTCACTGAAGTTCGCAACGTTTATAAAAGAAAATATAAATTTGTGTACATTACTCAAATCAATTTTTTGTTGTTCTATTATCGTAAAAGTAATGTCATATATGATTTTAGATGGTAATAACACGGCCATCGGATTTTCTTTCACTCATTACTTTTACTCAATGTTAAGCAAAATCAAAAAATCAGTCATCCCAATATCATTATCGGAAGACTACGTTTCATCCACCCACTTACTCTGAAATGTGCACGAAAATTCATAAAGAATTCTAACTTTCCTCTAAACGTTTGGTTCTCGAATTTTAGTTCACTAATTACTTATACGCAATGTTGCACAATACCAGAAAACGTTGTATCCCAATATCCTCATCGGAATATTGCGTTTTGTCCGCCCACGCAATCTAAAATGTATATGCAAAACATCGGAAAAAATTCCCACTTTCCTCTAAACGTCCGGCTCCAATATTTTCTTTTACTAATTATGTACTTGTACTGGATGTCCAATAATACAACAAAAAGTTTCAACCTAATATTCTTATCGTAAGATTGCGTTTTATCCACCTACGATCTCTGAAATGTACACAAAATTCGGAAAAAAATTTCTTTTCTCGAAATCCTCCTCCCTTCTAGGACTTTCTTTCACTCGTAACTTATATTTAATGTGAGACAACAGCAAAAAAAGATTTATCTCAATATCCTTATCCGAAGGCTGTTTTTTATCCAGTCACGCCCTCTGAAATGTACGAAAAAGTGCGTGGGTGGATGAAACTCAGACTTCCGGTAGGGATATTGGGATGAAACTTTTTCCTGTGTTGTTGCGGACATCGAGTGCATGTAATCATTAAAAGAAAATTTGAGAACGTACGTTTTGAGGCAAGTTAAAGTTTCATTAGAATTTTTTCATATACTTTTCAGAGTGCGTGACTGGATAAAACGCAGTCTTCCGATAAAGATATTGCAATGAAACTTTTTCTTGTGTTGTATGACATCGAGTACAAGTAATTATTGAAAGAAAATTTGAGAAGTGGACGTTTAGCGGGAAGTTATAATTTTCTCTGTCTTTTTCTGTATACATTTTAGGGTGCGTAGGTGGACGAAACGCAGTCTTCCGATAAAGATATTGGGAGGATACTTTTTCTGATATTATCCAACATCCAGTACAAGCAATTATCAACATAAAATGCGTGAATCGAATGTTTGGAGGAAAGTTAGAATTTTTTCTTAAATTTTCGTGCACATTTTATAGAGTACGTGGGTGGGTGAAACGCAGTCTTCCGATAATGATATTGGGATGACTTGTTTTTTTGGTCTTGCTTGACATTAAGTAAGAGTAATAAGTATCAGAAAATCCGAGCTCTGAGTGTAAAGTTTGAATTTTTTCCGAATATCAAATATAGTTTATTTTATTTAAAAAATAAATATGACGGTATAATGAGTTATTACCATCTAAAATTATATATTACATTATTTTTACGATAATGGAACAATAAAAAATTGATTTAGGGAATTTGAAAAATGCTATATTTTCTTTTATAAACGTTGTGAACTTCAGTGACATTAAGTATACAAAAAATTATGTAAATTGCAAATGTCCTTTAAAAAGCTCGAGAAAAAAAATCTAATTTATTCCCCTACTAAATAGAGTTTACCTATAGTAATCTGTTAACAAATTTTAAATCCTAATTTCAAACAGATTATTTTTATGCACAAAATTCATGTAAATGTTCGTTTATTTGACTAACATTATTTGAAAAATGGAACCCTACTCTAAGAATTCGGAGAAGGATGAAAATATATTTTTCGAAACTCTTAATGTCTGAAAAGCGGCAGAAAGTTCAAGATTCTAAAATATATGTTTCAAATTGTAAGTATTTATAATTATTTCGGTCGAAGTTTTGACTGCGTGCTTAGATTTTTTCGCCTCAAAGTAGTACTAGCCTGCTTTAGTCAGCCAACGCGTAGTAGATTTTCATTTTTTTTCTTATTTTTTAGGGTTTCGTAGCCCCTAACAGAAACCTTTACATTTTCGGTCGGGTGTACGTCCGTCCGTCGTATTTTTTCCCGGATGGGGAATGGAGGGGGGGAAGTAGGGAAAGTAGTGGAAGCGTGAGGCGGTGAGGGTGGAAGTATGGAAGTGAGTGAATGGGAAGTAGGGTAGGTGAGGGTTTGGGGAAGAACGGGGAGCGGAAGGGTAGTAGTGAAGTAATGAGGAGGGGAGGGAATGTAGGTGAAGAGAATGGGAAATAGAGGATGCCGAAGTATTGTGAGGGGGTGAAGGAGAAATCAGGGGAAGTAAAGGCAGTTTTCGAAAGGTGGTGGAGTAGGGGAGGGAGAGATTTGAACGACTTAATTATCGTCTTAATCATAAGCTACGGAACCCTTTATTGTAAGCACGTGGCGCCTACTTTGACTAATTTTTTTGCATATTTTTGGAATTTTTTGCAATTTTTTGTAACTATACAGCTAAAGATCTATTTTGATTGTTTCTTTAGATTTAAAATAAGGATTTAAATCGCCGTATAAAGTTGAAGTTACATGCGCCTCGATTTAAAATAAAATTTCCCTACATTTTCTCGGATCTTAATTAAATTTTCGAATGAAACTTACAATGAATCAATTCAGCAACTCAATAGCTAGAATTAATTTTTTTTGTTATAAAATTTAAAATTGGATTTTTAATCACCTTCCACAGTTGAGAAAACCTGCGCGTCAAGTCGGAACACGTAATGACATTTTCCTATCCAACTTTTCACGCTTCAGTTTAGCGCTGATGTATCTCGAAAGTATGCGTTTATTTTTTTTCTAAATTTAAAATTCTATTTTTGGCCTTTTCTGGAAAAATGCATTACTGTTGGATGATGTCTTTCTGGAGCCCTACCCTTTAACTATTAGGTTGGAATAATTGGAAATAAGTCCAATCCACTCAGGCTTTTTTACTTCATGTTTAGCTTCTCGCCAATTTTTTTCACTTTAATCATCGTTAAGTTGGAATTCTTAGTTAAAATAAAAAAGTGCAATTTACAAAAAATTGTTGAACTGCCAAGACTTTACTAAAAGTTTTGCATTCCTGAAGAATATTTAAAAAAGATCAGATCATGGGACCCTATGAAAATCAAAATAACCCAGATCTGAAAAGAGAAATTAAAAATTAGGTTTCACAATATAGGGATTTTAAACATTCTAATTTTTCTTCTCTAAATTGTAATTTAGTACGGGTTTGGAACAAGTACAGTTTGTGAAACCTAATCGAGTCAAAACTCAGTTCGGGAGAATTCGAGTTGATAGGAATATCGACGTTTCAAGTCTGCACAAATCTGAAAATTACTCATCGACACGTAAACAATCTCCTGTTCTGTCTGAAATCCGGAAACAAATATTATAGATATAGGTATTTTCGAGGTCGCAGAATCTAGCAGTCAGGATGATAGAAATAAATTTCTGAAAAATGTTATTGTTTGTCTGCTTTATTTCGAATTGCATTCATGTATAATAAACCGTGTCAAAGTGGATAAATCGATAAGGTTCTTTATTTATTGAAATAGGCAGAAGACATGATAAAAAAGAACAAAAGTCTTAAAGCTTGATCTGCAAGTTTATATTTTCTTATTTGATCCATTTAGTGTATAATTTTTCTTTCAACAAAATTGTCTTTCATTATAAGATTTCACTAACATGAGTACATTTTTCTCCAGGAGATTTTGCGTAACGTTGAACACCTTGAGTTAAAGACCTGAATAATTTATTTCTTGAAAAAGAGTTAATTGAGCACAATTGGATGCAAATCGAGGTCAACCTTTTTTTTAAATTAACGACAGTATTTGCAAACGTTTGTTTTTCAGGTGGATAATGGGAATAGCAACATCAATTTGAATGTCAGTGTCAATGGGAATGGCAACGTCAACGCCAAAGGAAATCAAATTGGATCGTCTATCGTAATAAAAGCGGAAGACTGCAATAATGATCCACTTCGAATCGATCCCTGCAGCCAAGATGTTCCTGGCTTAAGTGGAGAATCGAACTCTGGATGTAGACAAAAGACAAGCAAAGAGTCATTTCACGACAACGAGAAGAAATCCGAGAATGTTGACGTCACATCCGGTAAGTCGGTGGTTCTCTTATTGTTCTCATTATTATTCAATTCGATAGTGCCTATTTTAGTTACAATCAAATTAGATTTAGTATTTTTGAGCAGCCAGATCATTATGTACTTAAAATATTAATTATGATTAGAAGAGTTAGACCTCAAAGTTATAAATATTCCTTTTCTTAAAATGATTTGTCCTCATTAACATTGATACTATCTCAGTGTACTTTCTTCAAATGTGTGGAAGTTTGTATATTTCTTTATGTGAGCAATTTATGAAACAGAAACAGAGAGATTAAAATTAAGCGAGTTGAATGCTATACTCGGAACCCCCTTTTATTGATTATGTTTTAATAATTAGTCGGGGGTGTGTAGCTAACGAGATAAGTTGGCACGCAAGTCGCTCCAAGTTTCAAAACCCGCAGCTAAGAACAGAGGTACATTATTTGCTGGCCTTTGTTGCTTAAGCCATAGGAGTTACTAAATTTCCATGTGTTTGGCTTGCTAGTTTGAATTGTAGTTTATGGCATTCGTGCACAGCTATCGGGTTAGAGAAGGTTCTGTAGCAACTTAGAAGTCGCATCGATAAACGAGGAGCTTATTAACTCCAAGAACAATTTTAGCCTCTTTAATATTCATCTGCTTAACCTATGTTTGTGAAATTACTGCATATTAGTTAAATTACTGCACATTAGTGAAATTTGTATTAAGTCCAGTTCTCATTATAAGGAATATATTAATAAATTATTCTCGACTCAGGTCGAAGATATTTAATTAAATTCGAGAATTTTGGAGAACGATTGCACTTCCTAATTAAGTTAGAAGATAATTTAATAATGTTTAATGGAGACTTTAATTTCGCCTGAAGCGCGTTTGGAATATCGATTTTCTGCTCTGTGGGTTACATTAAAAGGCTTGATTCCTTGGATTTAGATTCAGCAAGGTTTGCTATAAAATATTTTATTTAATCCCCGTCCTTGGCCTAGGAGAAAATTTACTCGATCTGGACCCGAAGTCGAGTTTTGGAAGTGGAAATTTAGAGTATTCGACCCTAACGAACTGAATTTGAACTAGCTTTCTAATTGTCTAAGAATTTCTCGACAAAGTTCAACTCAGGAAATTCTGATATTAGTTTTGCTTGATCTGCGACTGTTTTACTTTGAATCATTAGTAGTGTCGATTATTTGAATTTAAAATGAAGTCCACTAAACGTGTTTTCATTTGGGTATAAAAACTATCCAATTTGCATAAATTAACTTAAATTAATTCTAGTGAATGTGATCCTGAACTGAAGTCTTTGATCCTGAAGTGTGACTAATTGTAGTTTAGGAGATACTGATTTTTCTACTAGTTTTTTTTATATATATAGAGACATTAGTTTTTTATTGACATAGTTGCTTAAGTGAAAGATCTTTTTTCGTGAGTTCGGATCGTTGGAATGGTATATCCTGATGTTCAAACAGGCAGCCTTACTATCGAATGTCGTGTGGAATAATGTTTGAGGTGAAATTGTTTGCGATCATGCGATGCTAGAAATACCGTGACAGATACGAATTAAAAAGTATTCTATTTAAAAACTGTTAAATCAAGAACAAATTTTAAGTCACACTATCTGAAAAGAAAATCACTAATATCTTTGCAAAAAACATTCAGCATTATTTAAACTATTTATAGAATGTGTAAATAATTTTTTTTTTACTTTGCCTTATGAATAATAAGCCGAAGTGTAGTAAAAAAACAATTTTTTATCCCGGCCAATCATTATACAATTTAGAAGCCAGTTACTGTGCTTTCAAAATCAGAAATCTATATGCTGTTGTGGCGAATTACTATATTTCACCACATTTCAGAGGCCAATAATTCAGTCATTGGCCTATTCTTATCACTATTTCATCATAGCTAACCATTGTATTTTCTTGACCTTATTATTTATTCATTTGAATACAAATTATCTACTATTTTTAACGCTTGAAGTACTATGGTGTATTGAATCGAATCAATGTATAGCCCATCTTTGACTATATTTCACCAAATGTTCTTAATTTTTATGATATTCACATGAATTTATTTTCCTCTTAATAGCACGAAAGATAATAACATTTTGCATCTAATAAGCCTGAGTTGGAGGCAAAATCTCAATTTTATGAAAAGATATTGCAAAAAACGTCAAATTTAGTTGTTTTCGAAAAATTGAAATAACTCTGGAAATAATATAAATTTTTTTAAGTTCATGGACTTTTTAAAGGTTAGTCTTCATAGTATTTTCCTAAATTAATAAGATATTTTTAGAATTTCTTCCGTAGTTTCTACCCTCATAGTATTTATACCTTCATAGTATTTTCCTAAATTAATAAGATATTTTTAGAATTTCTTCCCTAGTTTCTACCCTAATAGTATTTCTACCTTCATAGTATTTTCCTAAATTAATAAGATATTTTTAGAATAGAAACATGAGAATGGCAACTACATAAGGACCAAAAATGAAATTTAACAGAATGAAGAAAAAAAGTTTTTTTTGCGATAGGTTCGCAATTATAAAATTTTGGTCAAATTAGAGAAGCTGTGTTCCCGACGAACTCTACATGGAACATGTGAAAACATTAGAAAACAAATTTCAGTGTGTCAGGGGGGTGGGAATACAAATGGTCCATATCCAGTTTTCCATCTCATAAAATAAAAAACTGGGTATTTTGTTTACAAAACCACAACATATATTGAGGACTTTTTCGGGCTTGTTAAATATTTGCAATATATGTATTCTTTAATATGCCAAATTTTCGAAAAATTTTCGCACTGGAAATTAAGAATTGATATTAATGATCAAAAGTAAACCCCAAATGGTCCTCATCTAGCTGTCATTCTCATACTTTAAATTTCAGTTTCTCGAGTGAAAAGAGAAGTGATTTTTACACATTCCTAATATGTACGGAAAAATGAAGAGTGCCAGTACAGAAATAGATAACCAACATTTTTCCGAAAATGGGTTCATTGCATAAAAAACTCTCAAATAATCAAATACACGCTGTGTTAAAAGGATTAGTTCAGTTTTTTATTGAAATTTTAGTTCAAATTTTATCTTAGGATTTAAGCGTAGTCATAATTTTTTTCTCTCCTTCAGGATCGATATTCCTGAAATTATTGTTATTTATTGAAAATAAATTAAAACATAACCTCAACATTCTTTGACGATTTACTCGGAATTGGCTATTTTTTAAAGATAACATTTTTTCACCTGCCTTCATAAACTCAATATCTCGGAAGTAATGTTGTTTTTCTATTTAAACGAATGATTACATTTTTGATTGCATTCCGCAGCCGAGCTTGTTCCAATTTGTGGTCATTGTGACTTTGAGATTGTCAATTGAAACATCTATTTCCTCGAAACTGAATAACTTTTTTAAATCAAATTTTGTGTGGTTAAATTAGCGACACGTCATATCGGAAGTGGACTCCTGTCTTATCTTTATATGGTGTTTTAAATGTTACAGAATGTTTTTTCGCTCTTCTGAAAAATTCTGATTTTGTTGGTTATTTAGTTCTGTACTACCACCCTTCAAATAGTATAATAAATTACTCGAAATCGTTATAATTATAAATTCAAAAAATTGCACCTCATCCAGTTGCCATTCTCATGTTTTCATTTATTATCCATCAGTGTGGTTTAAATTTTTGTTTAACGTTTATAGTGGTTTCTACAAACTGTCAAACTTGAACAATTTTTTGAGTGGCCAATCATTGCACCGATTACCCTAATTTTTGTTTTTCATATTTTGCAACGTTGCCAATTTACAAGTCTAAAGAAAGAGAAAGTCAAACAACGATGTATTTTAATTTTGTTCGAACAGCACTTCGTAATAATGGAAATCTATCAAAATACGAGTACGTATAATATTTGAAAAACATAATGATGTTTTTCAAAATAGGACGTGATTTAACTGGAAACATACGCTTGTTTCTGTAATGCTCTAGTATCAACCTCGCTTCTTTATCGTCATTCTTATTTTCATCTTTGAAATTTTTGTTTGAAGGAAACATAAAATAAATTATTCAGAATTATAAATATGCTTATTATAATTCCTAAGAGAAAGCAAAACATATTTTTATAAAAATGAATCATATATTTTTTAAGGATTTTATCAATATTTTATTATGGGCTGAGTTAGGAATCAATAAGTTCCTGGTTTTCATGAAGCTCACATTGATTTTTAAAGCAGAAAGTCTTGCCATGTGGATACAAACCGACACTTGCACTTGCAGGGTACTAAGGAATCCTTGATCGACTGGGATAATTTCAAGTTCCGACCTTATCCACCAGAGCGGCGACCCTGTGCTTTTGGTGCTCCTAAAACTAGATAATAAAAGTCAATATAAATATAATATGTATCAAAAAGACAGGGGCGTAGTTAGACAGAAAACTTGCATTCACTTTTATGTAAAAAGTCTTACTAGCAAGGAATTCTTGGCTTATTGTATTAAGAACAATAAGATGCAAGACAAAGCATTAAGAAATGATTGAAATCAAGTTACCAGCAATTTTGTTTTGTTTTTGAAGAACTTTTGATTCTGGGAAATACCATATTGATCTTTAAAGTTGAAGAAAAGTTCCATTGAGCTAGCATTCTCAATAGCTCAGAATTTTGGGCTTTTTTGAGCACCAATAAAAACTTCTGGGCTCCTTTACTTTTTACAAAAAATCAATTTCCTTGAAGAGGTTCTAGCCTCAAAAAAATCCACAAATCAACCCCGTTCAAAAGTTTAAATTTATCATAATATTATATCACGCTGTATTTAAGGGTTTTTTTGAGCTCCTGAATCCTGCCTTATGAGACACATACTACATTTCAAAAAATGGAACGTACCAAATTTCTAGGTATCATTTGTGCACCTCAAAAATATTACCTTCGATTTTTGGGTTCCAACACTTAACACCAAAAGCAACCCCTCTGTACGTCGTAGATGTGACTGCGAAAAAATATTTTTTTCAGAATTTTCCAGCGCGAATATACTCTATGATTTTCGGGCTCCTCATAAATACCAACGCTGATTTTTGAGCTCGAACCCACAGCACTAAAAGCAACCCCTTTCTACCAAGCACGGTGGTCCTGAAGCAAGGAAAAATGGACCCAAAATGGATCAAAAATCGGCTAAGGCAGAAAGTTTCTATATCGTTTTGAGATTAAAAAAATGTAAAATTGAAAATCCTAGCTGATCGGTTTCGCA
>CAKNYM010051259.1:91385-104661 GCA_932195095.1 Andricus curvator | reverse complement strand
ATTGAAAATCCTAGCTGATCGGTTTCGCAAGTTATGGACGTTTTTGTATTTATACTGTGCACCCTCATGAAAAGCAGAGTAGCCTCTTGATCCCAATATGAAGAAATTGAGTATTTATGTATGATTCGCTGTTGAAAATCTGGTTTCTCTTCGGAAATTTATTGATATTTGGATCTACCGGTTCTCTGAATAATGCCACTTTTTCAGTATTTCCATTTTTGCAACATATCTCAAAAACAGGTAATCTGATGGAAAATTGGAACGATTTTTAGCTTTAAAAGTATAATTTTCAAAACAAGATTGCAGAAACCACTTTTAGCTTGACCCAAGGTCAACGACGAGGACGTAGTGGTTAACTAATCTCTTTTTTTTGTATTTTTGTATTTTTTTTTTATTTATATATATTTTTTTGTTGTATTTTTAAGTATTTTTTTGTTATGAATAACTATTTTTGCTCAACTTAAATAATTATTAAATCACTCCAAGTGAAAAGTAGACAAATAGTTAAAAATTTCAGAAAAGAACGCAACTTTCTACAAATAAGCAAAGAGAATATTATTAACAATAATAATAAATTGTTTAAACAATTGTTTTTGCTAACTGGAAATAATTATTACTTCACTCTAATTGAAAAATGAATAAAGGTTAACAAATTCAGAAAAAAACCGCAACTATCTAGTATTAATGTAGAAGATATCTATAGACAATAATAATTCGTTTAAATCCATTTTGGGATTTTAGGGTCCATTCTTCCTTGCTTCAAGACCACCGTGCACATAGATATGACTTTGCGAAAAAACGTGTAATATTTTCCGGAATTTTTCAGTGTAAACATAGTCTTTGATTTTTTGGCTCCTCAAAAATAGCAACTCAATTTTTTGGACTCCAGCCCAAGGAACACTTCCAACGGTGCATGTACAAAAAATTCTGAGCTTTGCAGAATGCTCAAATTCGATTGTGGAAGTCCTATTTATAGTTAAGAAGCTGACAATTTCCAGATGGAAAAGGACGAAAAAAGCAAAGAGTGTATAATTTAAAACTTAGTTTTTTTTAAGGATTCCCGATTCAGAAATCTCACTCTCCAAAAGATTGTCTAAGTAAAACAGTTCTTGATCAAGTTTTACATCTTTTTTCTGCTGTATGTTTTTATTCCAGAAGTCTTCTACATCATTTTGAAAATCTTTCCTGTAAAGGAATGTAAGATGACTATGTCATCTGTTCTATATAATTTTTTCAGATACATACTTTTAAGTATATGAGCATTTTAAAAGGCTTTTTTTCCTAGAAAGATCCTTTAAACACATTTTTTTAAACCTACAGAATCGCTGCCATCTCGAATAAATTTTCAAATCTTCTTTTCATTTTTAAATTCTTATTTTGAAGTCTTGTATTTTCGGAACTGTCTGTTGAAATAGAATACGAAAGTATTCAAAGAGTTGATTCTAGATCCGATTTTTCCATTCGCTGCTGAAATAGATGCTTTCCATCTCCTTTGAGATATCTCATCCTGTTTCAGTATTCGGCTTACCCGATAGTCACTAGCTGATTATCGACCCCTCAGTTCTGGGGCTCTATTTCTCTACATTTTGGAGATCGCTCGCTCCATTGCTAGAGCTCGAAAAAGCTCTTGATTGGCACTTCGAACCTGGCTGAGGTTTAACCGTCGGGAGTCGAATATTGACATTCTCAATCCTCGCCAATTGGCTTTTCCTAAGCCTTTTCCAGGAGCTCCAACTCGTTCAGAGAAATACCTCATTTAATTTCATATGAATGCAATTTACTTTCTGACTTTTGTAGGGACTATCGACTTTACTCGAAGTCTGATTTTTCCGTATTAAAAGGAAAATTTCACATTAGAAAGATTTAACTTTCTTGTCTCTAGAAATGGGTGGGGTACTTCAATAATCAGAAAAAAGAGTTTTTCAGAAAAATTCTGCATGACATGAACTTTATAATTTCATTAGTTGATGAACACCATTTCACCATCGAGTTTAATATCTTTAAACGATTTCACTTTGTAATTTGTGGCCTCTAACGATGTGAATGTTCCGAGATGGAAGAGCCCCAGGGGAAGAAAGACAGTTACAAACAACACAAATGTTTTCCGTTGCTAATGACTTGTTCTGCCATTCGGGTATGCCCTTGGGTTAAACTAAACACTCAAAGTAAACCAGTGATAAAATGGGGTTCACGGAAAAATAAAACTGAGAGCAAAATAAAGGGTTCTGTCTTTTTCTCATTTTTCTGGAGACAGACATTATTTTATCTTTCTTTTAAATTTAAATCAATAATTTAAACTTTGCATTTTTATAATGAGGAATAGGTCATATTAATTTTCGAAACTGATTTTCCTGATTTCGTATAACTGTTTTAGATTTTGTATAAAGGTGTACATCTTTGAATTTCGCTGTTAAATGATTACTAAAACTTCAACTAGTTTAGAAATTAATATTTTTAAGCTACATCAAGCTTGCAAGCTCTGTTTTCTCAATTTAAAAATCAAATCGAAGATTGAGTAATTTTGAGCTTGATTTCAAGGCGATGGTATTCTAAAAAAATTAAAAAAATTTATTTTTATTCGTACGAAGTAAATAACTTAAGGGGGGCAGGGTTACTGAATATACCTCGGAATATACTAAATTGTCGTTGTGGTTTTAAATGTAGAAAAATTCAGTTAAACTGAATTTTTCGATATTTTTAAGGGGGCTTCCATAAACTACGTTATCAATTTGCCGGAAGGGGGGGGGGGGGTCGAACAAAAAACTACTGTTGGTAACATGTGTGGGGCGGGTCAGTGGAAATAACGTTATGAACTTAGATATTGTTCAGTATCTTTCATTATGTTAAATTTTAACAAAGTTTGCGAATTTTCTGAAAAATGGCCCTGCAACGGTAGAGTTCAGTAATAACTAAATAAGATTGAAAATCAATTTCGTTTTTAAGATTCCACAGTCTTTCTCCTATTCCGCTCTTTTCCCCTTTTTTAAAGAATTGTTATTTTTCCCCCTGTTTTCAAGAAACTTCCCCTTTTTCTCGTTTTTCGCTTGTATGTGGAGTGGCGGAATGAATTAATAGAACTCTATAAGAAAAACCATATTTTTTGGTTAAACGTTAATTCTTTTTGGTTGAAAAGTGTACTATAACATGTTTGGTACGGAATTCATCTCGTTTGGTTAAACATTCTACTATTTTATTTGAAAATTTAATTGTTTAGTTGAAAATGCAACAATTTTTTTTAAAAGATACCCTTTTTTCAAAATGCACCTACTTGGTTAAAAGTTTAACTAATTTGTTAAAAATTCATTTTTTGTTTGAAAATTTAAATATTTCGTTGAAGATTCATTTCTCTTTCGGTTGCCAATTAATGTTTTGAATTGAAAATTTAATTGTTAACCAATTTCATTTCAAATCAGGCAAAGAGGTCCAGCTTAAGGTATCAGAATGATCTGGTATTTATAGATATATCATTTAATGGTGAGAATAAAGGAACCCGTATTTCACAGTTTTATCCAGAAATTTTGTTTGGATTTGTTAAAATAATTCAAAAATTACCTGCGAATTCCCGAAAATTGATTTATTTTTTAATTATTTATTTATTTAGAAGTAGCTGGCAATATTTATTACATATTTCGTAAGTTTCGTTCTCGGTAAACCACTGCTTCACATTAAAAGAATTGTTTTTGAAAAATCGAATTTTTGCCTTTTACCGGACCCAAAAATGGTTAAGCCCCTATAAAACTGGTAGAATGCCTTTCTAAGCAGAAACTGTACACGAAATATAAGAAAAAATAAAAAAAGGTGGGGCTTTCTAGAAAATCTTCTTTATTTTTTTCATCGAATTTTGAAAACATGGAAAGAAGATTTTCAGGAGAACCCCACATTTTATTTCTTCCAATATTGAAAAAAATTTTGTGCTAATGTAAAAGAGGCATCCTATCATTTTGATGCGGGCTAAACCATTTTTGAGGTCGAGAATTTTTTTTTAAATTTCATTTTTCATTTTTTTTTTCGTAAATATTGCCAGATATTTATTGAAAAAATAAAAAATTATAATAACGACTGCCATTTTGTAATTTTTAGAAAAATTTAAATTCTTAAGATTAATAGAAAGAGCAAGAATTTCCACGTCGAATAAAAAAAGAAAATCCCGAATACGTACGCTCGTTCAGAAAACACTGCTTTTTGAACAATCTTTCTGTTAATTTTTCCTTTATTTAATTTTAGAATGATATTATATCTCCAAATACCAAATTATTCTGATACCACGACCTAGACCTTTCTTGAAACTTCGCCTGATTTGAAATGGAATTGGTCTATTCTATTTCAACTATATGGTTAAAAAATTATCATCTTTAGTTGAAAAATCAACTACACAATTGTAAATTTATCTATTTTGTTGAAAATTTATCTTTTTGGTTGAAACTTAAGTTATTTAGTTGAATGTTGTACTCTTTTGTTCAAAATTCATTTTTTTAAGATTCGTCATTTTAGTTTAAAATCCATCAGTTTGGTTAAAAGTGTAACTATTTTGATGAAAATTTGTATTTTTTGGTTGTTCTCAATTGTTTTTTATTTAAATTAATCCGTATAGGTCACACCGGGTGTCTCACACCCTACGGGCTTTCCGATTTTTTTCCGATTGTCTAAATTTTTTGTTCAAGTATCTTTTCCGACATAGTTAAATTATCATTGAGGCTTTGGAGATATTTTCTTCCTATTTTGTATTGTTTCAACATCACTCATGATTTTTTTTAGCCAAAAATATCTGAAGGTGTATTTGGCGGTGTGATCGTGAAGGGTTAAAATCTTTCTTGGTTGAAATATCAACTGTTACAGTTTTCGTCGAGAATTCATCTTTTTTAGTTGAAAATTATACTACTTGACTGAAAGTGGAACCACTTTATTAAAAATCAATTTTTTTGTTGAAGATTCGTCATTTTAGTTGAGAACTCAACTCTCTGGTTGAAAATCTAACCATTTTGTTAAAAATTTTATTTTTTTATTTAGTTCAGAATTAATTTTTTACCCGACATATAACCATTCCATTTTTGGTTGTAAATTGATCTTTTTCTAGTTGAAAATTCTACTATTTGCTTGAAAATTCATGTATTGAAAATGTGTGAAAATGTATGTGTTGAAAATTTGTCTTCTTTAATAGAAAATCTATGTATTTGATTGAAAATTAGTCCTTTTTGGGTAAAAATGCAACTGTTTGGTAGAAAAATAATCAGTTTTGTTTGAGGATTTAACTATTTGATTGGAAATTCGTCTTTTTTGGTTGAATTTAATTATTTTTTAATTTAAATTAAAATCTTTTTTTGGTTGAAATATCAACTATTACATGTTACTTTGAGAATTCGTCTTTTTTTTTATTGAAAATTCATCAATTTGGTAGAAAATTTAATTATTTGTTAGAAGATTAAACAATTTGGTTGAAAATTAACTTTGTTGTTGAAAGTTCATATTTTTGGGCTGGAAATTCAATTATATTGTAGAAAATTCCTCTTTTTGATTGAAAATTCAGGTATTTTGTTGAAAATTTGTATTTTTGGGTAGAAAATTTATCTTCTTGGTGAAAAATTCATTTTTTAGGTTGAAAATCGAACTAATTGGTTAAAAATTAATCTTATTTGGTCAAAATTTCAACTAGTTGGTTGAAAGATGAATTACTTTGTTAAAAGTTCCTTTTTTTAAAAGATTTACTTCTTTGGTTGAAAATTCATCCTTAATAAGTTGAAAATTCGTCCCTTTTAGTTAGACAATTAATCTTCTTTGTTTAAAATTCATCTTTTTTGTTAAGGATTTAACTATTTTGTTAAAAGTTCGTCTTTCTTGAAAATTTATCTTTTTTGATTGAAAATTAACTTTCTTCTTGAAAATTCATCTTTTTGGGTATAAAAATTGAAAAATTTGACTTTGAAGCTTGAAAACTCAACTCTTTTGTAGAAAATTCGTCATTTTGGGTAAAAAATTAATCTTCTTGATTGAAAATTCATAATTATAGGTTAAAAATTGAGCTATTTGCTGGGCTATTTGGTTCAAAATGCAACTGTCTTCTTAAAAATTCGTCTTTTTGGTTTGAAAATTTAACTACTGGGTGTTTTTGGGTTAAAAATTTATCTCTTTTGGTAGAAAATCTTTTTTGGGCGAAAATTTAACTAATATGTTGAAAATGCAATATATTTCGACTCGAAATCTTAGCGATTTAAAGCGTTTCGTATGGAATTCAATATGGTATCTACATTAATCTTATTTAAAAGAATTTCTTCCACAATTTTGTTGACAAACCACTCTATTTCCCCTGTTTTTAGAACATTTTGGGCCCTGAAGTATGATATTTTAATATTTTAAATTATTCTTGATTCATTACCGAATTGTGGGGGGATGCCTGTAAGACAAAACTACGGTCGTTTGTCTTCAGTTACTATATCTTAGCTTTAACTTCGTTATCGAAAATATTTTAATTTACTCTCGTAATTGAGAAATGCGTGGAATTGCAGAAAAATCTTAACACTGATTGTAAAAGGTATGTACCTCCTGGATTTCCCTGTTCATTCTCATTGATTTGCAAGGAGGCAATGCATTTCGGGTATTCTGTGGTCTTGTAAGACTTATGTATGTTTCGCACACTCATGAATTCTTCAAGAGGATTCGGCCTAACACCGGGCCAACCCCCGCGACTTCCGGATGGCAATCTTATCGATTGTCTTAGGTAGACTCTCTTGCTCAATCTCTTGAATAAAGCTCGAAACGACGACGACTAACGACCACCTTCTTGCTCGTTCAGAATATTCTCAGTGTGTGGATGTAAGACCTAGGTGATTGGAAAAGAGTGGGAAAAAGCGAGGAAGAAAAGGAGATATAGGAGTTAAAGGATTGAGATCTTCGAGGACTTTCCTTTTATGGAAATGTTTGAGATACCACAAAATGGAATTGGAATATTTCGGATTAGGGCAGTTAATCATCTCTACTGAGTTTATAGAGGTTCTTGAATTTTAAAGAGGATACTACAAATACTTTATAATATTCATGCTTAAGAGACATTTAAAACAAAAATATATTTTTAATATTTTTTTAAAATCACATAAATTTTCTTTTAATAAAATTGAGGATTTAATTTGCATTTGGTATCACGATACGAGTGACTTGAATATAATCGTTGAAAATAAATTCATTGTTAACGTTAGCCTAGAACTCAATTATGTTCAGCAAATGGAAATCTGAAGTTTGAAACTTGAGTTTTGTTGGTCTAGCGAATCTGCCTAACCGTTTCTATTGTTAGAGTCACGAGTCAGTGACGTTTCGTAAATACCACTTGTTTTGCACAAATGGTAATTCGAAGTTGGAAATTTCGTTTCGAAACTTTTTGTTGGTACAGCCCAATCCATTGTGGGGTAACTTATAACCTCTTTGATAAAATTTGCGAAACCATTTGGAAAGTTTAAAACTGGGATATTCGACCTAACGAGTCATTGTGGTGGGACAAATAACAAAGCAGGGCGCTGATAATTGATAACGCGGTCGACATAATTTTGATTGAGAAATTTAGTAAATTTTAGTACCGAGTTCCGTTCAGTTGGGAAGTTCAACTTGGGAAAATATAGCATCCTATTTTCAGGATTTACGTAGCCCGTCGCTTTATTACAAATTCTCCCTTTTTTTATTCAAGATCGAAATCTACTGATAAACATATAATACTCTTTAGAATACCTGATGTCGAGAATTCTGACCATTTTTTCCCCTTTTCACAAAGTTTTAAATCATTTTTCAAGAATCACCATCAAAAGAATTTAAGACATTAAAAAACAATATGCCTTTTAAGAGATTCTTTTTGATGACACTAAACCCAAAAGATAATTCAATTCTTTAGTCGAAAAACGAATAAACATCTTACTCTCAAAAGTAGACTTCACGAAATTGGAATATTTTAAAAATGTCTTGCCTCAGAAATGAGAAAACACCAAGAAACTCTTAAACATTAGATGTTAGGGTAGGTCAAAGAAATAAAATTTTGGAAATCGAAAATAAATACTATGGCACATTAGGACCCTAAAACAGTAAAATTAATATGGAATCCCTCTAAATTTTGACAGATTTTTGTTTATATTGCTTCTTAAAAGATAATTTGTGACGTTCTCAAGGAAAAGGTCCACTTTGTCGATCTTGGTTTAGGAGATATTCGCGTTTTTGTGAACATGGGTTTCGCCGGGATAGCATACTTCAATCTATGCTCTATCGCATGAAATTTTGCTTATGTGCGGGAAGAGAAATTTTTTAAGTTTAGTGAATTAAAAATGTAAGTACAGAAAATGTTTAAAGTACCTACTCAGATTTTTGTTTAAAATTATAATTTTTTTTGTCACTGACAAGAATACAAGAAAAAAATTCTATTTTAAAAATTCTATTCTATTCTATTCTATTCTCAAGGCCAATTTGAAAAATTAGTTATCTGGTTGCCAAAAAGATCAATTATTGGTCATTTTTCCACCTAGAACAGAGGTATGATGTGAGTGAACTCACCCTTCCTCTTTTTCAGGTCACATTTCCAATTAAAATGAACAGTTTTTTATAAGCATTTATTATTTAGTAATGAAACCAAATTTATTCGCACATGTTATAATTTTAATATTAATTATTATGGAATTTTTATTTTTTTTTGTATTATAATATTTTCAAGTAATCAACGGTTGAATAATAAAATTACTTAAAAATTATTCAAATTTATTAAAACAATTAATTAAAATCTATTAACATATAATATTATTGAAATCTTAAATCGATTCATATTTCCTTCTACGAGCACATAATAAATTCCTTCATATTTTCCAAGGTTTCCTTATCTCGATATGATTTTTTAAACATAACAGAATGTTTCACTTAAAAAAAATTATATTTTTTTTTGCAATCTCAACAAAGTTTAAAAATAATATTTACAAAACTAATGAAAAGAATATCCCTTTCGTTATCAAATTTGATATCATCTTGTATACAGAATCAATAACCTCAAATATTTTGTAAATTTTCTCGTTGTGGTTACGGAATTTCTTTTTGAAAAAAAAGAATAATAGAGATAAAAATTAGAAATGATTGAAAACTAAATTAATGATTAACCTCAATTTTGTAAGTATTTTAAAAATCCAATGATTAATCTACATTTTTAAGCAATTTAATGCATACATAACATTGAAAAATAGAAGAGATGAAAAAAGGTTATTAAAAAAAAACTTTGATAATTTTTGTCTTTTTTTGGGCAAAATACAAATGTTTTTTGGTATTCCCCGACTGATATTTTACCTCTTAACTAGAAATAATATTTTCCAAAAGATTTAAAACCATTTAGTGTGAAATTAGGAAAAGTCATCAAAGTGAATAATTGCCGAAAAGAATTGAGAAGAATAAGGAATCCCATTTTTTGTATCTAAAATTGTTCCCTGTATTTGAGATATCCGAGGTGTCACAAAAAAGCCAATATTTTTTCACCAGGTTGATTGATCGAAGATTTCTAAGAGATTTTGTTTTATTTTTAAGGTTTCAAATGTAGAAATTTTTATGTTCAGTTTCTTTATTCGAAGAGCAGGTCAATTGACTTTCAGGGTTGGGCGGCTTCATGATTCTCTCAAACTTTCATTTTACCATTTTTCCTGGACCGATTTTCTATCCCAATTTCGGCCCGCTTAAAGAGGAATTTGTAAAAATGAGATAAGTTCTGTTAAAGTTCAAAAATGATTAGTTTAATGTCCTTTATTTTCCCATTGCTACGTTAATATATTAATAATTTCACTAATAAAATTTAAAATAATTTGTGATCAAAATACATATTTCAAATTAGCATGTTTTTATGTTATTTATTTTGGAATTAGCAGTTTCAAATTTATAATCCCTGAATTCGCATTCTTTTAAGTCAGGGTCAAAATTGTTATTTTCGGGTTTGAGTGGGGGATGATAGTAGGTCGTATACTGAATCTATTGGCACTATATTCATATTCCGAAAACAACCGGAAGTGGGTATATTTCATGTTCGAATAAAATGTATAACATGTGCGCTTATCGCACTCGCGCCAACTTTAGATGCGTTTTTCTCGAAAAGCTGTTTTTCGAAGTTCCAACTTTAAAAATGTCCCGGCGACTCGTTTTTCAACCTGAAGGGTGCGTCTTGGGCCTAAAATACCGGGAATTCATCCAATTATATGACCCTATAGGTAACACCATACGGACCATAAGGGCCCTTTTCATGCGGACGGCCACATATAGTGTTTAATAATTTTAATTAACTTTCGGAATTATTCGATACATTGCGCAGGTCGTAATTTTTAATAACTCATCCTACAAACTTCATCTCATATGTATTAATCTACGAAATACAAACTTTTATCAGTGAATTCCATTAAAAAATGCGAAACACAGCATTTCGACGGAAACTTTTCTAGGATTTTCGAGAAATTTGGCACTGCCAGAATAGTCGATTTAAAGATACTGTCAAAGGAGAAAAATGATAAGAATGAATGAGAGTTGGACTGGTATTGGGGGGTGGGGGGGGGGGGGGGGTGCAAGAAGAAAGGAGAGACTAGTTAGACACAAGGCGCTGCCAACGTTCTATTTAAAGCCAAGGGGTAGCAGTAGTTGTAGCTGGTTGTCTGTAATTTACGAGCTTATACCAAAAAAAGTTGGACACCTTGGGGATGGCTCCGCACTTTGACACGTGACCCAGTTTTATCGAGTTACGTAAATTGATCGCCACACGCTCCCTCAACTGGAAGCTTTTGAAATCGCGATATCAGACTAGCCTCTGTCATCCTCTTTTTCCATTAATCTCTTCTCTTTTCCTCTCCATTTCGCTTTTCTCTTTAATGCACGTAATAATGCAAGCAATAATGCCAGACCAGACTCGAGGGGAAACGCGTGCCGGAATCGATTTGCATAATATACAACCAACGAATTCCAGACAGATACGATGTCCCGGGGCTAATGATATTTTACGACTTCACATCGATTCCCTTATAAAAAAAAATTATAGGGTAATTGGTATAATTATTGGCCACTTAAGGAAGTTTAAAGTTTATCAATTCGTAAAATCCACTATAAGCGACAAACAAAATTCTAAAAGTCACAGATCAACAATGAATTTATTAAAGATTAAACTGATCATAGTAGGTTAAGAATTCAAAGTAGAAGTTTATTATAACATTAAGCTATTTCCCTTTCGGGGTAAGCGTTACTCACTCGGTGAGTAAGGGAGCAATGTGGGGGAGGTGGTATAGATTTTTAGATTGATCTTGAATACCCGTATTATTCATTGAAAAAACACGTTCGTTCTGCAACACTGCTCCGACCCAGGTTGCTGATCAATCTCTAGCGATCACCCCAAGTGAGGGGCCTCACAAAGTCATCATGTGATGTCATTTGTTTCAGGCGTCATTCACTCCACTGTTTCTATAGCTTCCTATGTTTCTTCGAATTAGGGTCTCATTTACAGATTCTAACCATTCTTTCGGTGTTCTGCCTCTGGGCACACTGCCATTTACTTTACCTTTATACATTTGTTTCCTTAGTCGTTCATCTTTTATTCTCTCAACATGCCCAAATCATCTCATATATTTAAAGAAATTAACAATATAATGTTCAATAGCACAATGATTAGCCATGACAACTTAGTGATTATAATAGGCTGATGACTAAGGTAGCTCAAAAACATTAAATATTTTATTTTTTATTTGATGTAAAAATAATTGTCCAATTTTTTATAAGTTAAAAAAAAGTTTAACTCCTGGTTACTTAAAAGCAATAAGTATGACAATAACATGATTGCCGGAATAACAGAAAATAATTTTACCATAATTTTGATTTAGAATAGTATCCTTAACAGTAAAAAAAACACCCTCTGTAGGGATATGCAAATTTATAATGTGGTTTTTTTTCATACACCTTAGATATTTTCAGCCTTGAAGGGTTAAAAACGACCTTGTGAAAGTAAACATGTGTGCTATTGCTAGAAAACTATCCTTAAACTTTTTTAAACTACTCCTTAGAATGATATTTGCCTTCTGTCACAATTCTTCACATAATTTCGCATCAGAAAAGTGCTAGAATGACTTCAGAAATATCGCATAAATATTTAATGGTTACTTTAAACATTTAAAGACAGTTTGAGGTCTGGTTTTCGGCCTTTAAACGATCCTTAATAAAAAATGGTAAAATACCGCCTTTTTGCGTAAAATGAGTTAAGTATTATATTTTACAAGGATTTCAGAAAATGATTCAACATAATGCATTGCAAAAATTATTAAAATTTTGTTTATTAGTTTATATCAGGTGATATTACTTTTTCATAATTCCCAGACCCATTTTCTGACATATTTTTGAAACAGTTACTCACTTTACGCGAAAAGACAATATTTCACCATTTTTTAAATTACAGGTAGTTTAAAGGCCCAAAACCGGACCTAAACTGTTTTCAAATAAATAAAGAAACTACTAAATATTTATGCAATATTTCTCTAGTCCTAGGACTTTCCTTATTACAAATTATGTAAAGACCTGTGAAAGAAAAAAAATATCGTTCTAAGGGTAATTTAAAAAAGTTTTAGGTTACTTTTCTATCCATGGCACACATTTTAACTTTCACAAGGTCATTTTTAATCATTTAAGGCTGAAAATGTCTAAGATGTATGAAAAAATGAACATTATAAATTTTCCAAACTTGTATAGAGGGTGTTTTTTTCACTTTTAAGGATAGTATTCTAAAGAAAATTAGGATGTAATTATTTTCAGTGATGCCTACCATCATTTTGTTGTTATATTTATTGCTTTGGACCTTGGACTACGGGTTAAATTTTTTTTCAAATACATAAAACATTGCACAATTATTTTTGCACCAAATGAAAGAAAATAGGGAGAGGGTAAGACGGCTAACAAAAAAATATTTCATTTTCTTGGGCCACCTTACTATTGGCTGAATTATTGGCCTCTTAAATGTGGTGAAATATTGTCATTGGTTACATTAGCTTATAGATTTGTTACTTTTAAAGCACGAGGATTCCGCTCATTATTCGTAAGAAAAAGTAACAAAACATTATTTAGTGATGCTATAACAATTTAAAAAATCTGCCCGCTTCGCGGGCACATTCTCATGGCGCGCTTCGCGCGCGGCTCGCTTCTCTCGCAAGTTTCAGCGCGCCTAGGGCGCGCGACTGTTGGATTTCGCGCTTCGCGCTCGATCATATATTTATCTGGCGCTTCGCGCTCGATTATGTATTCACCTCGCGCTACGCGCTCGGGC
>CAKNYM010051259.1:13515-86385 GCA_932195095.1 Andricus curvator | reverse complement strand
AGCGCGATGCAAATACGCCCGAGCGCGTAGCGCGAGGTGAATACATACTCGAGCGCGAAGCGCGAGATAAATATATGATCGAGCGCGAAGCGCGAGATCCAACAGTCGCGCGCCCTAGGCGCGCTGAAACTTGCGAGCGAAGCGAGCCGCGCGCGAAGCGCGCCATGAGAATGTGCCCGCGAAGCGGGCAGATTTTTAGAGTTTTTGTCTCTCAATGAAATTTGTTGAAAATTAAATGCCAGAGGGTTGAAATATTTTAACGTCATACAAGGCTTCGTTTAGAAAATCGAGGATAAAACAGCTTTGTGTAAGAGAGGAAAGAAATTGGAAATGTAGAGGGTTTAATTAAAGTCTCGTAATTGAATTTTAATATTTTTCATGTGAAGTACGATCTCGAGCTGAGTGCAAAGGAATGGAATTTTTTTCCTTGACCAGCTGCTTTTTTATACTTTAATTTGCTACAGCTTTTGCGGGTCTTGTTGTGATTTCATTAAAAAATCCTATTTTAAGCTGCTGATCTCTAGCTGTGTGGGATGTCGAAGTAACACAAGTCTTTCTTGTAATAATTAGGCTGGATTCTTGCACGTTTTATCACGTGTTTTTTTGGAAAGGAAAACGATTTTGTTGATAATACTCTCAGTCTGAAGTGAATAACAATAGGTCATTAGAGGATATCTTTAGATTTCATGATGAAAATTATTTTGGATTTACAAAGATCTATTCTGTCAGTCGTAATGCAAACAACGATGTAAGGAGGTGTCAACAGATTTTGTAACGATTTGTGATGTTGGGCGGGGGAGGGGGGGGGGGCAATGGAGAGTGTGACATCACACATGGAAAATATAAATGTGAATAACAATTTTTCGAAATGCTTAAAAAAATGAAAATGAGTGATTTTATTTTAAAAATAAAGCACTTAAATATGGACTTCACACTCTTCCCATTGTTTCAACCTTTTCACCCTTTTTTAAAGAATTATTTTTTTCCCTGAATTATTAGAACCCAATAAGAAAATTCAACTAGATTTTGCTGAAAGTTAATGGTTTGAAATTGAAAAGTGTCCTTTTAATTTTTTGGTTCAGAATTAATCTCATTTGTTTAGAAATTCTACTAATTGTTTAAGAATTTACGCTTTTGTTGATAATTCCTTTTTTTAGTTGAAAATTAATTTTCTCAATTAAAAATTCACGAAGGACGGCTAGACGAAGGACGACTAGACACAGCCAAAAATTTAACTATTCTATTTTTGGGAGAAAACTTCACTATTCAATTATTAGTTGAAAATTGATATTTTTTAGTTAAATATTCAACTATTGTATTATTGAGAATTCATCTTTTTTGGTTAAAAATTCCACTAGGTACTTGGTTGAAAATTGAACTACTTTCTGAAATATTCATTTTTTTGGTTGAATAATGAATTATTTGATTCAAAATTGATTTTTTTGTTTGAAAATTAATTTGTTCAAACTCAAAATTGAACTATTCCACTTTTGGTTGAAAATTGATCGTTTTTAGTTGAAAGTTTAACTATTTGGTTGATAATTCATGTATTTCGTTCTAAATTTGTCTCTTTTTATATAAAAAATTCATTCTCTTGATTGAAAATGCAACTACTTAGTTGAAAAGTGAACTACTCTCTTATAAATTGATTTTATTGGTTGAAGATCCATCTCGTTGGCTAAAAATGAAGTTGTTCTGTAAAAAAATCGTACTTTTGGCTTAAAAATTCAGCTGCTTTGTTGAAATATTTTTTGGATAAAAGTTCACCTGTCTGGTAAAGGAATAATTTGTGTTGGGTGAGGATTCATCTATTTTATTGAAAATTCGACTTTTTTGTGTTTTTTATTTTAAATTAAAATATTTTTGGGTTGAAATATCATCTGTTACCTTTTTCATTGAGAATTAATATTTTTTGTTAAATTCGACTTTTTTATCTAAAGTGAAATTTTTTTTTTCATGAAATATCAACTATTATATTGTTTGTTGAAAACAAATCTTTTTTTATTAAAGATCCAAACATTTCGGTAAAAGTTCATGTTTTTTGGTCGAAAAATGTAACTTTTTTTTTGAAGATTTGTCTTTTTGGATTGAAAATTCGTCCTTTTGGATTAAAAATTTAACTCTCTTCTAAGAGATTCGTCTTCTTGGCTTGAAAATTTAATTATTTGGTTAAAAATGCGACTATTTTTGATTCAAGTTCAATCTTTTTTGTTTAAGAATTAGACCAATTGATTGAAAATGCATCTTCGTATGTTGAAAATTCAACTTTTTGGTTAAAAATTCAACTATTTTGTTGAAAATAAGTCCCTTTCACTTGAAAGTTCAACCATTTGGTTAAAAATTCATCTTTTTAGGTTGAAAACTAAATTATTTCTTTTACAATTGAACTATCGTGTTGAAAATGCATCTTTGTAGGTTAAAATTTAAACAATTTTGTTAAAGTCATCTTTTTTTTCGAAAATTCAACTACTTTTTTGAAAATTCGTATTTTTGGATAAAAAATTTGCCCCTATGGATTGAAAATTCATCTTCTTTGGTAGAAAAGTTCTTGGTTGAAAATTCAACTGTCTTCTAAATAAGTCGTCTTTTTGTCTCGAAGATTCCTTTGAAGATTGACAATACCTTTGCAAATACAGCGGCAAAATGGTTCATTTCAACGATATGATTTTCAATCTCTGAATGAATCTCTGAAATAAAGCAACTGTTGGTCAGCACTATTGAAGACAGATTCAGAAATCACAAATATTGTATTACAATTCTGTTTAAGTATTACTAATAAGGTATTTAAACAAATTCAACCGTATATCACTTTGTTCTAGAAAAAAAAACTTCTTTTGTCTCAAACTCGTTGTAATTTACTATTAGAATGGTATTAATAATGAAAAATTATAATAAGTGGTAAACTTACAAACAACTCATAAAGTTATAAACAATATTTTTACCTATTAAGTTTTATGAGTAGACCAATGCGCATAGTAGAAAATTTAATGTTGGGATATGAATAATTCATTGAAACATGAATGTTCATGTTTAAAAATAAAAATTTTCGATTGTTTAAACAATGTATTGAATAATGTTTGTTACAAATAACTAATAGCATGATTGGATTTCATAGGGAAAATTACATAGAGTCCATGTGTTGGACAATTTTTTTATCGACCCGTATTTGGTATGTAGTATAATTAAATGCTTAAATGCTGGGTATTGTATATATACCATTAAACCATTTCCCTTTCAGGGTAGGCGTGACACTACCCGTTTCGGGTAGTGTTTCTAGGTTTTTCTTGTAGTTATAAATAACTTCAAGTGTGGGCTCACCACACCCACGATGTGCCAACAGCTCTCATGTCAGTATTCTTGAATGGTCACCCATCCAAGTACTAACCGGGTCCAACGCTGCTTAACTTCAGTGATCTGACGAGAACTGGGTTTTTCAGCGTGGTATGGCCGTTGGCCTTAGTATGATAAAAAAATATGCATTTTTAACGAAATGATTCAACTTTCGACAAAGTACTTAAATTGCAATCTAAAAAAATCAATTTTTAACCAAATAGTTACATTTTCAAACAAAAAAAATGAATTATCCAGCAAAAAGATTATTGTTCTATCAAAAAACACGAATTTTCAACAAAATATATAAATTTTCAACGTAATAGTTATATCTTTAACAATAGATGAATTTGCAACTAAAATGATGAATCATAAAGAAATTAATTTTCAGCAATAGAGTTCAACAGAATTTTCAACAAAAATGTTAAAGTTTCAAACAAGGGGGTGAATCTTAAAAAAATATGTACTTTTAACAAAATGGTTGGATTTTGAAGCCAAAAGAACGAATTATCTACAAAACGGTTGAAATTTCCACCCGAAAATATTATGTTTGAACGAAAAAGTTAATTTTCTACGAAAAATTTAAATTTTCATAAAAATAGTTTATTTTCCAATAAAATAGTTAAATTTAAACCAAAAATATGAAGTTTTGACAAAACAGTTAATTTTCAATCAAATACTTTAATTTTCGACTAAATTGTTGAATATTATACCAGATTATTTGGGTTATTTTTTTATGAATTATTCTATTTGGTGGGAAAAAGGTAGACAATTTTTTTTTCTAATTATTTTTCTACTATCAGAAAAACTCATTTTTTGAGAATATGTTTATAAAAATGTTTAAAAAAACAGTGAATGTTAACTTACGCTAATTTTTTGTGATATAATATGAAGCTTCTGAAAAATGTTTGCAATTACCGTGAAACAAACAATTTTTTCTGTGAGGAAAAACACTAGTAAGAATTTGTTTATAAAAGTTGTTTATAATAATTAAGTTATATATTAGAATTATTTCTGTTCTATGAGTGCAGATGCAATAATTCCAGCTGATAATGAGTTTCTTTTTGTATTTTTTCTTGAGATAAAAATTCACAAAGCTGAAACGGTCAATTTTGTCACTTTATTTGTTTATATGTATATTATTGCTCTGCGCAAAAATTAACAAATCACAAAGCACCGTTCTCTGAAAAATCTAATGCAGAGAATTTCTAAAAACAAATTTAATTGGTTAAGAAGTACGACCTGTGGGTGATTATGAGCAGTAAAATTCCTATTCTAGACCACTGTGCGGCAGTTGTCAAGAGTAGGATCGCTAAAGCATGTTGCTGGTACGCCTCCACGGAGTATAACTTGAAATGCGTTCCAAACTGCGTTCCGTACGCCGTGTGCGTCTGCGTTCGCGTTGGCATTCAAGCATGCCTAGGCCTTTAAGAATTTAAACCGAGCGCATCATATTGAATTCAATATGGTCTCTACATTCATTTTATTTAAATTAATTTCTCACTGTAATTACAAAGTATTATTTCAGGGATAATTTCAGGTATTAGAACAGGACTCAGAGAAAAAACAGTTACGAGTGGTACTAAAATGAGACCACTGGTGGGAACCCAGATTCATTAGTTTTACACTGAAAATAACAGCATGAAGTTATCCTATTCAAAAACAGGGCACGCTAAAAATGATACCGTAAAAAAAGAGATGTCTAGTTTTTAGAGTGCTTCCTCTATTATTTTCCTATTTTCGTGAAAATCACCCTATTTCCCATTTAGGGCTGTAAAGTCTGATAAAATATTATGTTTGTATGTTTTGTGTGTTATTTTAATTGTTTATAAAATGAAATCGAAGACACAATTTTGACTTAGAAGGGGGGGGGGCTGTTCATATGTCCGTCGTCACCCTGGGGCGGGGCGGGGGTTCATGCTATTGTGTGATGATTTGTGACCACGCAGGGCAGGGGATGAAAAAGGTTTGAAAATAGCGTGACGTAGTTTTTGAGCGGCCTCTAAAAATAATAATGGATCAAAGTTTTTAGAGATTGAAACAAGCCAAAAAGTATTGGAAGTTCGAAGAGGTTTTAATTTGGGAGTTGAATGATTGAAAATCTGGTACCTTTCGTTGTAGTCTTTAATTAAATTTGAAGTTTAACCAGACTGTAATAAAAAGGACTACAGAGCGCTTTTGGCTCGATGGATGTGCGCTGTATACGTTGCATGGATTTTACGCGATGCAGACACATTTCGCTGTAGCCAGTGTAGCATATAATCTTTAAATCCACCTATATGCTCGCGTATCCAGCTATTAATCAGATTCTCGATAGGGATAAAGCTGGGCGCCAGAGTGATTTTTACCGAGTGGTTTTTGCTTGTCGGCGGATGGGGTGGCCCAGGGTTCAAGGGGTCAATGCAAGGTGGCAGCACACCCCTTAAATTTCTATAGCAGTCACTTGAGATTCCAAGAAATAAAAATTGCAAATCGAAGGGGAAAGAAGTTCTCTTTTCATCTATTTACTTATTGTATATTACGAAATACTTGTGTTCGTTAGTTTCTTGCTTTTTTTAAAAATGTGAGAGTAAATTGCAATAAAGTCATGACTGTATGAAAGACTGTTTTTTATACTGATAAAATTGTCGCGCATTAAAATTAATTACAGAACAATATATACTGCTAGCCATTGAGTTTTAAATATAAAATAAATTCTTTATTTATAGATATTAATGCTTTAAATGTATCATTTCTAAGTCTTCCGTATCCGAAAGTTAAAACATTTAATTTAGAGATAAGTAACTAGTTATTGCTGTCCAAAGAGTGTTCGTCTTTATCCCTCCATTTGGGGATAAGTCCTGCACTTTCAATAAAAAGGCAAACATAGCTTTTCAGCAATACCACGTGGTAAAATATCATAAATTAGAAGTCTCTATCGTTATTCTACAATAATTTAAACACATATGATGAGTAACATCATAAAGTGGGACGGTGGTCGTGGGGGTTAAGGCATAGGCTTCGGACCAACTCCGTTGGCTTGCGGGTTCGATTCCCGCCTCGCACTCTGGAAGAGCCTCGGCGGCCCATGCGGTGAACAATAGCCTACCAAGGGAGTTGTTCATCCCCGGAGAGTCGTGGGACCGTTACCTCTAGAGAAAAAGATTCTCTAAGTACTTAAAGCTGTTGCTCTTGGTTGTTTGGAACCCACCTTAAACTGTAGGTCCCCCTCCCACTACCAAGTAAGTGTGTGGGGGGCGTTTAAAAGAATAGGGAAGAGATACAAGAAAAATGTAAACCCTTTAGGGGACACATTAGAAAAAAAAGCTGAGTGACATAAAAATACGTGTTTATTTTTAATGAAAGCATAACCTTATATATGTTGCTTCACATATATAAGATTATAAATACAAGTACATCAAATTAAAAAAAAATTTGCGCGAAATGGGGAAAAATTTTTCCTTTTCCCTACGAATTCAAACTTTTTAGAAAAAGCATTATACATCCAAAGGAAAGTAGCTTAGCTTGCTTAAAATTTTAGATACATTTTTTCAAGACAATGTACAATATAAGTGTAAAAACAAAGTATTATTTCAGGGCTAGTTTCCGGAATTGCAATAAGACTCAGAAAAAACAGTTTCGAGTGGTACTATAGAATGAGACCACTGGTGGCAGCCCAGATTCATTTTTTTACATTGAAAATAACAGCATAAAGTTATGCCATTCAAAAACAGGACACGAAAAAAAGTGATACCATAAAAGAAGAGATCTCTAGTTTTTACAGTGATGATAGGTGACATAAATATCCAAGAAATTTTGCAAGTAAAGTTTAGCAAGTGTTTTTTATTTGACTAAACTGGAGAAAACAGCCTCTAAAATCTTTCGGATATTTATCCAGAAAAAATGAAATCAAATTATATAAAATTCCTCGGTTTCCCGGTTACCCCCGTTTTATGGTTCCTACTGTATATTAGGAAATACTAGTGCTTTTTTTTCCTCAGGGGGGAGTAAATGACAAAGTCAAGTATAAATATATAACTGATTTAAAATTTACATGCATAACATACGAAGTTGGTTTTTATATATGGATAGTTATAGATGTGCTCGTTAAAAAATATAGGAGTACAATTCTATTCAGAAATTGGCAACGACCGGAGCTGATGGCCTTGTGATTTGATATGAGTAAAATTTCAAGAATCACTCACTCATATTTGTGTTACTAACCCAGTAAAATTTGTTTTACTATGATTGTGCTGGCTTGATATTCTGTTCTAAATATCAAAGCTAGAAGTTCAGCTTGTAAAGCCAAGAACTTTTTGTAATCATTTTTTGTAATTACTTTTTCTGTCAGTTGGATATTTTCTTTAGACTTGTTATTTTTCAACTGAAGTCTGATTTTCTGTGTATTTACAAAATTTGTAACTTTAAAAATTCAGGAATTCGTTTGATATTTGTCAGTAATGAGAAATTTTGTTTGTAATGATTCCGTAAGTTTCAGGCAAACTTTTAATTTTGCAATTGTATAGTCTCGATCAGTATACTGCTAAAATTTAAATATAGCTTCAAAAGAGTTCCTGGCTATTCTAAAAAAGTAACAAAGTGTATACATGTTCTAGAATTGAGGAACATTGCGGCATATACAATTTTGTAGACATTTGAATATTCTGAATGGAAACTATTGATTTTTCAAAAATGTTTAATTTAAGACTTTAGTTTTTTATCAGTTATAAACTGGCTGAAAAATTATTTTTAAACTGTTAAAAGCGCCGCGTATGGGCATTAATTACATAACAATATATGCTTCTAGCCAGTTAGTCTTCGATAAATAATTTTTGATTATTCAAATCTTTTGCATATTCAGCATTAATTATTGGCCGTGTCTAGATTCACTGAAATTCAGCGAGCGTAGCACAAATATTTTCGATGAGCAGGTACCACTTCCTTCTTAATGTTCGTTTCAAGTTCTAAATTTGAAATTATGAAACAGGCCTAATCAGAACTCGCCTTGGAATATCTGGATAATTATCTGAAAAATTATAGTAATTAAAAAAATTTCAAACAGAAAAAATTAACTCTTATCTATTTCGTAAACGATGCGACGTATGTATGAAGAGAATGAAAATAAGAGAAAAATAGTTTATGGCACGATAAATTTATTTTGCAATATATGGACACAGAAGTGATTGTCAAACCCGGGTATATAAAAGGTTAATCTTTTTCCTTAAAGTAGATAAAAATCTATCAGAATACTGCAAAACTATCGGGTCTAGACGGGTTCTAAACCATGCATTCGCAAAAACTGTCTGCCGTTTGTTTTACAAATGTCACTTTCAATATAAAGGTTCCAGTTATATATATATATATATATATATATATATATATATGTAAATCTTGAAAGAATCTCTAGAAGTTATTAAATTTATAAGAAATAGTAATGAAAGCATTTTAAATTTAACGTGGTTAATAAATTATATAATTTTCAAACAATGGGTTAATATTAATGAGTAGAATTTCACTCATTTTTAATTATGTACATCTAATCCTTTGAATCAGTAAAATTCACTGATGAGAATCAATGATTATTGAATTTAGTAAACATAAAATAAAGGCCTAATTTTTCTTTTATTTCTAAAAAATGATTTGTCTTAGTTTTCTATTAAAAAAAAAGTTTAAGACAACAACATTTGAATTTCTACATATTATTTCTTATTTATTGAAGAATAAGCCCTAAATTAAAAAATACACTCCTAGAGTAGGTAATTTAAAATTAATTTTTTCCTATAATTTATCTAAAAAATATGTAAGCATAGATCTATATCAAAATTCTCAAAGCATCTAAAAAAAAGAATGAAGACATTTTTTTCACCAGAATGAATAAAATTTGGGGTAGCCTTTAAAAAATTCAAAATTAGAAATTTCTAATGGGCACCCTATTTATAAATAAAATTATGGAATCACCTGTTTTTTAGCTGATGCTAAAGTACCTTAATTTTTGTAGTAATACATTAAAAAATTGTTCTCAATGATAGCATGAAAGCTAGTGCAATTCTATGTCTAATAGGCCCTAGTTGAAGACAACATTGTAATTTTATTGGTAGAAAATTTAACTATTTCGTTGAAAATTTATTTTATTTGCTGAAAAACTTATTCCTCTAACTAAAAATTAAACTATTATATTTTTTGTAGAAAATTTGTCTTTTTTAGTTTAAAATTCATCTATCTATATCTATCTATAATTCAAATTTTTGGTAGAAAATTAACCTTTTTGGTTGAAAATTCAAGTATTAGGTTGGAAATTCAATTAAAAATTAAAATATTTGATTGACAATACATGTATTTTGTTAAAAATTCTTCTTCTTTACTATAAAATTAATCTATTCGTTGAAATTTCATTTCTTTGGTTGAAAATTCGTTTTTTATTAAAGATTAATTTTTATGAACTAAAAATGTAACTACACCAGAGACTCGCTACTTGAACGCGCGATCGAACGCGTTATATGAATTCCTAGAATTGCCGGTCCCCGCAGTTTCTCAGGGGGCAGGGCGAGAGACGGTTGCGACTCCGCCTCTGAAGGGACGCATGCACTATACTACGCAGTCAAGTAGATTGCGCAATATTATGGAAACGATTCAGGCGGCCCTGCCTGTTTACGTTTCGCTGTACGCGTTATATGAACAAGGCTATTTTCAGGCAACCCCCGAGATTGTTCATCTATCGAGTCTCTGGTGTATTCCACTTTTCGTCGGAAATCTTTTTTTGATAGATATTTTATCTTTTTATTTGAAATTTCATCTGTTTGGTTGAAAATTCAACTATTTCGTTGAAAATGTATTTTAATTGGCTCAACACTTATTTCTGTAACTTCAAATTAAAATATTCCGCGGAGCAAATTTTGAAAATGGTTCAAATTTGAGTGTTGACAGTCCATACTTGTAGAGAATTTTATTGCTCATCTTTTTTATATGGTAACAAAATTCGAAGGTTGTTTCGTTGTTTAGTTATTTAAGGGAAACGGAATTTTTCGCCGAAAAAAAAATCAATACCTTTTTGCGTTCAACTCGCCAGATCTTTGCCGGGAATTGATATTTTTTCTTGAAAATTTTATGTAACATTCTTCAACATATTCTACGACTGTTAGAGTGTTTTCGAAGTTTAAAAAAATCTTGGATATATACAAACGAAAAAGTTGTGTGAGGAAGTTTCGAATTTTTACATCTTCCAGTGAGAAAAATGTTTCTTAAGGATCAAAGAAGTTTTTTCAAAAAGTTTTAGATCTTTAGTCATCAGGGGGAAAAAGCGAGAGCGATGTACCGTAAAATTTAACTGGAGATATTGCTGGTGATGCTCACTGCTTATTTTAATTTTTGCAATGAGAGGATTTATCCTTGACATGCAAGAAATATTAAAACACATTTTTTTATTGATTAACATACTCAATTCATTGTCAGAAGTATAGGAATATAGCAAGTATAAATCTCGTCCGACACGAGTGTAAACAAATGGATTGTTTTTCTAGTATGGACAAAGAAGTCGAGCGCTGCACGCCGTACATAATTTTCACATCGCCCTCACTTTTTTGACTTTTTTCCCCTAATGACTAAAGATCTAAAACTTTTTGGAAAAACTTCTTTGATCCCCAAACGTCGTAAACACTCTAACAGTCGTAGAATATGTTGAAGAATGTTACATAAGATTTTCAAGAAAAAATATCAATTCCCGACAAAGATCTAGCGAATTGAACGCAAAAAGGTATTGCATTTTTTTCGGCGAAAAATTCCGTTTTCCTTGAATAACTAAAAAACGAAACAACCTTTGAATTTGGTTGCCATATAAAAAAGATGCGCAATAAAATTCTCTACAAGTATGGACTGTCAACACTCAAATTTGAACCATTTTCAAAATTTGCTCCGCGGACAATACTTCTCCGCGTGTTCGAGCGCTAAGGTGGATATTAATCTATTTTGTTGAAAATTTGTCTTTTTTCGGTAAAAAATTTATCTTCTGGATTGAAAATTCAACTATTGGGTTAAATATATTTTTTTTTATTGAAGTTGCATAATTTTAGTTAAAAGTTCATTTGTCTCGTTAAAAATTTAACTAATTTGGTTAAAAATTCGTTTTTTTGTTGAAAACGATTTTTTTTTTACTAAAAATGTAGCTGTTTCATTTTTGCTAGAAGATTGATCTTTTTCAGCTGCAAATTCACTTATTTTGTTGAAAACTCGTCTATTTTTAGTCGAGAATTCAATTATTTTGGTAGAAAATGTATATTTTTGGGATTTAAATTCAACTTTTCTTAAAAAATTCGTTTTTCTGAGTTAAAAACACAACATTTTGGATGAGATTTTTTTTTCAATTATTGAAAAATCATTCTTGGTTGAAAATTCAACTCTTTCGTTGAAAATTTGTATTTTTTGGTTTAATTTAATAGTTTTTGATTGAAAATAACAATATTTTTTGGTGGAAATATCAACTATTGCAGCTTTTGTTAAGAATTCATTTTTTTGATCAAAGGTTCATCAGTTTGGTTGAAAATTGAACTATATTGTCGAAAATTCCCTTTTTTTGGTTGAAAATTAATTATTTTAACTGAAAATGTAATAATAAAATTTTACATAAATAAATCTTAAATTTTTTTCAGTTATATGCACACAAATGTGACATTCTTTGTCACTGTCCTTCAACTGAAACTCAATTCTTAATTATGTGTGTGAATTTCAATCGGCATTGAGGAAAAGACACAACAATGCTTTCGAGATTTTCGTGACATACCTATTTTTTAGAGAAAGATTGTGTTTCTGTAAATTGAGAAACCATTGCTGTCAAACTTAAAACTATCGCGGTAAATAAATGTTCAAAGCTGGCTTAGTAATGCAGCTGCAATTCAGATTGTTCACGCAAAGAAAATTTTTTGACAAAACATCAATTTCGCACACCTTTAGAATGTAAAATTTCCAAATTCGTTATCAAGGAGATTTTTTGGCTCAACTATTCCTGCACGTCGAATTGGTTTTCATAACTTAAACCAAAAATTCTTTAAGGTAGTCCAATTTTATCTGTGCTGAAAAAACAGACGTTTCTACAATTTCCTCCAGTATCGTATTCAAATTACATACATTGCATCAATCAAAAAAATGTCTGGTTAAAGCAACCAGAATTCCGGTTGAATATGCCCTTACTATTTTTTCTGGTTAAACTAACCAGAATTATGGTTGAATTAACCAGCATTCCGTTTAAATTAACCAGAAATTCTGATTAAAATAAGCAGAATTCTGATTACTTTAACCAGAAAAAATAGTAAGGCCATATTTAACCAGAATTCTGTTTCATCTAACCAGACATTTTTTTCAGTGATTAATACATAATATGTGTCATTCCACTAGAACAGGTACCACTTTGTCGATCGTAGTTCATAAGCTATTTGCGTTTTTTGTGACATTATCCTTGTGCCCTGAAGTGACCGGAACACAATGTTGAAGATGTTCAGGATGTTTGCACAAGCTACTTAACAGGTGCCTTGTGTCACTTTAGATGCGTTTTTCTCGAAAAGCGGGTTTTCGAAATTACAACTTCCAAAGTGCCCTGGCGACTCCTTTTTCAACCTAGAGGGTTCGTTCTGTTCTTATGTAAAATATCGGGAATTCATCCGGTTATATGCCCCTATTCTTAGTGGGATCCTTGCTGAACGTCAAATATATAAAACCTTCTACATATTTTTTTAACAGTCTACATTAGTCACAAAGTCACCTCAGTTTTGATTTCAGCGCATTGAAACTTTGATAGCTCTCGATTGTGTAGATATATAGTAGGTCCATTTTCGAAGGTAATAAATAGACTTATCCATCCGTACATCTCTCTCTCGTAAAGGACCTAGATCACGTGTGGTGGGCGAGGAACGACCCGTGCATGTGCAGACAGTCTGGACTGGACGGGTTGGTTCAGGTGCGAAGAGGGGTGACTATAGGCTGCAAGTGGAATATGGTTTGGGGTTTAGGGAAGCTCTCGAAGAAGGGGTCTTTGGGGGAGAATTTGAGGGCTTATATCGTCGCTGTACGCTCCTCTCCGCCACGTAGCGCCATGCTAGCCCATGTCAAAGGGAGAAAACGGAAACTGCTTGAGCCGTAGGTACAGAATCTGAGAATAGAAAGAGACAGAAGCGAAAAAACCGTCCAAGAGAGAAAGAGAAAAAGCAACGGTGGAAGAGAGAAAGTTGGGCTGTGGCTGTGGCAGGATTGGTCGGCGCTTGGGGTTGTTGGTGGGAGTTGAGAGGGTGGTCGAAAGCAGGGGGCAGAATGGAGGTTGGAACTCGCGGGTTGGCTCACTCTGCGGCTCCCGCCGCTCGGGAGCAGACACGCGGGGCCAAAAAAACTAATTTGAACTATTTTATTAAAAAAAATTTGTAAATAACACTAAAACAAAGCTCACACACTCTCCTAACCACTACTACTTCTAATCGCTGTCTAATATTCTGTAAAAAAAATAAAGAAGCAAGAAGACGCGAAACTTCCGCTCCGAATCCGAGAAAAAACAAAGAGAATTTTTAAGCAAAAGAAAGAAAAGACATCTATTTTCTGAACTAATTACGCCGCGGAGAACGTAAGTCGTGAAGGACACGAGAAAAAAACGCGTACTTTTTTCAGTTTCCATCTCTATCTCGCTAATCTCTCTACACAAACTCTACTCGTATACGTGTGACCCTTACATTATTTTGTCCCCCGTGTGGGACGGGTTCAGTGTTGTAACTTAGAATATAAGAAGAACGAAGTTCCGCACAAAAAAGGAAAAGCGAGGAGAGGACAGGGAAGTGCAAAGAGACAGGAAGCTGGGAAAAAACGGAAAGGAGGTTTTTGTTCTTGGATGGATTAAGACTCATTTTGTAGGTCCTGGTTGAGATCGAGAATAAAATCCTGACACGTGGAGGTGGAATAAGGAAATATCGAAGTGTAACTAAAGGCTGTGCATGATCGTCCTGGGGATGTCCTGCTGTTTTGCAGAGTCCCTGCGAGCTGTCCAATCAGCGAAAACGAATCCTACTTCTGATCCGGTTTCCTGACAGAAAAAGTATCACGAATCCTCAAAAAAACCTGAATCAAAAGGTCCTGGATTAAAAAATCCTTGATCCCGGAATCATCGCTCAAGATCATCATCACGCGTCTTAAATTCTAGTACCTTTGCGGGAAGACTTTTCGCATTTCTGAATTTCGCCGCGGCAGTAATAAATATAAATAAGAGTAATTTGTGCCTCGTGAGGGAGTTAAGCAGAGTATCATCAGTGTGAGCCTTTCTCCGTTGAGAGTTGACTCCTCTCGTCGTCTGCTTTTATCCGAGTTTGTATATGAGCGATAATCCGCAGTAAGGAGTCATTTTAACTTCTAAGCGATTTAAATAATTTTTAACTAGTTTTTAAATAATTTTAAAATATTTTCGAAATAATTCCTTGGTAATTGGTGAAGTGAAACGATGGCAGGGTATAATCACGGGAATCCCCAGCGTGTTGTCTACCACGCGACCTACCCGACGCCTCTCGCCCCAAGTGAGTCTTCCTCACGCTATACTAATATATATGTATATTTTTATATATGTATATACTATTATATATATTATTATTCTTTTATGCTTGTCGATGTAGCTTGTCTTGTCATGATGCTGACGCCACGACCAGTTCGTCACCGTCATGACGTCGCAAGCTCCATATGCTTTGAGACGTATGCAGGGTCACGATCGACCTTCTGATAAAGCTTTGCATGGTGCACAGAATCACTTAAGTAGTTGACGATGTGAATTTTCACGCTGGAATGAATTTTATGCAGTTTTTTTTTATTTAGAATAGCTGAATGAAACTCTCAATCTTAATTCACTTCGTTTAAATTATAAATCTGAATTAGTGTAATTCCTAAAATTTCAGTTGACTTCGAAATTTTTTCGAATTATAGCAATTTCACTGAATTCTCAAATAATATTACCCAAAAATGTTTGGCTTCATTTAGTAAAATTTAATTGAAGGTATGGGACCGACTTTCTCGAGTACTTTTTCCTATTTCATTAATAATTTTCCACTAATCTCTCTAAATCTAAATTAGTTAAAAATGAAAGATTTAAAAGTAAAAAGGCAGTCACGAATTTAATTAGTTAGAATTTAACTAATTATTAGTTAAAAGTGGTTAATCTTTACATTAAATTTCACAGTTAAGTTGTATTATTTGTTTAATGAATTTGTGTCATTTTCATGAATGTTGTGGTAACTTTTTCGACTAACAACTAGCTCAATTTTCACTATGAAATAAGTTAATTTTAACAAATTTATGAAACCAGAAATCAGCCATCAATTTTACTAAGAATTAGTTAAAAAAATTTCTAACTAACTCAGATTTACAGAGATTACAAAAGAAATGGATTGATTCAATGAAATAATTTGTATTTTTAATCACATCTGTTAGTAGATTGAATAATACGTTGCGAATAAATCCAAATTTTATTGAATTGACAAAATAATCTTAAATATTTAAAAGAAAAAATATCTTGAATTAAAAATGTATTTTCATGATATTAAGGGCACGAAAAAATAGGTCTCGTTGAAGTATATTCAATTACACATTCAAGAATTGCAATATTATCATTGGCGCTATCGTTCAAAAAGAGGAAAAATTATTTTTCAATCCGTTTCTCGAAAAAATAAGCTATCATTAATTAAAAACTTATTATTATTAAAAATTTGGTAAGAAGCAATATGATAAAAATTTCGGTAAAAAAATATTATTGCAAGTCATGAAAGTTTAATTACATATTTTTTCCCGAGAACTTGTTCTTTTTTTTTTGTCTAGAATACTTTAAGCATCCAAGAAAACAACTTGGTTGAAGGAAAACATATTATTTTTGTTATTAAAAAATATAATTTCTTAATTATTTTTATAAAAATATTTATAAGGCACGATTATGCATTGTTTTCATAAAATTAATAAAAATTGGTTTTAATTACCTAACATTGATTTTAATGTAACATAATGTTTGCTTCGTTAATGGAAATTATTATTGCAGCGACTAAATGTTACGTTTGAAGCAATCGAAGTTTGCTTGAATCAAATAATGATTGACTTAAATTCATTAATTGAATAGATTTACCAAAATTTTTTATTATTTCTATACCAGAATGTACGTTCTTTCAAACTATTAGAATATTTTCGTTTCTTAGAAAAAAAAACATTCTGCACATTCAGCAAACTTTATTTTGGGTTTTTTTTTGTTATAAAATATGTGTATACTGTTTTTTTTGGTAAAAACTATAGTAGAGGATTTGGTAAAAGTAAAATGTGTTGTATTCAAATCGAACATTTTTTATGATCTTAACGTGTGTTTCTTTTTTCAAGTTTTTTTTTGGTATTATTGGTAAAATATTGACGAGAAAAAAATCTCACCCTTGGGTGCAGCAGTGTTTTGATTCCAGCGCTTGTACTCGCTTATAATCTAATTTGCATGTTTCATGAGCCGTTTGGTAATCACATTATTCGTATTATCTTTCGCCTGCTTTCCGGATCTTTTTTATCGATATAATAAAGATGTGAAAACATAAAAGTGACTTCGCTCCAAAAGAATGATTATTTTTTGTATCTTACTTTAATGTCTTACAGTATGTTTATTTAAATAATACATATTGAAACAAAATAAATAAATTTAACAGAAATTCTTTCCAACTTTTTATTTTATTATTATTCTACTCTATCAAGCTTAGATGGTTACTGCCCAATATGTCGAAGGCATTTTTGTTAATGCAATCAAGTGATTTGATAAGAATAGTATGCCTAATTTGACGTATTGGGCAAAGACTATTATTATTATTATTATTATGGCAACGGCCATACCACGCTGGAAACACCAGTTCCCGTTAGATCACTGAAGTTAAGCAGTGTTGGGCGCGGTTAGTACTTGGATGGGTGACCGTCTGATACTATTGCGTTGCTGTTGGCGGTGGTGGGTGTGGTGAGCCCACACTTGTAGTTATTTACTACAAGAAACTATCCACCTAGAAACACTACCCGAATCGGGTAGTGTCACGCTTACCCCTTGAGGCTCGCCGAAAGGGAAATGGCTTAATGGTATATATATATATTATTATTATACCATTAAGCCTCGTTATACTGCCGGTATAATGATTTAGAAGTCGAGTTTTGCTTATTCAAATAACATACTCGTCCCATAACACCGCTCCGACACGGGTCGCTGATAAAATTTCTCTAGTAATCACTCCAGGTGGAAAGCTGTTCAAAGCCATTGTACGACACGGTAGTCAAATAAACACACAAACTGACTAATAATCTCATAGGAAGATCGATACTTTACACTTCAATCACATCTAATAAGTAAAACTGTCCAGGAGGATCCATGAGCATCCACATTCTTTCGTTTCTGGTGTCTATTACCCCGCTGATACTCTTCGTCGCTCATTTCTCATAAAAAATTTCCTCCACACATTCCCATTCTAAAATACATATTTTGTTTCGTTTACATCCATACGTCTTTTCATGTAAGCTTTTGTCCTTCTGTGGCTCTTTATATATTTTCAACAGGACTAAACTTTCCACAAATTGTTTTCACTTTTATCAATCAGTGTTCTACATTTGACAATTCTTCTACACTGCATTCTTTGAGAACCGACTCCTTATTGACTTTGTCCATTAGCGTTTTACAACATATATCCCGCAGGAATTGTATGCCAACTGTGTTGACTTTACTCCTAGTGTTTTCGTGATACGTCCAGGCCTCGTTACCGTCTAGCACAGTGGGTGCAAGCACATAATTTTATTGTAATTTTAGCTTTATTCGTCACATTTTTACTTCTAGTAATGGCTTTTACACTACCGTTAATCTTTCTACCCTCGTTTATATGCCTGGATATCTCTTCATCTATCTTTCCGTCAACAGTAAATAAACTTCCAAATACACGAAATCATAAAATTGTGCAGTCCTCTCGTCGTCTAAGGCAATGTTACATGCTGTTTTCTTATCCCTTCTTCAATTCAAAAACAATAATTTTTGTTTTATTTACGTTAATCTTAAAACCCATACTTTTCGTGCTAGTATCCAGTCTACTCACATTCTGCAAATAATCGACTGACTCTGCCGTAACAACCGCAACATCTGCAAACGTCAATTCACGTACATTCACCGTCACGAGATCAACACCTTCTTCGCCTTAGAGATCCATTCTTACACATTTAACCATGTATATATATTGAGCCAACCATTGACTTCATACTCATTCAGAACTTCCCAAAGTTTAACTCTACCCACCTTGTCGAAGGATTTTTCCAGATGAACGAATGCACAGAAAACTTTTTTTTCTGCTCTCTAACGTTTTTCTATGATCTGTATCAAACTAAGTATATGATTCGCACATAATCTTTCTTTCGTAAATTCACATTGAACTTTCCAGATCTTTTCTTCTGTTATTTCCATGGCCTTACCAATAAATATTTTGGAAGATATTTTGCCTGCGGTACTTAGTAAGCTAATAGCTGTATAATTACTGCAGTTATTCTTTAAATTCGCACAGAAATCCAGGGCATTTTTGTGTGTTATTAATTACAAACCTAAAGGTGAAGGCAGTTAATCCTATTTCGCCACTTTCAAAGGCACTTCCTAACGTATTCCTAACGTATTCCTAACTTCACCCCCATTCAATTTCTTCAAAAAGTTGTACACAATGTTCACTTTGTCCGTTTCCAATACCATGTCACCATCAGTATTCTTAATTCCGACTGACTCTTTACTACTAGTTCTTTTCCCAATCTTCTTAACCCATTTCCAAAATAATTTCTTTTTACTTTTCTTTTCTTATCCGTATAATCATTGTCTAGTCTAATCTTGTCCTTGTAGCTAAGACCTTTAATATTCAGTTTTGTAGAGTACGCTGGCTTCTTCTTGTTAACAGCCATGCAGATTTCATCATTCCACCGAGCATCTCAAGTAATTCTTTGTAAAACCACAGTACCACACATTTCAGATGCACTCTTGAAGATGATATTCAGTAGTATTATCCAAGCGCTCTCCATATTTGTATTGCCTAATTCCGCCTCACGTCCTTCTCGATGATGAAGTAAATATTCTCTTAGTTTATGACGACATACCATTTGTACTTCTGGTTTCTACAAATTCTCTGCTTTAACTCGCGTCTCCTTCGACTTCTTAATTCTCCTTCTTCTCCATTATTGACTTAGGTTCATTTTTGAAACTAGAAGGTAAATGATCACTGTAAAAACTAAGTATTATTTCAGGTCTGGATGCAGGTATTACAATAAGACTCAGAAAAAACAGTCTCGAGTGGTACTAAAATGATACCAATGGTGAGAACTCAGATTCATTTATTTTACATTGAAAGTAACAACATGAAGTTATTGTGCTCGAAAACAGGACACGAAAAAAAGTAATACCATAAAAGAAGATATCTCTAGTTTTTACAGTGATCCCTTCCACATTCAGAACCTCTTTTAAACCTTGTATCTCTTACTAGCCTTCTCAGTCTTATCCGCTACAACAGAGTCAATCATATTGTGGCTTTCACCACTGCACCAAATATACATATGGACCATTTTATGCTTGAACCAGGTATTTTAATAAACAAGCCTTTTTCTAAGCATAAACTAATCATTTTAATTTGTAACATGGTAACTTTTATGGATTTGAAGTTTGCAGTGAGAAAAAAAACCAGCTAATTTCAAAATTCATGATTCATAATTCTGGTTGGTCATCAATACATGTTGTGTGAAATGTGGACAACCAATTGAGTTCATAGCTACCTATATAGTATGAAGCAATTATCGAGACTGTAATATATTATTCCCAGTTAATCTGTTGCGTCATTATCTTTTCCTACATGAAATAAAATGTAATATTTATGCATAATTATGGATAAACTGTAATTAGGGATGCAACAATATTAAAATTTCAATAATGGAATTTACCATTGAAGATCAATATAGCCATTACAATCTATAGTTACTAATCATCCCATAAATGCAAATTTGAAATCGAAATCTAGTTTTTTAGCTCTGATAACAAACTTCACAATATTCATGCCTGGATAAGTTAGATTTTTTAATGACGCTTACCCCGAAAGGGATTTGTCTCAATGGTACAATCATAATACAAATAATAATATTTCCGCTTGTTTACGAAATCAGATATCTTTTGCTTCTTTTAGGCTTAGTTGAAAATCGTTTAGTTTGTTTTTCTAGGTATAATTCTTGGAAGAGTTGTAATCACTCTTATTGTAAAACTTGTAAAAATTTTCGAAGAAACTTCAAGTGATCTTTTGGCAAAACTATGTTTTTAAGAACTTGTAGAAAGTCCAAAGTAAGACGTAAGTTGTTTTAAGTAAGTGAAGTGCTGACGGCTCGATAGAAGTTTCCCTGCTTCTTTTCTAAAGTTTAAAACAATGCTTTGACCGAACATAGTCTCTTTCAAACTAGACGATTGAAAGAGAGGTTTGTCATATGATTATTGAATGCAATCTTGGGATTATTGATCTGGAAATATAGTGCATGCTACCACTTTTATTATTTGGAAAACTCAAAACTAAACATTTTAATGTTTGGTTGTTTTGAAATTAACAGTAAATAAAATAACATAAAAATATGATCTCCTATGGGAGTGAATATTTGGATGTTGGAAACTCTCTTGAATTTCAAAACACCGCTACGATCTGAAATGTTCCATTTTGGAAAACTTTCAATTCAAAATGAATTTTTAATCAGTTGCTTGTATACTTGAAATCATTTATAACCACATCAGTGCTGTCATACATGTAAAGTGAGGTTTCGTAAGTCAATCATTACAGTCGAAAGTTCGAATTAATTATTTTTCTTAAAATATTTGAGTAAAGTAAGTGAATAATTAATTATCGAACACGAGGTGCGACAGCTCCTACCATTATTTCGATTACAGCTATTTTCCTCCTATTCGAACTACGGGGAGAATGTATCACGTTTTTTCTAAATTTTCCCTATCCTCACTTTTTAAAATATGAACTACTTTTCTCATATAAAAAGCAAAACTTTAGATAAAGAATTTAGTAATTTATTCTTTTAAAATTAAATTAGATTTAGGAAAAGTGCCATACAATACGATAACTTCATACATTGTTTCATTTTAATAAGACTTTTTTACTCAAAAATCGAAGACATTCTAATCTCGTCTGCATTTTTCCACTTTACTTGATCGACTACACCAATTTCAGACGTAAATATGAAATCAGTTTCATAAAGAAAATTATAGATAAGAGTCCAATAATGCATATATATATATAGGAATCTTGAAAATCGGATTGCTTTTTAAATTGGAAGAAATCGATTGTCATGAGTTATCGAATCACGTGCTGCTTTTGGGTGGAGCAGGAAGGAGTGCTTTTTTCGTAACGATCGAGGAAGGCGCTTTCCACATGAATCTTATTTTCGTAAGCAAGAGGATTTCTCGAAGCCAGTTACATACGATCAGTGCAATATTATTTGCGCGCAATTTAACCCGTGTCTTTCTTTCTTGCATCCGTACATCCTTAGATATACGTATATAAGAAACAGAGCTGACCCAGATTGTGTTGGTAGACCGATTGTTAAAATTTATCCGATTGCGAGTCAGTACTTTGTATGGAACAAGGTCACACAACGCGATCTTAGCAGTCCATTCCGATAGTTTGTAAAGTTTACTGCGCCGGTATTCGAAACTATGTTCCGTTTTATATTGCAATTAATCATTCCATGCTCACGTGGCTCTTATTAATCTTATAAATCACCCTCCTCTATATAATCATGCCGCAAAGTCATTAACGAAAGTTGTCCAATTTGCGCACATTAGAGAAATTCGCGATCCGAAAGTCGAATTTAGTGGCTATAAGTTCTAAGATGTTAGTTGCAAGTCGCCCTTTAGAGCTTTCAGGGGACGTGACTCGACAATTGGTCGATGGTCACAGGTTCCACCTTGAAGGAGTCCCTCCGAGAGTTTTGTCAAGACATTAGAAAGCGAGAATGTCAACGGCGTTTCTCAATAATCTTCTATTTTTATTTGACCATATAGAATATCGATATTTCACATGTCGGATAAAATATCGTAAAGTTATTTGTTGTTTTTTTTGTTGCAAATAATTAGATTTTTGAATCAATTTCTTTTTTATAAAGTTCGCGAATGAGACACAGTTCTTATGAAGAAATATAAAACCCAAAAAAGTTATAGAATTTTTTTAAGTTTCTGTGATTTTTGCACCATTATCTATTTTTATTTTATTATTAACATCTCGGGAAATATTGAACATTTTTCAACTTTCTTGGGCTATTTTAAAGATAAATTACGATGGCTTTTTTCAACTTATGACGAAAAAATATAAAAAATGTTTCCTAGTTTTTACCTGAGGCGGAACTTGGAGTACAAAAATAGTAAAAATTCAAAAATACATAATCATTCAGACAACTGTTTTAAAAATCAGTAGAGAGTGTATGTTAAGAAAATTGTACAAAATGTGTAAGTCAGGTTAATTCATTTTTTTATTTTTTATATTTTCATTTTTAATATTTCAGTGAATTTAGAATTTTACACGAGTTGGTCTAGAAATACAGAAATATTGCTATAGACATTGTGGAATGATTAGAAATTTTTTTAATTGTACCTATGAAATTTTAACGCCATTTTTAAAACATTTAAATTATTTGTTAGTTTTATATACGCAGCCGTTATTTTAATACCTTACAAAGCTACGGTTTGCGAAATACAAAGAAGTGACAGTGAAGTTTTTATTAATGTACTATTTTCTTTGGAATTTTTAGACGGAGACCCAATCAAGCTTCCAGAAAATTTGGAAACCTTGCCCCGAGCCGAGCACTTTCCTACCCAAAGGCATCGATGGAATACCAACGAGGTAAGTGATTCCTCTTAAATATTCTCTGAATTTTATTATTAATTTTTTTTCAATTGGGATCAATGCACGATTCTACTTGAAAAATGTGCGATTGTACTGTAAAAAAAGAGTGATATTTGAATATTGATTATAGAAGCTTTTCTTATCAGAGACCTTGATAATTTTTGTAAATACAAATTATAATCTTCGGAAACCTTCGACATTTAAAACAAGCATTGGATTCAGTGAAGTCGTTTATGTTGCTTAAAAAGCTCCTATTTATATGAAGAAAATAATATAAATTTATTTTCCTGATGGTAAAGATTCAAGACATAAATACCGATAGTCAAAAATAATTTCGATATCTTCTAGAGCATTATACTGAATCCGATTCTGGTTTCAGATATCAATTATTTCCCGTAAAATAGGGTAAAACTACAGAACAGGTCGATCCTCTTCGATTAGTTCAAAACTCACTTTTTGAATGTATTTTTTGACGCTGAACTAGAATCTGATCGAAAACTGATTCATTTGGTTTTATCCATCCACTGACTTTATGTTTCTTTTTTTACTACGACGCGTGATTATTTTTGTTTCCTGGAAAAGGGGTTTGCTTGAGTGGGGGTAGGGATGTGACCTACACCCTTACCATCTCTCACGCACAACCCCTTTTCCATGCGCATAAAAAAATCAAGCGTCCTAGTGTTGAGCATTTTAAATCTGAAAGAATATTTAAAAAAAATTTGAATCAAGAGTTAGTTGAAGTTGTGCTATTGACCCCTGGAGAAGGGTTTTAGCGTGAGTGGGGTGGAGAAAGTGTGGGCCACATACCTCCTCCTACTCATACCGAACCCCGCTTCCAGGGGCCCCTAAAAAAATCACGTCTACTTCGAATATATGTGATACATAGAACATTTTTTTTAAATATTTGCTGGAAATTAAGTGTACTTCAACTTATATAAGTATGTACAGCTTTCATCTACGATACACAGGATATGAGCTAATGTGCAAAAACTAAAATTTAAATAATTGTGGAATAATCTAAAAAATTTGTTCTGAAGGCCATATCTTAAGAGATAGAACATTTTTTTTAGTTTTACGACCAATTTTACACACTTGAATTGTTATTCAGGCGGCTTTGGACAGGCGATACTTTGAAAAGAATAAATTTTCAAACAACTGATTAAATATGACTTTATGTCCCTTTTTTAAATAATAAAAAAATGTATCCAATATTTAGAGCCTTTTTGTATGATACATCACAGACTATAAGTCAATTGATTCGAGACCTTTTATGCAGTTTTACCAAAAATAGAAACCAACTCTCAAAATTCAAATCTTTCACCTAGATTTCAAACCCAACAAATTTTGCTTCACATCTGCCATAAAAATGTACAATCTCAGCCAAAATATCCGCAGCATAAAGCAATCTTGCTCTGCCTCTCGAGCCACTTATCTCCAGGTACTTAAATCCCTAAAGCCTCGTATCATCCCCATGCCTCCTGGACGTCAGATCTCGCAAGTCGCAGCATCTAGAAATTCGCGAGACACGTTATCGGCCACGTGGTTGCAATTTTTGTGTCCCTCCTTTGCTCCCTCGTTGGTCTAGACTATCTAGAGTTCCTGCCCGAAAAGAGCGGAAGGAATTATCGGAATTTGCTGGTGGTTGCAATTTCGTTTTTTTTTCACTCATCGTACGCTCTTTAAACCGATGGTAGCTTTCGTTGCGCGATTCGGCCTGAATATATTTACTGAGTGTTTCGGTGGGTAGTGGGTACATGATGGGTACAGTAGACGAGGGCGAGTAGGCAGATAGTATCGTGTGGCGTTGGTGGTTCGTGGTCTGGGCCGTTCTTCGCTGTGGTTTAGAACCAGAAACATTTCCGTGCCAGTGTGCTGCACCTAGCTCGGTAGGTGCTCTGTAGGTTCTCTGTAGTCTGCAGCTCTGTACGTGCAGAGTGCAGACACAGAGGCCAGATCTGCACACGGTACATAACCCACACAAGGCAAAAATCACGAACGTACTCGTATACCGATGTATGTAGTCCACTGCTACTCTGACCCCGGTCGGCCTCCGATCAATAGCTGGAGCCAGCGAGCTCAGCCGAGTTGAGTTCAGAGTTGAGTCGACCTGAGTTCTGTTCCTGTTCTCGAGAGCCTCGTTTTCAGAAACCCCATCCGAGTGTCTGGGTCCTCCTGTCCTCCTTTGAACAAATTTCGACAAATCGACTCTCTGTGACTTGCCTTCAATCGTAGCTTTCCAACTACAGCTTCCTCAACCAGAATCTTAAGTAGTTTCTGATCTTTCCCGATGTACTTCATTCTGCACTTCACGGCGAAAATCTTCTATGTTTGTTTTTTTATTTTAGTATATACTAATTCAGGGTGCCTACTAACCGGGAAAAACCCAGGAAATAGCCGGGAAGTAAAATAAAACCGGGGAAACCGTCAATACAAATTCAAGCCTAGAATCACGTCTGAAATATGAATCTTGAAAGTTTTGAAGAGAATCAAACAATTTTCTCAAGATTTCAGGGAAAAATTAAAATGATTTTTTCATTTTGAAAAATTCATTTTAAGCGAAAAAAAAAATTGATTAGCAGTTCGAACTCGAAAGTTCATTGCCTCACTACCCGATTCGGATAGTGTTTCTAGGTGGATATTTACTACCAATGTGGGCCCACTACACCCACGACGGGCCAACAGCACGCAGTATTCCTGAACGGTCACCCATCCAAGTACTAACCGCGCCCAACCATGCTTAACTTCAGTGATCTTAAGAGAACTGGTGTTTTCAGCGTGGTATCGCCGTTGGCATTTTAAGCGAATATTTCAAAAAATTTCAAAATATTCCCAAAATTGTCACAAAAATAATCCAGAAGATTTGAAGACAATTTTTCTAATTATACAGAATTTAAAAAAAATTAGGAGTAGTACCAGCATTTTAAAAGATATTTCGAAGGTTTAGACGTGTATACGAAATTTAAGAAAATTTTTGGGAAAAATTAGATTCATTTTAAACGAGATTTAAAAGTTTTAAGAATATCATACATAAAATAACTACAAGTTTGAAAATATTGCAAAAAATTTAAAACAAAATGTAAGTGTTTTAAGATTTCAAAAAGAATTTCGAAGCTTTTTAAGAATTTTGAAAGATTTCAAGAAAACAAACAATTTTTCTTAAGATTCCTGGGAAAACTATAAATGATTTTCTATTTTTAAAAATTAATTTTCAAAGAAAATTTCAAAACATTTCAAAATATTTCTAAAATTATCGAAAAAAAATCTGGAAGATTTTTCAAAATTTTAGGAATAATTCAAGTCAGTTTAAAAGATGTTTTAAAATTCCTCTTTCGATAGGAATATCAACTTTTCAATAAGAAAACGCTTTTTTTCTTTAAAAATTCATTTTTTTCGGATTCAAAATTCAACTTTTTGGAAAAATACAACTATTTTGTTGAAAATTCGTTTTTTTATGAATTGAACTTTTTTTTTATTTAAAATTAAAATCTTTTCTAGATGATATATCAACTATTACATTTTTTGTTGAGAATTCATGTTTTTTGATGAAAAATTTAATCACTATTTTGCAGAAAATTCGTATTTTTTTTAGTAAAAATGTCATCTTTTTTGCTAAAAAATACAACTGTTTGAAAAATAATCTTTTTTTGGTTGAAGATTCAAGTATTTTGTTGAAAATTTGGCTTTTTAAGAAAATTATAAATTTAGAAAGATTTCAACAAATTTGTTTGTGAGCCCACACTTGTAGTTCTTTACTACAAGAAACTATCCACCTAGAAACACTACCCGAATCGGGTAGTGTCACGCCTACCATGAAAGGGAAATGGCTTAATGGTATACTAATGGTATAAACCAAAATGTGGATTTTGGAAGATTTTGAAACAGAAGCGTTTTAAGAATTTTGAAAAGTTTCAAGACAACAAAACATTTTTCTTGACATTCATGGGAAAATTGCATGTCAAAAAATTTCAAATGATTTCCTAAAATGTTAAAAAAGAATATAAAATATTTTAATGGTAATTTTTTCAATTTTGCAAGACACCACAATACACAAAATCACACGTAGCAAACCCTTATGTTAAATGCATTTAGACACCTTGTAATTGCATCTTGTATTTAATATCTCACATAGTGATTGACTAGTATCTATGTAATTATTAATTAATTATTGTCATGAGACGAGACTACCAAAAGTTCGATCATGGTCACTTGACCCCGTGCTCAAACTAGATAAGAGGGACTTCTCACGTATCTTGCAGGTAATTGATAATTATTGACTAAATTTTCATGAATATGATATGTAAACATTAAACAAAATTTTAAAATTATGTCTCTCTCTTTACTCACTTAATTATTAATTTGACTTATCTGTTTACATTCTTCTTGTTTAAAGAATTGTAATATTAAGGATGTTCTCAGTGTAAAGCTCAAAATTACTCAATCTTATACTTGATTTATAAAATCAACAAAACGACCCAATTGTAACGAATTTTAGAATAGTTGCGGCTATGCATGCTCATTCAAATATAGTTATTTGCATATTTGTGTTTTTTTGTTCATTTTTGACAAAATTAGTAATTTTTATTAAATTTTAATTAACATTAGTTTGATTAAGAAATAGAAATAGTTTAATTTGCAAAATAAATAACGAAGAACTATAATTTTCCTATAAATACCAATATAATATCATAGTTAATATAATAAATAATTCCTATAATTCCTATAACTACCAAAAAAAGAAACGAGTAGAATTGTAAAGAATAGTTTAAGCCAGTTGTCGTGCCAATAATCAGATGTCTGAAAAAAATAGTTTTTCCACAATTTTAAGAATCAAAGAATATCACTGAGGAGGTAATTTTGGATAAAATCATTACTTTTAATGAAAAACGTTCAAAACTTGAAAAAATATATTTAAACTATGTTTTTCGCAATTGAATTTTTTCTTACTATCGCTTCTCACGAATCTCTAAAAAACGGTTAAATTTTTGTAATTGATGGGTTATTTTTTCCAGGTAAACATTCTCTACAACTCTACTTTTGAGATCTAGAAAAGTATAAAAAGACTTTACTCTGATTTTCTTTATCTTAAAAGGGCAAAGATAATTAATGCTTCAATTCCCAAGCTCACAAAATCCCTGAAATAATAAATATTCAAACTATTATAATCGTTAGATATAATCATAAAGTTTAATTTTGATATAACCTAACCAACCTAAAACGTGCTCTCCTAATCTATAATCGACAATTAGTTTAAAAATGAAAATGTCGATGTAACCATTTCTTGAGTGGAGTCCTCGAGAAATAGAGCTTTGACACAAATTGTCCCCAATGTTTTGATGTTTTATTTAAATAAATACTAAATGCACTTATTAAAAATAATTAACTTAAAAAAAAGTTTGATTTTTCCAATTCATTGTAGTGACATCTAAGTGGAAAGAACAAATGAAAAAATAACCGAATTTGTGGTTTAAAAATTTTGATCTAACCAACGTAATATATTAAGAAAATGGCGACTTTACGTCAATTCGACAAGGGACTCTATTACAGATATTAAGTTCTGTATTAATTTCTTTTCTAAAAATATGGAATTTTTAGAATTTGTGATTTATAGTTCCGAAATTATCATAAAATTAATGTAATTTGTATTTTTATTATAATTCACTATTTATCATCGCAAATATCTGGCAATCATTGGCAACTGGTGCATCCTTGGCAATTGGTGCATTTACTCTATTCAAATATACAATTATATAAATTATATAAACTCAAAGATTTATTTATTAAATACGTTTCTTTTTCTTTTATAAAATTCGTCACAATTGTTAATGGACTTTTTTTTGACCATCAATGTCCATCTTATACCTAAATCTAGTTGAATATTGAGTAATTCTGAGCTTTGCTCTACACCTAGAACATCCTCAAAATAAATTTTAATGACACCATAATTGTAATTTTATTTTATTTCTTTAAATCAATTAAAAAATACTAGTTATACAAAATAATTTTAAATTGTTCAAGAGGGCTTCCTAGACTGGACACAAAATGCTATTTTGAATAATTTCTTATCTCTTTTCGCTTTTACTCACAACTGACATAATTACTGATTAAAAAAAAGTATTTCTTTCATATCTCCAGCTTAAATAACTCTAAAAGGTGACATAAAATTGATTAGAAAAATATTCTGTTATAAATTAATATCTGAAAACGTCTAATGTTTAATTTTGACCCTTACGAATAATTAAAGCCGCCTGAAAAAATCAAAATAAATCGAAAAAGTTTGATATTTTTCACCTAGATCTCTAGAGCCAATATAACTCGATTTACGATATCTATAGAAATTTCAAGTGCCTTCGAAAAGTTTCCATAAATTGACCTTTTGTAACTTGGCTCCAATCTTAGCTCTCAAGCTACATTTCCTTCAACCAGAATTTTAAATCTACATTCAGCTTCTGGTTTGGTATTTTTGGAAGAAAATGTTTTTCCATTATTCGAGATTTGCGGAGTCGTTTTCTTTTATTGTACTTAAATTTAAAGTAAAAAAAGACCTCTTGAGAGAAACCATTTTGAAAAAACGATTATTATAAAAATTATAAGAATTCCCATAAAGTTATCTAAAATAATATTATTCTTATAAAAATGTCTTTCTCTTCAGTTCTTTTCCAAATTTTCGACAACAAAGAATTTAAATACTATTTCTTATACAAATTTGCAGTCCTTCAAATAAATTTCGGAAAATCGACTCGCTGAATCGATCAGTCAATAATACATTTTGAAATCGAATAGAGTTGTTGCCCTTCCCATTCAACATGTTACTTTTTTCGAACCTTATGCATTTATAAATATCATCTTTTTAGAAATCATCTTCTTGATTATTTTTCAAATTTCGAAACGTTATTTAAAACAGAATTTAAAAGAATCGCAGTGACATAAAGAATAAAATTATCGAAAGAATAAAATGAAATTGTTTGTAGCATAATAAATAATTCTGCTCGGAAAATTGAAGGGAATCCATTTTTGCGCTGGAGCTTATGTAATTTTACAACCATACTCATCATCAGAACAATAAAATTGAATCCGCGAGATGAAAAGTTGCTTTTTGACCGCTTTGACAGAAATATATAGACTCTACATTGAATGCATGTAGCAATACTTAAACTATAACGAGATACATACATAAAACATCGGTTTCTACAGCCTACATTATTCTTGCTCTTCTCCTGAATTATTCATGTCGTGATAATTATATCACTGCCCTTATTTCTTAAAGACAAGATTGAAGGCACCACTATCTTTCAAGACTATACTGCGAGCACATAATTCACCAGAATAATTTATATTAAATTATTTAATTTCTCCTTCATGTTTCATAGTCCACTTCTCATTTCTCATACTTTACCACAAACCAATTATCATCAAAAAATTTTATCCACGAAAGTATTATGTTTATGACCAAAAGTTTATTTCCAAATAAGGAAATAATTACTTGACCCAAATAAAATTTCAAATAGCATTTCAGCCCATAAAACTCTCGTCCTCTTGCTGAAAAATGTGGCAATGAAAATCACGAAAAGCACTTTCATTTACCCAATTTTATATGGAGCCTTTACCTTTGAGAAATGGTCTTTGTTTTTAGTGGTAGTATAACGATTCCCCAGAGGCCTATAAAGTATAAACCCTTCTTTCTTATCAGGCTGACGATAAAAAGTAGCAAAGTGCACTTCCCCCGATAATATGAGAAGAGATTGATTGCAATCACAGTCAAAGAGGACGATGGTAAAAATATGTACTGTGATACTGACACAGTAATCGGCATCCAAGTCGACCTTATTACCCTATCGAATTATGTCGTGCTATGTCAACTATATGTGGGGGTAAATTATACCGTAGCATTTTTGGTATAGTTTAGACGTGTATACCCGATGAAGGGAGAACTTTCCGCTTAAGCTTAACACGCAACGCTATACGAAAGCTCGTTAATCTTCAAGTGAGAAAATACACGAGTTGAAGTCGACCATTTGCCCCCTATCACCTCACCTCACCGTTCTATATCCTCATAAAGAATTTCTTCGATTCAATACCAAACACTCGTTAAAGTAGATTCTGCAATTATAGAACCTAATTTTAGTTAAGCCAAGTTTTTATTTCATGTAACTGATGAAGTTTCGTGTCTACTCGATTTCTTTCTTTTTCATTCGTCGTAGATAAGTTGAGAATTTTTATGTAGAAAGTGTGCAGATAATTTGACGTATGGAAATGAAGGTATTATCAAATAATTAGAACATTTGTCATTATTATTTAATTTTAAGACTCAAGTTATTCAGAGTTTTCTAATTCTTTTTAAAATTATGAAAGTTTAATTTAAACTTTTGAAAGAAAGTTATGAATTTTTATTTGTAATTTCATGTATGGAAATTAGCTCTTTGTCGGCGGAAATTTTCACGAAAATGCATTTGTTAAAAATTTATCTCAAAAATTCCAACTATAAAATAACAGTCTGAAAATGAAAAACACATTTCGAAAATATTCCATTTCTCTGATATCTTAAGCTTTGATTATGAATTTTTGCCGAAGAAGTTTAAAAAAAATGACCAAACTTAGACCTAGGACTCACCACACTGTTGACACTTTTTATGGATGCAACTATTTTGCTACTACATTGAAAAAATGACACTAATGTTAATATTTTCTAAAATTGGTCGCTAATGCAAATATTTGTTCACTTTACATTTAAATATATTTACAAATTCCTTCGTCAGATTGTCCAAAATAACATATCCGTCATCTCAAATATCGAAATTTCAAAATATTTGGAAGATTTCAACGGATTGCAAACGATTTCAACTGATTTCAGGGATTTGGAATAATTTAATAGGATCTCAAAGCTGTGAGAGTGTTTTAAAAGATTCCAAGGATTTTCAGAGAATTTAAAAGATTTCAAGAAGTTTCATCTCATTTCGGGGGATATCAAAGTCTTCAAACTTTTAAAAGAAATTTTAACAGATATTACAAATTTCAAGATAATTTACGGTATTTTAAAGTACATATTTCAATGGATTTATAGAGATTTTACTAGACCCAAGCGATTTTATAGGATCTCCAAGTGATTTAAAGAGTTTAAAATTTCAATAGATTTCTAATAATTTGAAAGATTTTAGGGTATTTTACAAAGATGCCAAGAAATTTCAAAAGATATACAAAATTTTGTTGAATTTTAAAAGGGTTTCAAAGATATCAGAGGATTTTAAGGCATTTTGGGGAATTTCAAACAGTTTATAGATAATTTAAGAGAGTAAATGAGATGGAATGAAAAATTGACTTTCAGGGATTTTAAGGGATTTCATGAGATTTTCTGGGATTTCAGCCGACTTCAAAGATCTTAACATTTTGAAAGGAATTTTAAAACAATGAAAGCTTTCAATATGTTGTAGGGGGTTCAAAATATTTCTGGTCATTTACCAAGATTTAAGAGATTTTAAAAATTCAGAGAATTTTAAAGAATACAGTGTATTCAAGAGATTTTAAAGAATTTCCTAGTATTATAGACAATTTTAAGAGATTTAAGAATTTCTAAGGGATTTCAAATGATTTCATAAGATTCAAAAGATCTCGAAGATTTCAAGAAATTTTACAATATTTGAGGGATTCAAAGGATTTCAAAAGATCTTAAAGATTTCAAGGGATTTCAAGGGGCTATATTAGATTTTATTGGATCTTAAGGGATACTAAAGACTTCATCTCTTTTGAAGAAATTTTGAAATACAGTCGAAGCTATCAATAAGACCCCTAAAAATAAGACTGCTTCCCCTGATCCTTTCTCGAGCTCATCCAGACGCTTCCCCCACTCTCACGCTGACTTCGAAATTCTAGTCAGCCGCTACGAATAGTGCCGCCGTAGAAATCGCAATTTTTGTGGTTTTAGGAGGTTTTTTTTTTATATTATGAATTTTATAATATCGAAAAATATTATAAAATATGAAAATATCACAATTAATATTCGATATATTTGGATAATATAAAAAAGCTCTCCTAAAAATCATAAAAATTGCGATTTCTACGGCGGCACTATTGGTAGCGGCTGACTGGAATTTCGAAGTCAGCGCGAGAGTCAGGGAAGCATCTCGGCCAGCTCGAGCAAGGATGAGGGGAAGCCGCCTTATTCGTAGCGGCCTTATTGATAGCTTCGACTGTATATTAGATTTTACTTTTTTTGTGGGATTACTAGGGATTTAACCAGATTTAAGGGATCTTATTAATTTCATGTGATCTCAAAGGATTTTAAATAGTTTAGGGTATTCAGAAAAATTCCAAGGTATTTAACGAGATTTCAAAATTTTTAGGGTTTTTAAAGAATTCCGTAGGATTTCCGAAAATTTCAAAGGATTTTAAAGGAGTATGCAGGATATTAATGATATTTAAAAGCATATTTAATTATATATTTTACACACACACACACGCGCGCGCGCGCATACATATATTAATATATATATATACAGCTATATTTAAGGGATTGATAGGATTTAAAAAGAAATTACAGGATTGTAAGGCGATTTTATGGGAGATTTATAGGTAGTACATCAGATTAAAAAAAAGGTTCATTTCTCGATTTAATATTTAAATAAATCCATGAAACATGAAAGGATTCTAATTTAAAAAGATACCGATTTGAATTTTTGGTGTTAAAAAAATAATATAAATGATAAATATTCACAATCTGGAAATAATTTTGAATTTCTGATTGCAAAACAGATACAATATTTGAAATAACAATAAAACCCTGCTTTGGATGTATACAATACTATTCGAAAACAAAGTTTAAGATATGAAACTACAAAACTATAAAAACAAACTATACAATATTTTTTTATATGAAACTTGGGGGACATTTTTTCTCCTGCACAATGTAATTGACAAAAACTGTGAACTCTGTATCTGTAACTTAATTTTGTTGATATTCCACTTTCACATTAGTAATTGTAAGTGAAAATGATACTTTAATGATAAGAACAATTTTCTTTAAATTAATTTTTCTATTAGAAAGTTCAATCTGATTGAAGTACAATATAGTTTAAAAGAAATGTAATCCTTGTAATATAAATATTGAAAAAGTTACTATCTTTCCAGTACAACTCCTTCTTTTAAAAGGATTCAATGTCGTCTACATTTTTCAAACAATTTTCTATGAATTTACATTTTAAACCATTTTTGTTATGACCTTCACAAAACTTCTCATAAAATTTCTATTTTGCTAGAATAAAACTCTTTTCGAAAACATCCAGAGATCGTAAAAACGCAAAACTGGTTGACCCCTTTAGAATTGCAGCGGGAAATTTTGCTATTCACTTTCCATAAAAATGAGCCACGTAAATTTATAGTTTGGATAAGGATTTACTTTCCAAGAACTTGTTTCATTGTCTCCTACTTGTTCCACATTTGAAACCTATTTTTCGGAGATGAAAATTTATAGTGAAGCTTTTACTTCTTTATCGATTTAACTTTTTCTTTTCTATAAGCATATTATTTTATTATTATTTATTACTTTTTTCAGTGCTCAAGTAAAAACACGAATCGAATTTATGTACGATTCCGATAGATCGTTTTGTCTCACTTTGCAGGCACGTGAATTTTCAAGAGAGTTTTTTCAAGCTTAGGGAAATGGGGAGTGTGAAGTCAAAATCTGTGACTCCGGTTCTATCTTTCTCTTGATCTTGTTTTCTCGCCTTGCCCTCTTCTTTTTATCTCTCTTTGAGACCGTCCCTCACTGTAAATCGTGTCGCTCGCTGCTCTTCAGCACCATTTTTCTCAAGCACCCTGGCAGCATATGTGAGTGCGCTGTAAGCGAGTTCTGTCGGATTCTCAGTCTACTTTTGAACTAAAAACTTTTCTGCTCAAGCCAGTAGCCGAACGACGCCGACGAGCAACCTTTGAATACCGACGAGGACACGATATTTTTCAATTTGGTCTGATGCGGCCTGAAAAGTAATTTAGAATCGATATCAAATCGTGACCCTAAAACCATAAGGTTCTATCTTGAATTTTTAATGTAACTTGATTTTCACTTGTTCTTTATATGTGAAGTATTAGCAAACAAATGAACATCAAGTGACTTCTAAAATTCAGGGTAGAATCCTATTGTTCTAGGGCTGCGAAATACCTACATTTGATATTCTTAATTAAAAACTACAAGCGATCTCTAACTATTTCACCCAATAAAGAGGGTGGAATTTCATCTATTGTACAAATTTTATCTAAAGTGCTTCTAATGGAGGCCCTCCATTGAAGGGCTGTCAATAAGTACTATTTTTTGACCCAATGCGAGTTTTGTTTTCCTCTGGCATTGGTACATGGTTTTGGCCTACTTAAAAAAAATCTTTCTGTGGAGTTGTAGGTCTTGAAAAAAGGAATATTTTTAGTCATAAGAATATTTTTGCTAAAATTAATAGTTTTTGAGAAAAATTGGAAAACTCGATATTTGTATGTTTTTGACTCTGGCTTCAACCCTATAGCACATGGGAGCAAACTTTCGAAGCTCACTTATTCATTTATTATCTTAAAATAAAGCTTTTAGGAAAAATATAGTAACTGACGTGAAATGGGGCAAACATAATCCTCTTATTGAGGCCCCGTTTTTATTTTTTGTAAAAACTTTAAGATTATAATTTTCAGTCTCTTCCAAGTTTTTGGAATAAAGCTTAAAGCTTATACTTGTCTTTACTTTATTTTGGTGAACTTTTAAAATTTTGGGTTATTTCCAAAGGTATGTTTAAAAACCCGAAGCTGTTTTCATCTTCATACCTTTTTGAATATTTTATAAAGAGTAACAGATTTTTTCGGACGTGAATCCTTATTTGTTGTATTTGTTTTTATTTTTGTTGAAATCATTGAAACTATATTTTTTCTGAAATATCTTTTGTAAGCATGGAGTGGTATGAATGTTTTTCTTTTTCGTATCGATTCTTCCCTATGAAAACGATACAAACCGAGAGTCTTGTAAATCCGTTTCCATTTCTGGAATAAAACCAAATTCTCCTTGAGTTTCCTTTTGTTTTAGAAAAATTTTAGTTTTTGTTTCTCAGAAACAAAACACAAGATTATAAAATGATTTTGAAACACATTCATTATATTTTTACAATTAAAAGAGTCTTTTACTTACTCATTTTAATGGCCGTGGCTACGCTTATCGTGCTTAAATTGTCACCATTTGTGCTTACAATTCATCAAATCCAACATCATTGGTTTTAACACGAGGGGAGTCTGTGAAAAGCCCTTTCTTTCCTTGTAATCTATTTCCTTTTCATCCCGTTTCTCTTTCAAGGCTTGGTAAGCTTATTGGATTCGTGTTAATCATTGTGGAATTACTTCGTCATGATGAAGCAAATTATGTTATCTCAAATTTTCAAAATATTTTATACATGTAATCGATGAAAATAGATCCATTATTGAATGTAACAAATTTGAAAATAAAAAATCGTAATTTAGATTCGGACTCCATCATTGATGGCTTATTTTGTTCTTCAAAATATTAACTGCAATTTTATTGGGATAAATTGTATAGATATATAGATAATATTTGATTATTTAATTAACAATCTGATTAAAATCTAACTGTGTTTTAATAAGAACTGTCCTAATATAATTGTTCTTAATGTTTGAAAGAATAAAATAAACTATCGACGATGAAGATTGAATCAAAATTGCGATTTTTTATAAAGCGATAGAAAAAATACAAAGTTCTATCGATTTTATAAAATTGAGGTTAAATAAAAAATTAAAGAAAATGAGGATCATTGAATTTTGATGTGAAATAACTATCGATTATCCTTCAAAATATACAGTATAAAAATTTTTCTCCTATTTATTTTGTATAAATTTATTTAATTATCAAAATGATCACGTTATTATGTCTAGAAGTATCTAAATTCAAATTTCTTCAAGTTCAGATTTATTAAATTTGAATTTTTCTAAGAAAAATGGAAATTGGCATCGTTTCAAGATTTTTCGCAATTCACTTCAATGGTTTCAACAATTTTGATAAAGGTTTGCTAACTTTTTTTTTGTAAATAAGTTTTCTGACTTAATTGGTAACTTTTAATATTCTTAATTTTTTCATATAAAGAAATTTGAAACCTGATAATTCAATAGAAGAAGGGTGCTTTATAGTTTTAAGTTTTGATTAAATTCCGTTTGGTTCGGTTAAAAGTTCCACCTAATTTTAGATCATTTACAGGTGTAGAGAAACGAATCGAGTCTTTTGATTCCCATACAAAACGAGCCCGGAAACGTGCCTTGTCGTGAAACGCCGATAAATCTGTCGGGCGGTTTCTGTACCTCGGAACGAATCGTTTTGATAAGAACTCCGTGCTGCCAATTAACAAGTGAAGTAGACTCGAACGGTAACAACTCATTAACGAGAACAGCTTCAACTCAACGACAACATTGATTTCGCTTTTGTGCTCTTCCCTCCACCGGAAATCTAGAAAATCGATAGAAGACTATTACAATTACGATCGTGAGAATATGGGGACATTCAGACGGGATAAAGAAAGCAGATTTTTTCGTATCTTTCAATAAAAGAGAAAGAATTTGCCTCGTGAAATACAAATAAATATTTTCACGATTTTCATTAAAAGAAATATTTAATAGAACTAATTATTTTTTGTTATAGTGAAAATATCTGAATCTTGCGAATCTGGTTTCATAGGGTCAGTTGGAACTTTTGCTCTCTCCGCCTTTCATAAAGTTAGACAGCTGTGGCTGACCAAACGTGACCGTAACTACTGCGGTGGTTCACAGTAGTTCGTTCTTTACGAGTTAGGCGTCCTTGTTCAAAAATAAAGGGAACTTGAAATGGAAAAACAGAAAACTATTTTGGACTTTTAGCTTTTCTTTGTTTTTATTAGATTTTTCTATGAGTAATAATATTATTTCATTTGGAAATACTATGTAAGTACATATATGAAAGTACTTAGAAATAGACAATTTGCTGAAGCTTCGATTTATAACTGTGAAGATGTAGTTACATTTTATTCAAGTTATCCAAACTGTTAAAATTTAAAATAATAACTAGCAAATATAATTTCAAATACAAATTTACATTAAATTTTTACTGCAAAACGGGGCTAACTGATACACGTTGGGAAAACCGGACCGCACTCATAATTTTATGTTTTATAATTTGGTTTCTTTTTTCTGTACAAAATCCCGAAAGATTTTCGATTGTTTTCTGTAAAATAAATATAAAACTTCATTTTGTAGGCTGTTTTTCAAATTTCGTGGCTAAATTTTGATAAAAATAATCTTTATATAAAGCTCTATTTTTTTGTATTTTGTTTAAGTCTAGTAAAAACCACTTGCTAAACTTAAATTGTAATTTTTGTGGATATTTATGTCACCTATCATATTGTACATCCTTTCAACGAAATTGCATACAATCTTGAGCAAGCTAAGATACTTTGTTTTGGCTATAGAATGATTTTTATACAAAGTTTTGAATAGTTAAGGGAAAGCTGGACATGGTGAAAAATTATAATAACCAAATTAGATCGTCATATAATATCACATATAATTGTATGCTTTTATTTAAAATAAACAGGAATCCTTATGCTGTTAATCGTCACATTTTTTTAATTTACTACAAAATAACGATATAGGCTTTTAATTCGTAATATTTTGCGACTTGGTATTACTGGAAATCTATTTTTGGATTTTTATTGAACGTGGATGACTTAACCCCACTCTAAAGGGTAAAGACAGATACACTTTGGACTGTACTAACTACTTATCGCTAAATTATAGTATATTACATCATAAGTAGTGTTAGACACGTCTTTACGGGGATCAGTGTTTGTATTACGCACTACGTACTACTACGAGTGATGTACGATATTTTGTTTGAAATTAGCATTTTATGAGACTGCAGGGTCGTCTGAAAAGTAAGTCGTGAAAACATATGATTGACGTGGCAGTCATCTGATTGGGATGTGAGTGGTAATCTCGCATGGCGCGAAATTTCAAATGTGGTTCGGTCCGAGCTAGAGTGCCATCTGGTGTAATTATTTTCCCCAACAGTACGTTTAGAGAAAACATTGTGCGTTACTCAGTGGCCATTTGTGTAACTATTTACGGGTCAGTGTGGCGCTTTTGTAACTAATTACATGTCTCCAGCTGATATATAGAAATCCCTAAAAAAAACGTCCCGCTTAGCCCCATCTTACGGCAATTTGTAGAATTTTTGATAATGTTCTATACAGAAAAATTATCCATAGTTTATCCTTTTCTTTTATTATACTTTTTTGCGGACAACACAGGGTTTGTTTAGGAAGGTAAAAAAAGGTTGCCACTGATAAAATGATTTCGGCTGGGAAAAAGGGTCTGGGGTTTTCCACTCACCCTTATTCAATGGCGCCACAAAGGGATCCAGGAAATTGGCTAATTTTTCCACGACCCCAACGAAAGTGCATCGGGTGTGCTGTCTCTTTACGTATGATCGGTTTCAGGGGTTGAAGTGGGACGTTATATTGTGCTGTTTCGGCTTTTTCGATATTGGAAAAACGGAGGCGAGTTTTATTGAAAACCATATGGAATCTGATCATATATGTATAAGGTGTTGAAAAAATATTTTTTTGATAATCATAAAGAAAATATAGAAAGCTAAAAAATTCAGTCATAAAGAAATTAAGCGCTCATTAAGTCTGCTGGCCTACTGGCGAGTTTCGTTTTCTTTGTTTGATAATTTTTTCTCTTTTTAAAAGAGGTTTTTCTCCAGAAAATGAAAAAAATGGACACTTTAAATATTTTTTAAGCTTATGTTTGTCTTCCTGAATATCTTATTTTCAGGAAGTCAGAGAGATCGTCAAAAGATAAATCAATGTGTTATATTCCAAATTAAAAAAAAAAATTCTCATGTGAACAACGTAAACATTCTTTTTAAACATAGTAAGTCACTATAGATTGATCATGAAAAGTCATCGAAGGTTCGTCAATAGGTCAATCGATGCGTCTCGAAAACTTGAACAAATACATCATGTACAGTCCTTCTGTAATCATAATATTAAAGAATTTTTCCTCATATACACTGTTAAAAAAATCTGATCGAAATTTAATATACATGTGAGTAAAGTCATTTGCACATACCGTACATTAATTTTAATATACCATCATGTTGTAAAATTAATATACACGTATATTAAAGTCGGTAAAACAGAATGCGTGAAAACAACAAGTCCTTTGATACCTTCAGATCTTTTCAAATTTTAAAAACTAAAGCAATAACCTTACATTCGTCGACTAAATTCTTACTTACAATTAGAGTGCAACGTACGGGTGGAATTATTCCTAAAATTCGCTGCGAACGTTAGAATTTTAACGTGAGTACAGGTGCTTGGAGGTTAGGTTTCTTAATTATTTGTTTAATTGAACTTGTCTCTGAAAAACCAGTGTAGTTTACATTCATCTAGGAGAAAATATTCTTTTTGATCATTTATAATTGAAAATTGCTGCCAGAATTGTTTTTAATTTTTGTAAAGTGCAAATATCGGACTTTTCTGATAAATGATCAATATGCGGTATATGAAATTTAATAACATAGGCTCTTAATGGCGATTCCGTATACCTAGGTTTTAGATTTAATATACAAATGTATATTAAATGTATATTAAAATTGCAAACATTTTTAACATTGTAAACAAGAAAATCAATATACTTTGAAAAATTATGAATATGTATTGCTAGATCATAAGAGGACATAAATTATGGTTATGTAATAGGTAATTCGATGCGTCTCGAAAACGCGAAGAAATATATTAGATATAGTATTGTAGTATTCCTAATATCAACAAAATTTTTCTCATATGAGAAGAAAATTTTTTTTTTTAAACTTCATAAATCGGTACTAGTAGGTCATAAAAGGTTCCATAATAGGTCGATCGATATATCTCAAAGACGCGAACAAATGCATCAGATATATAGTATCGTTGTATAAATTTCTAAACACAAAAAAAAACAACAATTTTAAGTAGCCGATTCAGCTCAAAATCCTACCAGACCTGGAAGTCATTTGGATATGTCAAAAAAGTACATTGGAAAAATTAGGTCATTACAAAACTTCGTCTATGAGGAAGCAATTATTCCATTTTTTCATTTTCAATTTAAAATTGTTAAAAGGAAGAATTTTGTTGATATTGGAAATATAACAGTCCTGTCTTCGATGTCATTGTCCGCGTCTTCGAGACGCGTCGATTGACCTATTGACGAACCTTCGATGACTTTTCATGATCAATCAATAGCGACCTCAAATGTTTGAAAAAAGGTTACATCGCTTAGGGGTCGTGCACATAATACGTCACACGTTTTTCCTTTGTTTAAATAAAGACAAGAATAAAATTCCCTTAAAGCCAGGCCCCTCCAAGCTGGCTAATATTTCACCAAGACAATGTTTTGGATAGGTAGTTCAAAGCCCTGTCGCAGAGGCGCTACAGTCGCCACAGACACAAATAAACTTTGTGTCACCAATGTGACACACACTTTCTCATTATTTAACAATTTTGACAACTCGTGGAGGTTAAATTTTAATCATGAAAAGTAATTAAATTTAATTATTTTATTGATGGTGTAAGTGTTGGAAGTTAATTTTGTGAAGGTAAGTACCACTCTGTAGAAATGTAAATTAATTTAAGAAAATTTTACACACATCACATTACACTATAAATTACTGTAACCCCATTTTTATATTTTTACTTTAATAATTATTCTAATTTACGATTAAAGCTACGTTGTAGAAAATATGATATTTAATGTGGACTCATTTCTTAAGTTTTCAAAAAAATTTAATTGTGTTTCAGGAAAAAATGGGAAAAAAATGTTCAGAGTTCTTGTGCAAATGCACCTCAGGATCATCGTTTTTATTTCCATCTCGTCGCCGTGACAAAGCCCGTTGTCTACAATGAATCGCAGCTTGCGAAAATCCATCTCTACTTCAAATTTAATTAGGGGAGCTGAGAAATTTAAATTTTAATTAATTTAATATTAATTTTTTAATTTAAAACAATTTAAAAAATCACATTAAGACATTATTGAAATTAATCTTTTTAAAATAAAACAATTAGATATAATCCAATGCTAATTAAAATATGTATTTTTCTATGTCCAAATATACAATGACAATCGTTAATAGGAATGACTTTTCTTTAGAGGCTATTCGTTGCAAAGATAATTTTCAATCAGAATTTCTATTTACAAAAACTGGCGAAATTCCTTAGTTCTTGAAAGTAAAGTTATCTAAGAATAAGTTGAACAAATTATACTTATTAAGTAAATGATATTAATGCAATAGGATTTTGTCCACTCTAATTATTATAATTTATAATTTTTTTTATCACAGTAAAAAAATATGCTGTTGTGAAGTGAAAATAGTTTCTTGGGAATTCATGTCTCTAAGAGCGCTTTGTAATTTCTTTATTTTTGAAGAGAATGTCCGATTCCATCTGAAAAATAAAAACTAAAGTTTAATGTCACGTATCTTACATTAAGAAAAAATGAATACAAACACATTCAAACCTATATTTAATATTTACTAAAGATGTTTTCCATATTCAATGTTACATTTTCCATATTCTCCTTTTCTTTAAAAATTAGGACCTTCTACACTAGTTTCGGAGGACCTACGTACATATTGAATGTCTCAAAAAATAAACGTCAAATAAATATTAATATTAAAAAGTGCATATTTTCACAAGGATGCTTTTTCGTTAAAAAAAAGGAAACGTACCTAAAGGATTTGGTTAATTTAAATTCGGTAGAGCTGAATTTGAAAGATGTTTATAAACAATTTGATTGTCTGAGAAATTACTTCTGCCTACGTATTTATTTCTCAGCTTCAACGAAAGTTTGAGTAGAGCGGTGAATTTTACGCAAGCTGCGATCCAGCATAGACAACGGACTTAGGCACGGGGACGAGAAGGAAATTCATACGAATGAACACTGAACATTTTTTGCCCATTTTTTTCTGAAACGTAATTTAAAATTTTTGAAAAATTAAGTTATTAGTCCACATTAATATTTTTATTTTCTACAAAGTAGCTATAATCTTAAATTGGAATAAATATTAAGGTGAAAATATAAAAGTGGTGTTACAGTAATTTGTAATGTAATGTGATGTGTGTGAAATTTTGTTGAATTAATTTAAATATATACAGAGTTTGTACTTACCTTCACGAAATTAACTTCCAATACTGTACACTATGAATAAAATAATTAAATTCAATTATTTTTCATGTTTGAAATTTAACCTACACGATTTGTCAAAATTTTTAAATAATGAACTAGGGTCCGTGACATTGGTGACACAATGTTTTTTGTGTACGTGGCGACTGTAGCGCCTCTGCGACAGGGCTTTGAACTATCTACCCAAAACTTGGTCTCGGTGAAATATTAGCCAGCTTGGAGGGCCTGCTTGAAGCCAAAAGGGATATACCATTATACCATTAAGCCATTTCCCTTTCAGGGTAGGCGTGACACTACCCGATTCGGGTAGTGTTTCTAGGTGGATAGTTTTCTTGTAGTTATAAATAACTACAAGTGTGAGTTCACCACACCCACGATGTGCCAACAGCACTCAGTATTCTTGAATGATCACCCATCCAAGTACTAACCGCGTCCAACGCTGCTTAACTTCAGTGATCTGACAAGAACTGGGTTTTTCAGCGTGGTATGGCCGTTGGCCTACGTTGGATACGACGATATAAACAAAAGAAAAACGTGTGACGTACTATGTGCACGACCCCTCACCTATATGGGGTATTCTTTTACAAATCGAACAGAGAATTGACCGACCCATTTTTGATTGAGGTAATACTTTTTTTACGGGTTCATTATCGAAAAAGAGAAGATACGTATATGAGGATTTTTTTTTTCGCAATTTTTTGGGAAATAGGAAGGGTTGAAAAATTCAGAATTTGAGTGAAGACTATTTTTTTAACAATGCATAACTCCTGTTGTATTTAAGCTAGAGACCTTTTTTTTTTAATTTGAAAGGTAAAAGAACGAGCTTTAATAAAAAAATCATCTCAAAAATATTATTAACAAATTAAAATTGTTATAAACAATTAAAAATTTTTAATCGATTTTTAACTAGTTTGACCCCCATGAATTAAGTTCTTAGTATTTTTATCGTATTCTACGTCAAATTTCCGATCGAAAACGATTTTTTCCAAAATGGTGAAATTATTATTACTATCGGAAAAAATTTAATGTATCTAGCGCTGTCGAGCGCGGTACCTCACACCGGCGCGCGGATCACATTGCACGGCCGATTTTCTACTTTGATATCGTTTTTCTCTTAAATATGAATGATTATTATATATTTCCAATTAAATAATCTTATTTCTTATACAAGATAACTTTATTGAAAATTCAAGAAATAAATAAACAATAAGAAGTAAAAGAAAAACATCAGTATTGAATATGTAATTATTACTTTATTAAGATTTCGGTAGGTTGGCTTAGTGAATAAGTACCTCTTTCAGTTTTATGTTATACAGTATTTACATTCTTCAAATCTTAACATTTCTTATTTACAAATTTTTACAATATTTTTCTTTTCATAGAAGGAAAATTGCTTTGCCTCCAATTCTTGAAGAGAAACTGGAATCATACAATGATATTTTAAAGTCCCCTTTATCGTTATAGCTTTTTGAAAGCGTACTGACAACCGCTTTTCTTCTTCTTCGTACTCAGCATTTGTCGAATAACGACATGTTATGTTTGGTAGAGCTTCTGTCGCCCAGGTAAATAATTCTCTAGGTGTACGAATAGGATTATTTACTCTTTGCAGACTAGCTCTAGCAGCAAGTCTTTTTAGAGTGCCACCAATTCCATCACATGGTCCTTTTCCATGCGATGTAGGGAAAAAGTGCCACTCAGCTGCTATTTTAAAATCTTGTTCGTGATGAGTAAGATTAATAAAATTTTTTTTGTTCTTGTATTGCCCACTGGCACCGTCGGAAAAATAAATTATTTTGGCAATCCCCGGTAAATTTGATTTTATGTAGTCTACTAACTGTCTTTGAAAGAGATGAACGGCAATAGTATCGTGGCGTAAACATTCGGACATAGACACAAAACTTTTGAGTTTCAATTCATTGTTATCATCTTCGTAATATATCGAAAATGGATGTATTGTCACTTGATCATTATTCCAATGAATACCTTGAACGGAATTTTGAATTATGAAAGCATAATTCTCAGAAAAATCACAAATGACAATACATTCATTTTGAATTATTATTTTTTTTTCATTTAAAAATTCTCTTTGTTTATTTGCTAAAAATGAATGCAGTGATAACTTAGTTAAACCGTTACTTAAACTTTGTAAGAATTCATCGACAGTAGATATTAGGGTTTGTAATGTAGTTCTTTCGGTTGTAATCCATTGTTTGTACTTAATATTTTCAATTAATTTTTCTTCAAAATTCTGTTCCAATTGATCAATAACATCCTTACACCCGGACACTGATCACATAATCCTAGAGAACAGTTAGTAGTTAGTATATTTTAAAATAAGCGTAACTAAGCATAATTAAGCAAAATAAGCATAACGTATCGAAATCCTAATAAAGTAATCTACATTTTCAATACTGATGTTTTTCTTTTACTTCTTATTATTTATTTATTTCTTGAATTTTTAATAAAGTTATCTTGTCTAAGAAATAAGATTATTTAATTGGAAATATATAATAATCATTCATATTTAAGAGAAAAACGATATCAAAGTAGTAAATCGGCCGTGCAATGTGGTCCGCGCGCCGGTGTGAGGTACCGCGCTCGACAGCGCTAGATACATTAAATTTTTTCCGATAGTAATAATAATTTCACCATTCTGGAAAAAATCGTTTTCGATCGAAAATTTGACGTAGAATACGATAAAAATACTAAGAACTTAATTCATGGGGGTCAAACTAGTTAAAAATCGAATTAAAATTTTTAATTGTTTATAACAATTTTAATTTGTTAATAGTATTTTCGAGATGATCTTTTTATTAAAGCTCGTTTTTTTACCTTTCAAATTAAAAAAAAAAAGGTCTCTAGCTCAAATACAACAGGAGTCATGCATTTTAAAAAAAATAGTCTTCACTCAAATTCTGAATTTTTCAACCCTTCCTATTTCCCAAAAAATTGCGAAAAAAAAAATCCTCAAATACGTATCTTCTCTTTTTCGATAATGAACCCGTAAAACAAGTATAAGCTCAATCAAAAATGGGTCGGTCAATTTTCGTCCAAATCTGTACGATTTGTAAAAGAATGTCCCATATGCGGAAAACATTTTTTAACTTGGAACGTAGCACTACCGTAAGTTAAAAAGTTGTTTGTTATAACAGAACACATTGATTTGCCTTTTGGCGGTCTCTCCGATTTTCTGAAAATGAGATTTTCAGTAGGACCTATAAGCTTCAAAAATATTTAAAGTGTCCATTTTTTTCATTTGTTGTAGAAAAACCTCCCTCTATGAGGAAGCAAATTTATTTAATACCTATGAGGAAGAAAAGTGCTCATAAAATAAGCACAAATGAATACACCCATAGGGAAATATATATTGAAATTCTATAAATTAGACAATTTCAAATTACCAGCTTTTGAAATTGAAAATTCTCGATTTGTATCTTACAGGATTTTAAAATTTTATTTAAAATATATTTCCATTCTGTCTTAAATCTAAACTATTCAAAATTGTACAATTTTGAATTTAAAGCCCTAATGATTTATAAATATAGATTTTGAAGCGTTCCAATTAAAAAACTTTCGAATGAAACTGGCAAAATTAATTAATTATATTAAAAATTGACATGGGTTTTAATTGAATTTGAGATTAAGAATCAAATTATTTCAAATTTAAACGTTTAACATGCCTGTATTAAATAGGCCGTGTCTAGGTTCACCGAAATTCGGTGACTGTATACGAAATATTTTCGCTGTACCTAGACACTGCGTATTAAATAACGTCTGTTTTAGAAAAGCATACCTAAATTAATTTGAATTAATTAATCATTATATACAAGTACCGTCACTTTTTAAACTCTTGTCACCTTATAATATTGCTGGCATGCCAGAATATTTCAGTTGATTTAAAGCAACTAAATTTTCGAATAACACAAATTGTGGTCAATGAGAATTTACCTAGGAATTTAATAAAATAAAACTTGGCTTGTAGACAAATTCTTCTTTGGATGCAATTAAAAACGAAATTCCTCTTGCATTTTTATTTTGATAAAAAACACTTATAGCTTGCAATTTATAGTATTAGCGGTATGTATTTAAAATTCTCGAGATTGCTCGTAATTAACGTCAGGCGAAGGATGATTGGGATAGTTATCCGTTAGAATTGTGTGCCCGTTTTGCAATGGAACTTTTCTTTTTTTCTTGGCAGGACTCAAGAGTATCACATCTATTTTTAAACTTTAGGGTAATTTTCGGTAATTGCGTGACTTCTTTCCACTCTGCATAGGGTATAGTAATTCCGTATTGATCGTTTTTTATAGTAGTGCTGCGAGAAGAAATCAGCCTAATGTAATGCGGTTGGCCGACAAATGATCAATAAAAAAAGACGCATAGCGAAGATCGGTTAAAAAGTTTCGTATTTATTCCCCTGTTCTCTTCTTGTTTGTTTTCCTTTATTTAGTTTCTCGTTTCTTGTAATTAAGGGATTCGTGACCACTGGTGTAAAACTAGGGCGTCGCTGGATATCAAAGTAGAAATAAAAAGAAAATTCATTCAGAATCCCGCAACCTCGATTTTTCGGTACGAATTCTTGTTACGGGTATGTTGGGAAGTGTTGGGGATGGTTTCGTGTTCGATTGATTTATTGTCCTTGGTTAAGAGTGGGAGAGTTTCTTTTTGTGATTTTTTTTATGTAGGGGAAACCACCCTACAGTAGATAATGCTCCTAGAGTACATAATGTTTAATTTAAAATACTAATTTATGTAAAATAATTAATATAATGTAATTAACAGTTTACACGATACGTGTTAATATATTAATATTATAATTGATTATTTAACTTATATTTATGCTTATAATTAATGATTATCTATTGTAGGATCCTTATCTGCTGTAGGGTGTTCTCCCCTAGTGGACAACAGGAGTAGAATTCTATTTTGGATATTTTTTTACGCTTTGCTTTTTATTTTTGCGTGTGTGTGCTTAAAATAGTTTTCAACAGGGAAGAGAAATAATGAGTGCTGAAAAAATATTTTGAAAGTGTCTTGAAAGTTGAAAGTCATTTGAAAATTTGTAAGGACAATTTTTGGCAACATTTCGAGGGCGTTTTGAAATAGAGCACTTTTTGAAAAGCACTTTTATCGTCATCTGTCAAACTTTATGACTTTATTCAGCGAAAGAGAAGCATTTTATTGATTGCCTGAGGCGTATCAAGTTCTGGAAGGAATTCAGTTTATAGTATTGGTGATATACTTTAAAAAGTCTTGTAAAGTTTTCACTAGACACTTACTTTTATAATCCTAAATATATTTTGTTATGAGATCTAAAATGTAAGTTAAACTTTAAGATTATTAAGGTAAAACGCCCGTTTATCGGCAAAACACCAGCGGTCGCCAACTGGCAGATTTATATGAGGGAAATAAAAAATATAAAGTATAAAAAATGTGTTAAAACAAAAATCTTTAGTAAGTTTAAATATTGTTAAAAACCAATAACCTATATTTTAAACATTCAGTTTCAAGTATATCAGAAAGAAAATAATTATTTCAGAACACTCCTAACTGAAGCAGAAAAATCTTAAAATTCGTAAGCCACGGTGGATGAAAGTAAGACTTCGTAAATACCGAAGAAAATAAATGTTTTTTACTCACTAGAGTAGTGTTCCGTACTCAAGATTAAGTTTTATTCGTGAAAAAATGATTAAAATAGTGTTTTCGAGTCCAATTTGTGTATAAGTTTTTATATAATATTTTTATTTTGCCAGTGTGCGAAGTTACTCATCTATAAAGTGCGCATGCTCGTCCATTGCGTCCATTTGAAAAATAGATATGCTTCGAAATGCGTATGCGCCAATATTATCCTCGCACAGTGTGATGGATTGAAGTGCTTTGCACATAATTTAGAGGCATGGAAGTCTTGACTTTCGATGTGGGTGTTGCACAAAATAATTTTACCATAAAAACATACGATTTTTTAAATATTTTAAATTATAGAATAAAAAAAATGTATTTGATATGTGACTGACATCAGCCGGCGAAGACAAGCTTACGATTACTCGATAAGCTCAAATAGCAGACTGGCGGTTGATACATTTGTGTCGCTATTATTTATAATATGTTATTTTTTCAAGTAAGTAAATGTTTACTAAGATAGCATTTATATATTAATCTCGAAATATGGGAGCGTTTAAAAATATGAATTGTTTTTCATCCTAATGCTTTCTTCAATTTTTGAAGATTTCTGAAAGTAGGCAAATCGCTTAAGCTGGAGAAGACTAGGCGTTTCACCTTAACTGCTTATGAAATATTCTATAACTATCTAATAAATAGGCGGATGTTAAAATTTTCATAAATGTGGATCTGTAGATTATTTATGTAAATAATGATAAAAAGTAATTTTTTATATTGGATGAAGCTTTCTTGACTTATTAGGAAACAAGACACGCGTGAAACAATTCGCGAGCTGCTGAGTCGATTTTGGGATAGTTCGTTAGTTAGTTCAGCGGAAAGGGAGTCGATTTACCGATCCAGTGTAACGTAAATCAACGTGGACACATCACTTCCGGTTCACGCGGGAGGGCAAACGTATCGCGATCCAAGGTTCCCGGAAGCTGAGTTCTGGAATCTATTACTTTGGCACGTCTGTCAACAGCGTTCTAACTCTAAATACACGAGGGTTTCTTCTTTCTTTGAAATGTAGTCTTTGTTTGTGATATAAAAGATTTGGCTAGCGTTCCACTTTATTTTCATTTACTTTTACATTTCCCGCTGTTTTTATTCGAAATTAAATCAAATTTAATTTTTAGAATAATATGCTACAGGAAAGTCCCATAATTAAGGATGATTTTTCAAAATTTAAATCCCCTATTGTAAAGATTCGTAAGAATTTTATGACCCCTCCCCCCCGACTATCCCTTTTTGAGTAAGATTTTATATTTTTAGCTCAATATATAAAAAATATATCAACTTTATCAATTCATCATTTTTAAGGTATTTTAACGGACTGCAAAGTATTTAAAAGAATTATTACAACATTTGTACGGAATTTAACGACATTTCCACAGATTTTTATGGATTTCATAATATCTCAAAGAATTTTCAAAGATTTCAATGGGATTACAAAAGTCTTAGAGTATTTCAAACTATTCCAAAGGATTACGAGAGTTGTCACTGATTTCAAATGATTTTGAAAGATTTCAAAAGTTTGAAGAAATTACCTAGTACAATTTCATGTGGACTTTAAGGAATTAAGAGCGATTGCCGCGGATTTCAAGGGATTTTAAGGGATTTAAAAAGATTTTGAAATATTTCAAAATAAATCACGAGATATCAAAGGATTTCATGTGATACGAAAGAAATTTCACGAATTTTGAAGGATAACAGGAGATTTTAATAGAATTTCGAAGATTTGAAGGGATTTAAAGAGATTTGATAAAATTTCAGAGGATTTCAAAAGAGTTGCAAATATTTTAAAGGATTTTAAGGGATTTCAAAAGATTCCAAAGTATATCTACGAAACTTGGAGGATTTCGTAAAATTGAAAAAGATTTAACGGAATTTCAAACTATAAATCTGAATCAGTTACAATTTTTACTAATTTCAATCAATGACGGAATTCTAAGTATGAATCAGTTACTCTTTACTGATGAATCAGTCAAAATAACTTAACCATAGCTATATATATAAGATTTCAAAATATTTTACGTAATTTTAAGGTGGATCTACGAGATTTCATTAGAGGTGTAATTGCATTAAAAAGTAATTTCAACAGCCAAAACCTAATTTAAATCAGATATTTGCTATATGTATCTCTAATTACACTAAGAATCTTAAAATTGATCATTTTTACTAATCTAGGCACATCTATTTTTGCTTGTTTTGTTCCTCTTATAATATTTTTATACATTTCTTATTTTTGTAAATATGTGTCAATTAAAGACTTTTCAATAGTAAAATCCTAATATTATTTTACAATACTTAGTTTGGGCGAAAACTAAGAAAAGTCAGGAATTTTTTCTAACGGGATTTTGTAGCAACTGTGTCAAAGAAAATCAGAATTTATTTTTAGGTATCATTTTTCTCTGAGATGCAAAGGATAAAAAAAATATTAATTTTCCTTTGTGGCATATCTGGCACATTGGATACTTTAAAGGGTTAAAGATTAGGAGTTACATACATGTAGGGCTTGTGTAAACGAAAGTGTAATGACCAAACATGTGGGGCGTTTGAAAACTCTTAGAGGTGTCTTTCATCTCAACCGCCTATGGCTGGATTTATATTTAGAAATGTGCACTCAGAGTTCAGAACACTTTCAAAACTATTGTGATTTGGATTTCGAACATTCTCACGGCTAGATTTCTATTCATATCAAACAAAATATTGTTTAACTTCAAGAAATATTTATTTGAAAAAGTTATTGTATCAAATTCAAATGATCTAATTCAAAAGAAAAATATCTTATCCGAAATCTCATCAAGTTTCCTGAAATTTCTTTTTTTTCTGAGGAAAGGAAGAGATTTAAATACGATAAACAAAATTTGGGCAGTTTACAACAACAAAATTATAATTTCATCAGGGTAAACCTGGACATAATGGAAAATTCAGAGAATATTGCCAGCTCATTCTCTACTTCTTCCAGTATTTCTTGACTTATCTATTGCTTTCTAGCTATCCTTTTTGAAATCCTATAACCTGTTCAGCAATTGTTACTAATCCTGTCCTCATACCTATCCAGTATCCATGTATCATTTATGCTACTATCCTCATTTTTCCTGCGTTCAATTTCTTCCTCAGTCTTTCTTTGGAAACTTTCCAGAACATCCGCGTTTTCCAATTTACATATCTACATTCCATTTTGTCATTCTTTTTTTCTTTAAACAAATTTAAAATTTAAGATGGCATTCTAGGATAACTGGATTGTGATCGCTGTTCATATTTTCCTCTTGGGAGCTTTTGCAGTCTTTAACTTGATTTTTAGGTTTTCATAACCCCGGGCGGAAGCAATTATAGTTTCGACCTGGTTTCCGTCCGTTGTACTTTTTCCGCCCCGATAGGTTAGGATAGGAAAGGACTTTAAATACTATATTAAATAGATTACGAACCCTTTTTTGTAGGCGCATCATCTACTTTGACTAATTTTGAAATCCGTGCTTCACCAGAATATAACCTATTTGATACCTTGCTACGTCTTTTGGCTGGGTCTACGTATAGATTCGTCTTTTATAGTTTTCAAGTAGGCGTGTTGGAAATAAGTAGCTTTTGTTTCGTATAGAATTATATTAATCTTCCCCCTCGACTATTGTGTTCTAGTCCCCTGTTAGTATTATGTGTTCATCTCCTCATATATATCTTGCATTAGGCTCTCTATTTCATCGTACATATGTTCTATTTTGTCATCTTCATGCTGCGATGTTGGAATATAGGGGAAAAGCGGCTAATGCGGCAAACATATCATATATCAATTGATAGAAATGGAAACATAATCGATATTGTGATGGCAAAATACATAGGAAACACGCAGATCAATATGTTGACTCTTTTTTGCTTTCTCTATAGTAAAAATGACGCCTGAGTAAGTTAAAACGTTTTCTTTCGAAAAAGTGCACATGAATCAAGTTCCCGCACATTGCGGCGAATATGATTCACTGTTATTTTTATTTATTATTGCAAATTATGAAAGATTTTCTAACAGAAATCGTATTTTAGTTAAATTAGGTATATTTGTCAATGTTCAGCTGTTTTCCAAATTTTGAAACTTATATAGAGTAGAATAAAGATTTTTTCACATAGAAGTTACAATTTTTCACTGTTTTTTTAGTTTCTCTAATAATACGCGCAAGACAACCAAAAATTTGTCATAAAAATTAGGCAATTAACATTAGTGTTACAATTTTTTAATAATTCAACATCGGAAGCACAAATATGATACATATTCTGAAACTAACACCACTCCTTCGCAATGTGCTAATTTTCATAAATACGAGTGAGCCACATTTGCCGCTGTATCGCATTTCCCGCGTTTCCCCTAGACCTGTATAATCACGGTATTTACTGGTTTTTATTCGCTCCTAATCATGATGAACCAGCCATTATGTTGTACGTAATTTTGTACTCTCAAGCCATTTAAAAAAATTATGAAACCTACTTTTAAACATATTTTTCAGATTTGAATGAATGATAAATCATTTTGGCCCGACAATGAAAAGTATTAAGTATCATTTAACAGTGCAAACTGGAAAATAATCAATTGTTAACATTTCAATTAAAATTATTTTGCACATTTTTTCATAATTTTTGTTTTATTGATAACTCGTCTTTTTGAATAGACAATTGGTCATTTTGGATTGAAAGTTCATGTTTGGTAGAAAAGTAATCTTTTTTGATCGAACATTCAACTGTTTTATTGAACATTTATCCTTTTGTATTGAAAATTCATATTTTTTGGTGAAAACTTAATTCTTTTTAATTGAAAAGTCTACTATTATATTTTTGACCTAGAATTCATCTCTTTTGTTTAAAATATCTACTGTTTCGTTGCAAATTTAATCAGTTTGTTGAAAACCCAACTATTCTGCTCGCTCTTTTGTTTTGAAGTCATATTTTTGTTTGAAAATTCATCTTTCCTGGTTAAAAATTTAACAGTCTTCTAGAAGTTTCGTCTTTTTGGCCTGAAAATTAAACCATTTCGTCGAAAATGCAACTGTTTTCAGTTAAAGTTTAATCTTTTTTACATTCTTATCCTATAATCAGAAGGTATTAATGGTATATATATTAGATTTGTGTAAAATTTGACCCCCACCCGTTTTTGTTAAATGTCCATGTTTTGAGACCCCCCGAACTCAAAAAACAGGTTTTTACAAAATGTCTGTCTGTTAGTCTGTAGATTTTTAGTTTGTTAGCACGATAACTTTCAAAAGAATTAACGTATTGGATTGGGCTTTGGTATACTCTTTAAGTGTCCTGAAATGAAGGTCAAGTTCGTTAGCCAGCCATTTTGGATAAAAATTCAAAAAGTGAGCACATTTTGAAAATTTTGGAGAACACTTTTTTTTCAATATTTAAAAACTCTATGGACGGATGTTAATAATACTTAAAAAGGCGAACAAAATATTCTAATGACTTTTTTTGATAGAAGAAAAATTACCGGAGTTATAGCATTCAAAAAATTCCAAAAAACAAACGAAAATGAACATTTCAAGCCAAACAACGCACGATATGAAAAAAAGTCAAGATAAGAAAAATGTTTCTTTTTGAACACCCTACAATATTCTTAAAAGACTTTTTTTAATTTTCTTAAAAAATCGAAAATTCAAATTTTATGACACAAAAAAATTATGAAAAATCAAAAATTCCATTTTGCGGTCAAACTATACAAGATACGAAAAAATATGAATAGATAAAAATTTTGCACTCAAAAAAGATCTACAAATTTGTTATTAATCACTTTTTGATGGGACTGGTGGTTTTTGTTTCATTTGTAAAAAACTGATTTAAGAATAAAATAAATTACATTTTTGGACAAACGACACAAACCACGAAAAAAATAAATTGACGAAAGTTGTTCACTCAGAAAGAGCTATACATTTTTTATTAAACATTTTTTGATAGGATGCGTAATTTTGGTTTCAATCGTGAAAAATAACATTAACAATAAAAAAGGAATTTTGGAAAAACGACGCAAGGCACGAAAAAAGATAAATAGACAAAAGTTGTTCAACCAAAAAAGATCTACAAATTTGTTATAAACTTTTGTTATAAAAGTATATTTAAAATGAAAAATTAACTTTTTGGAAAAATGATACACGCTACAATAACATTTTATCTAACAAAATTTGTCGCCTAAATTACATTTACAAATTTTCTTAGAACCACTTTACCCCAGGATGCATGTTTTTGGTTCAAATCGTACAAAATAACATTGAACATAAACACATTGAATTTATGGAAAAACGACACAAGTTGCAATAAAATGCATAATAACAAATTTTTTTACATTCTCATTCTAATGAGAAGGTATTGGTTTTATGTAAAATTTGACATAGTCGGTTTTCATCAAATCTCCACGTTTTGAGACCCCCTGAGCCAGAAAAAACGGTTTTTACCAAGGTGTCTGTCTGTCTGTAGTCTGTCTGTCTGTCTGTCTGTCTGTCAGTCTGTCTGTCTGTCTGTCTGTCTGTCTGTAGCCACGATAACTTTCGAAAAAATGATCAGATTTGATTGAGCTTTGGCACACTTTTTTATGGCCGAAAAATAGAGAACGAGTTCGTTAACCAGCTATTTTGGATGAAAATTCAAAAAGTGAGCACATTTTGAAAATTTTTGAGACCACTTTTTTTGAAGATTTAAAAATTCTATGTATGGTTATTAGTAGTACGCAAAATGACGAACAAAATATTCTAATGACTTTTCGTGATAAAACAAAAATTACTGGAGTTACAGGATTTTCAAACTTCCAAAAAACAAACGAAAATGTACATTTTAAGCCGAAAAACGCACGATATGAAAAAAAGTCAAGAGGAGAAAAACGTTGCTTTTTGAACGCCCTATAATATTTTCATAACAACTTTTTGAATTTTTTGAAAAATAAAAAATTCAAATTTTGATCGCACAAAAAAATAATCAAAAATTCCATTTTGCTGTGAAACTATGCAAGATACGAGAAAAGATCATTCCACCAAAATTGTGCACCCAAAAAAGATCTACAAATTTCTTATCATTCACTTTTTGATATGACGCGTAGTTTTTGTTTTATTCGTAAAAAACAGCATTGAAAATAGAAAAATCAAATGCACAGAACCGAGCGTGGAACGCAAGGTTCAAATGATTTTCAAATCAAATATCGAGCGCGAAGCGCGAGTGTCTGGATGAGAATGTGTTCCTTAAGGTCGATAGAACCTTGAGTAAATGAAGTTCCTTTTCAGTCTAAAATAAAAACAAATTTAACAATCACTTAATATGTAGAGGTTTTGATAATTTTATAATATTTGCAAACAAACTTTTTCTTTTCATCGAAGTCGAACACGAAGTTGAAAAATCTAGAGCAACCGAGCGTAAAGCGCGATGTAGATACGCCCGAGCGCGTAGCGCGAGGTGAATACATAATCGAGCGCGAAGCGCGATATAAATATATGATCGAGCGCGAAGCGCGAGATCCAACAGTTGCGCGCCCTAGGCGCGCTCAAACTTGCGAGCGAAGCGAGCCGCGCGCGAAGCGCGCGATGAGAATGTGCCCGCGAAGCGGGCAGATTTTTTTTTCATAGGATGCGCACTTTTTTTCAATTATAAAAACAAGACAAGGAAAATACGTCTGTTTTTTATATCAATGCATATTATGAATTGTAATAATATACATTTATTGAAATGATATAAAATTTTCACGGTAGCTGAGGATAAAATTCAATGCAAAATCAGGAACGAATATTAAAGTAATCATGATAAATACAATTTGTACTTTGTTTTGCAATATCTAAATAAGCAATCACAGGCCGACGTACAGAAATAAATGTAGTATACATTTGATATAATAATGTTGAACATATAATCTAGAAAATTTCACATTTTGGAAAAAATCGAGTGCGAAGCACGAGGTACGTGATAAGAATGTATTCGTTAAAGCCAAAGGAGCTTTAACAAAAGAGAATTTACAATCAACAAATTACAGTTGTCGATGATTTGACCTTTAATTTTAAAATGTCTTTCCACAAATGTGGGGGAAATACAAAGACCGAGCGCGAAGCGTGAAATCCAACAGCCGCGCGCCCTAGGCGCGCTCAAACTTGCGAGCGAAGCGCGCGATGAGAATGTGCCCGCCAAGCGGGCACTTTTACTTGAAATTTCAACTACTTGGTTGTGAAGGTGAATGTTTGGCTGAAAATTAATCTTTCTTGGTTAAAAACTAACTTTTTTGTTGAAAATTCATCTTTTCGAGTTTCAAAGTCAAATGTTTTCTAAAACATTCGACTTTTAGCTAAAAAACTCTACTATTGTGTTGCAAATTTGTCTTTTTGGATTGAAAATTCATCTTTTTTGTTCTAGAATTCCACTACTTTGTTGAAAACGCAATGTATTTCGACTTAAAATCTTAGTAATAGGGTACTTACACTAATGATATTTAAAAGAATTTATTTCCTCATTATATTCCTTTTTTTTAATCATCCTATTTTCCCTGTTCTAAAATGCTTCATTCTTTTCGAAATGTATATAATAAGGCAATTAGTATTAAATAATTATTATTACAGATGCTCAAAAGCCCACTGGGAAAAATGTAATTTTTTGTCAGGAAACCGGGAAATAACCTGGAATTTTTTTTGAAAGTTTGACTGGCTACCCTGTAATAATATATAATATCACCTGCTTTTTCGCAGATCTTTCATATATTTCTCGCTCACGTAGTGTATTTGGTACATGTACACAGATAAACGTACCGAATTCGAAATGCCGATTACGTTGTTCCTGACCCATTTTTATATTGGCGAACTAAACGCAGAAGCGTCGACTTGAAAAGTTGTAGAGAAATGGCGTCGTGCTCGAAACGTGAACCACGAGCAAAAGCTGCCGGCCTCTTCTCCGCACGAACGGCCACTTGCAGAATGCAAATGATCAATTAACGGACCGTAAATCACAATGAAGAGGCCGGTAGGCCACCTTCCGTCTGTCCCTTAGGCCGAAGCTCGTCCAACACCTGCCAGAGTGCCAGGCAGACCGAGGGTGGCTTTAGCTTTTGTCCCCTTTCACGTTCCAACCCTTGCATTGCTTCGACGAGAAAGAATTTTTATATCCAGGCCACGTTTGCAATGCTCTGGAGAAACGTCGAAGAGACATGGACGAGCCCTAAGATATAGCTCCACTAGCCAATAAACATGCACAACTTGTTCCTTTTCTTAAATTTTTTACTTTTCTTCTTTTTCTTCTAATCTGCTTCCACTTTATCCACGTACCCACTCATGTGTAGTCTAACGAGGGACGTGACAGTCCCTTTTCTTAAAAGGCTTTCTCTCGAAATTTACATAAATTGTTCTAAGTAGGGGGATATTGGTTGGAAATTTTTATATTGTGAAGGCTTGAGTAAACACTTATTGTGGTGGTTAAAAGTCTTTGAAGTGAATTGAAATCTTTAGAAGTTTAAAGTACACGGAAAACGAATTGTTCTTGGATCAAGTAAATTTTACTTGGTTCAAGTCAATGGCAGGTATGAATAGGGACGATAGAATATGGGTATGGTTCAAATAAATAAATACTTGGTACTTTATGCTTGGAACAAGTGTACATGACAAAATGTATTCCCAGATAGAATAGCACACTTTATTATTCTGAAACTTTATTGTATTACTTTATGTAGAGATGTATTCAAATGCAGAACATAGTTTACTTCCGCTCGCTTCGTCCGCGCGGCAACTTCATGCTCGTTGGGAATCTCCTAGCTTCCCCACTCGGGCGTCAAATGAATGCTCGTTCACAATCGACCATTCTCCACGAGTGGCACATACTGTTTTGTCCAACACTCAGATGGGCGCAAAGCGCCCATCTGAGTTGTAGATGGCGCCACGTGACGGCTTATTCAATCACACATTCACGATAGAGCATCATTTTTTCCCACTCTTCCATGTACTTTTTCCCACTTCTTACGAAACTTTTCTTCAAACATGCTATTTTTCAACGCTCACGTCAACGACTGAGAAATCGATTATGTTGTCCGCTATTTTCATAGGAAAAAAGTCGTCTTTTTCGCGTAGGTGTTGAACAATAGTATATTTCTCAACGCCGTGGACAAAATGCGATTTTACCCACTCCTCGATATGTCAAAACTCGCTTTTCTCCACGTTGTCGGGAAAAGATAAAGTCCTCAGCCAGTGGAGAAGAACTTTTTTAACTAATGTGATTGCAAAACTCGCCTTCGGCTCGCGTTGCAAACTTCAAATTCGTTAAAAAAGCTCCTTCTGCACTCGTTGAGAAATATACTATTCTTTACATACCGCGAAGGGGACTGTGATTTCGGGGCCTGACGCGAAACAACAAAAGTAATCGTTTCCACGATCGATTGATGCAACCATGAAAATATGGGCTTAAAGGTAGTCTAGCTTAAAAGTAGGTCTAGTCGTCCCGAAAAATTTGGGGAGTTGGAAAGAGGGATGGACTAGTCCCAAAAATTCGGGACGACTAGCCAAGCTTGTGAAGAATACTTCACTACTCATCCCGAATTTCGGTACGACGAGACACTTCGATTCTATTATTGGTGGAAAATTAAATTATTTAGTTAAAAATTCATATTTTTCGTGGAAAATTACATATTTTTACTTTAAATTTTAGGGATTTAAAGCGTTTGATATTGAATTTAATATAGTAACCAAATTAATTTTATCTAAAGAATTTATTCCCCTTTTCTTGTGAAAAATCTCTATATTTTGTTTAGTTTTTCCATTTCAGTCCATGAAATTTAAAAAACTGATTTATCAGTTGAAATCCTTAGTACTGATTTAATTAGTCTAGAGAGCAAGTCCTTTAAAAGTTATGTGATTCACTGAAGTTTAGAAAAGCCTTTCGAACTCCTAATTCTCATAGTCTCTGACAGTCCCCAAGGCCCACAAAGTTTAGTTAAATTACATGCACTTCTTCCAAGCCCTGTAGAGTTCAATGAAGTCCTATTAATAAGACTTCCCTCAAGTCTCGTGAAGTTCGTTGAACTCACCCAAAGTTCCTTCAGATATTTCTAATGCTCCTGAAGATTCATTAACTTTACTGATTGTGTGTTCAATGTAATACTATAAAGTCTTGCAGAGTGTGTAAGTTCGTTGAAGTATTCTGAATGTTTAAAAAATTCCTGATATCTCATAAAGTTCTTTACACTCCTATATTTCTTACTGCCTTTCAAATTTCAATAGAAATTACCTAAGTCTCACAATATTCTTTAAACTTCCCCAAAGTCGCATGAAGTTTGTTGAAGTTTCTTATATTTTTTACATTTTTGAAGTTGCGTAAGTCTCATGAAATTTGTTGAAGCCTTACAAATTTTCTTCAGGTCTTTCGAAATCAAATTGTGGTTCACTAATATTCAATAAAATATTTGAATTTCATAAGGCCAGCATATTGATAACATATTTATATTTAATATCGATTGTTCCTAAATTTAAAACGTTAAATATACTAAATTTTCACAAACAACTTTTTTCGAATTATTTCCAGATTCTGAGCCACTAAAGTTTAATTTTTGCAAATTCAGTTGCTAATACAATTTAAATATTATTTAAATTCTCAACACAAAATATGAAGCATACCGTTTTTGATAAAATTTCAAAGAAAGTTAATTATTTTGCTATATAATTAAATCTTTTTAGAAAACTGAGGGTACTTTTTCAAGAAAATAAATCTTCTGAGACCAATTCGCCTTATGTTTAAACATTCCAAAAATTCTTAATACCCCTTTTAATAGAAATTCATGAAGTTCTTTGTGCTACACGTGAGGCTAATGGGGCGTAAAATGGTTATATAGCTTGAGTGCTTTTCATATGAAAATTCTTATGTCTTATTACAACTCGAGGGAGCAAAAGATGATACCAGTGAATACGAAGCTAAACTTCTGTTTTATTCCAAAAGTATGAAATGGAATTTAGTTATAAAGCGTAAGATGTCACTTTGCTATAAAAATATCCTTGCTTCATGAAAAGAAAGAAACCTGAAAAAAATGTAGGGCGATAAACGTGAACCTTTGCTGTAAAGTTTATTTTTAAAATATTCAAAATAAAGGATTATTTCTCTTTTAAAAATTGCAATATATGCCAGGTACTGCAATGTAGGAAAACTCGTTTAAAAACTCTAAAGAAATAAAACTGTATATTCGTAGGCCAAGGATTAATTTTATTCCTAACACCAGTAAATGTAAAGCTTGGAATATTAAAAAATGTCAGGAACATTGGTTGGAGGTGAAATAATTGGAAAAAGTAGGGATTTCATTTCAATGAAAAATAATCGTTTTAATATCTGTGTAGAATGCCTGGATATTATTTATCAAATCAGAATATGCACGCCGCTGCTTATAAAAAGTAGGAATGATCCCACTTTATGTTTTAAATAAAAATTGTATACGATGCAGAGCAGTACTTTAAAAAGAATAATAATACTAACAAGTTCATAAGAGTTTAATCTAAGTTTAGAGTTTTAACAGTTCTCTCTTGGTAAAAAGCAGAACAAAGGACAAGAAAAGAAATACAAGTAAAATATTAGATTTCTCAAACGCGACGAAGTTTTGACATGTGTTGCTGTTACTTTGCATTTTTCTGCTTTTCCTGTCGGAGAAGACGCTTGCATTTTATTTTCTCCTCGTCATTTTTCATTGCATCCCCCGTTGAGATTATTTATACCCAAGCCACGTTCAGAATGTTCTGGGGAATTGTATAGGCGAGACGGAGGCGAGGCCATCCCCAGACTGTCCAAGCGGACTAACAGCAAAACGAGACTTCTTTCTTCCATTCCCAGCACGTCTTTGCCTTTCTTCATTTTGCTTTTCAGTTATTTCCTAGAAATTATTAATTAATGGTGGATTTCTCTTTCGCGCTTTTTTATTACTTCGTTGAAAACTCCGAAGAATAAAATTTACCGAGAACGAAGATTTTATGTGAGAAGAATAAATTTCTCTCTCACCAACAATGGTATTTTCTTACGGCGTTGCCACTTGACCCAGAACTCTTTGAGATTATGAAAAAAAAAAAAAAAACGGGAAATGACAGTGGATTTAGTTTAGAATTTTTCTAAAGTTTTCTATTGATCGATTTTTAATTTAAAAGATTCTTAATAGAGTATTTTGAATAACTTGAAATTATACATCGTTAGCAGTATGTTGCCCAGATATTTCCCCCAATATAAATGCAAGCTATAATAAATAAATTTTGATTGCAATCTGCTTGTCATTCGATTTTGCTGTCAGTTTTGGCTTGCCTTTTATTTGTTAGTTGTTTGTAAATATTTACTGACTTCAAATCATTCTCAAAATGTTTGTTATCACCTTTTACTATATGCAGAGTTAGGGAATTTCTATAAGAGGCACTTCAAATAACTGTCAAGGATAACAATTTTAAAAAAAATCTAAATTTTAGTTTGATATTGTTTTATTCCGTGTATAAAAGATAAAAGATTCTGTTTCTTTTTTTCCAGTTACTTCCTCAGGCCGATTATATCGATAATTAAAATTTTTATTATTTTGTTGAAAATTGAACTTTTTGAGTCGAAAATTTAAATAATTGTTTAAAAAGAAACTATTTTGGGTTCAACTTGAATCTTTTTTATTGAAAATTTGATTAAAAATTCATCATCACCTTTTTGGTTTAAATAAGTAAATAACATTTAAGTTAAAAAATTTTAATTTGAGATTGTTTTATTCCGTTTGAAAGATTCTACGTCAAAAATGTTACAAGATAAAATTTCTGTTCATTGAATATTAATGGTCAGGAAAAATGAAAAATTGGCCCAGGAAAAATCAGGGAATCTTGAAAATAAAGTTTTTCGGGCACCTTGTATCTGGGTATTTTTTACAAGGAAAAATTCAGAAATTATAGACTGAAGAGTAAATAATTGACGATTTTGATGTTCTTAAGAGATGAGCAAAAATGAAGAATGTGTATAGAAATGAAGATCCTTGCTTAAGGTATTCGTGGCACGAAATTCATCCTTAAGAGAGAACCAGTGTAAGCCCAGCAGAGAAGTCCCTGCTTAGATTACTAGGAGATTGCTCGAGCACGTGGTGGTGTTACGAACGAACCAATCATCCCTAACTTGTAATAGGTATCAAGGATGCACCAGGAACATGGCCATTGGTTGTGTGCACCACGTGACTCGAGCCAACTAAGTTCGGAATCGGGGTATTGATTGGACAAGTGTGACCAAGCGAGACATTATGTCTCATTCATGCCAGTTTGTCACACATTACGAAGCAATGGCTAAAACATTTCAAAGGTCTTTCTATCCTCTACTTATTTTTTCATTCAAGAACAAAGTTATAAAGTTTAAAAGCAAAGTTAAAATTTAGGTTTAACAATTACTCTCAAGATTCCCAGTCTCATATATTTTGCGACTTTGTTTCTTGCTGTGACAAGTCGAGCCTACCATAAATTTAGCAAAAGAACTTGGAGAAACTCTTTTTCTAGAAGAATATCCCATATCATTTCTCTAGTTGAATAGAAGCCTTGACGAAAAATATTCGCATACATTTCACACCTAATGCAAAAGAAGGACCTGCAGAACGTATCACTCAGAGAGGCTGGATTTGCGATATCAAAATAGATCTTCACGAAGCTCGTGTCATGATTTTCGCGAAAGAAGATTCACTCAGGATCTTCCATCTACTGCCTCCTATCACTGAGGCTCTTTTTGAGATTAGGGTTCAAGTGGAAACGAGATTTCCTCTCCTCCGAGGTATCGAGCTTTCAGGCGAAGTGCATTCTACTGATGGATTTCCGGTCGATTGTGAATTCTATACGAAACATATTCGACTGTAAAATACACCATGATATTTTCTGGATCATTTGTTCAGTTAGGAAACAAAATCATGAAGTCAATAAATGTTGTGGAATAGTTTAAGATTAGAATTTTGGTAGAGACTGCGGTAGGACAATTTTTGCAATAGATTGTGTTTTATATTAGAAAAAATTCCATTTTGTACGTTTTGAGAAGAAATAGGATATAATCGTCATTTATTTCTTCTGTTTCAGGAAATTGCTGCTATTCTAATTAATTTTCAAAGGCACGCAGAATGGCAGAGTCGAGAGGCAAAAGTGAGACCGCGAAGCGGATCGATGTTGTTATTTTCAAGGAAAAAAGTGCGATATCGACGAGATGGTTATTGTTGGAAGAAAAGAAAAGACGGAAAAACTACAAGGGAGGATCACATGAAGCTAAAGGTAATTTATCGATCGGCACCTAATTACTACTTTGCAATTTTTAAAATGAAAAGTTCTTCAATTACTTGTTGTGCAGATTGCAAAACAATCCTTTTAAGGTTAAACATTTAAAGATTAGCTAAAATGCAATATAGCAACAGATGTTACGATATTAAAAGTCTAGCTAATACCCTGAGAAGAATTATTGAGAGGTGTTGCTTGACACTAAAAATTGTCCCACAGGTCCAGGGCGTGGAGTGTATATATGGGTGCTACGTACATTCAGCGATTTTGCCAACGTTCCATCGACGATGCTATTGGCTTTTACAGAACCCGGACGTTGTCCTAGTCCATTATCTCAATGTTCCTTATCCCGACGGAGATGCGAAATTGGCGGCACTACCGCCGTGTCTCGCCTTGCCGCCAGATAAAAAAGAATGGACGCGAGACGAATTGGCGTCGCAATTAAGGCCCATGTTCCTTGGTGGAGATGACGATCCCAATAATCCTCATCTCTCCCAACACTCTAATCATCCGGTCGACATGATCGTCTCTCAGCTGTTAGATAGGCAAAGGGCTTCTTCGGCCTCGGCGACCAGCAGCGCTCAAATTGCTCCCAGGAGGCTCACCCCTGACAATCAGGTAATTATCATTTACGTCTTTATTTCAATCACTAGAATGTCTCGAGGAAGCTCATTGTTTTTAGTTACTACTTCAGTTTATGATTCTATAAAATAGATGTATGTGATAGTTAAAAAAAAATTATGTATCCAGGTCTCATCGACGACTGGAGGTCAACAGCCAACCTCGACGGCGTCGACGGCTCCTCGCGTATACTCGAGACATTCCCACTCAACTCAGAGCCAGCAACCGGCTCCTTTAGTCTTAAGTCTGCAACAAATCCAAGGAGGAGGTGGACTCCTCATTCTCAACAGTCAACCATATCATCATCAACAACAACAGCACCAGTCAGCACCACAGTCCAATCAACAAGTTGAGATGCAGCAAGTTCCGGACCAGAAGATCGTGCAACAAATCGGCGTTGATCGGGAACAGCAAACTCAGCAGGATATCGACACTAAAGACAACCTCGATGTTCAGTCTCTTTCGACTTCCCGAAGCGGTTCCGGCATCACTGACTTTGCAGAGACACTGGACCTTAGTCAAGAGGATATTCAACGAACCTTGTCTGCAAACATGGTTCCGCCTTCACCATCTCCATCCCCCGCCGACAACATCATCAATCCGATGGACTTTATTGATTCGCCGGACGATGTGCTGGTCAATCTCGATGCGTTTGATGTCTTCGGGGACCTTCCGGAGCTCCACGACTTCGAGGCTGAACATACCAAGACGGAGGAGAGGAGTGAAAATGACAATGCTTGTCACCCAGGAACGACCGTCCATATTGCTGAATACAGTCCCGAGTGGAGCTACACCGAGGGAGGTGTCAAGGTACTCTATCAAGATTAATTTATGATTCTAATTATAAGTCAGTCTATTGAATTATCCGTTGAATTAATTAAAGTCGATTAAGGTGTCAAAAATCGAATTTGCATGGATGCCGATATTTACTAGAATTCGTTAGATCAATGTTAAAGAACCCTAATTAGTACTCACTGGTTCAGTCTATTACTTAGAACTGGTTTGAATTCCTATGAATTCAACTTGAATTCCTTTGCATCCTTTTGAATTCCTTTGAATCCTTTTTAATTATTTGCAGTGGCTTCAAATGCTTTTAAATTCTTTTAACTTCCTTGAAATATTCTGAATTTCTTTGAATTCCTTAGCATCATGAAATTCCTGGACTTCAAAATAGTGCAAGAAATTCAGAGGAATTTGAAAGGATTCAATGAATTTAGAAGAATTCAGATAATTCAAGGAATTTACAAGAATTCAAGGAATAGGGTCATCCGCTTAATTTGTTTTATTTTTTAATATGAAAATATTCACTTTAAACTCATTAATAATACGAGTATAAGTGAAAAAAATCTTTAAGAAATTTAAAGAATTCTGAAGAATTCAATAAATTTATGAGAATTTAGAGAAGTTATGGAATTTTGAAGAATTCAATCATTTTAGAAGAGTTCAAAGAATTCAATGAATTTGGCAGAATTGAAAAGAATTTCAAAGAGTTTAAAAGAATTCAGAAGAACTCAAGTGAATTAAAAATAATACAATAAACCAGAGAGTATTAATTACTAATCCTATCTGCTGTTTCATATGGTATTCAGCGCCACGTATGCGTACTAAGACGAGAGCCGAAATCAAAAAGCAGAAGCTAGAGAGGTTCTTTTGTCCTGGAGTTATCGAATTAGTCTCAGCGGTAAAAATAATCTGTGTGTGAAACCTGAAAAAGTAAAGTAATGGCAAAATCCAAGTCGAAGTCAACCCTCCAATTAATATAATCCAAGAAACCTAAATTTAATAAATGCACGACTAATCACCTTTGTCGTAACATTGAATGTTCTCGAGTCGATTATCGGAAGCCGGAGTGAGTGATAGGGTCGTTTGAATGGGCCATTTTCGATTCTTGGCCGCGCAATTGATCGTATGTCAAGCAATTGGAAGTCTCGTGACGCTCCAAATTACTCTCTTCATTGAATTCCAATTCCAAGGCGATAACCGATGGACTCTGTTATTAATTTTCCCAGGTGCTAGTGGCAGGACCCTGGACCGGAGGCAGTAGTTCGCAATCCTATTCGGTGCTTTTCGATGCAGAACCAGTGGAAGCTTGCCTCGTTCAACCAGGTGTCCTGCGATGTCGATGCCCCGCTCATGGTCCGGGAATAGCGTATTTACAAGTTGCCTGTGATGGTTTTGTAGTCTCAGATAGCGTCGCCTTTGAATACCGAAGACCTCCAATATCCGAACCCAGTCCAGAAAAAGCTTTACTCGATCGCCTCGCAGATGTGGAAGCTCGTCTTCAAGGTCCCGGACCACCATCTCCTGCTGCTCATCTTGAAGAACGTCTTGTTGCGTATTGCCAGGTATTAAATTATAAATATTTAGTAATAACATAGCGTAATAAATAAAAAATGTTAGACTTTGAATTTTTTACTTTCCTATTCAGGATGCAGTTGTTCGACCTTGGCGTACTGGCGCAGAGCCTCTTCAATCTGGGGGTCCGACCCTCTTGCACTTGGCAGCAGGTCTTGGTTATTCTAGGTTAGCTTGTGCACTTCTTCACTGGAGAGCTGAAAATCCAAGTAGCGTTTTAGACGCAGAAGTCGACGCTTTGCGTCAAGACGCCGCTGGATTGACGCCCCTAGCCTGGGCCTGTGCAGCTGGTCATGCCGATACAGCTAGGATCCTCTACCGGTGAGTAGATTAATTAAACAGTAAATGATGAAATAATGATTAAATAAGGATAAAATAAAAGAGAAATAAAAATATAAACGAAGAGATAACTAATTGGAGAAAGAGGGTTTAAACTTCCGTGACACCCGCGCCTCGGCAGATCTTCGCCCTCGTCAAGTTAAGACGGTTCTTCTGTCGTTTGTCCAGATGGAACGCAATGGCGCTGCGTGTGAGAGATTGTCAGAACAGGAGTGCCACCGAATTGGCTGCGGAGAATGGCCACATGGCGATCGCCGAAGAGCTGAATCGGTTGGAGGCTAGGAGGCAAGACGAGAGGCTTTTTTTGCGGCCTGCCAGCCCTATTCCTAGGAGGCCTTCTCAAGATAGCGGTCTCGATCTGGCGCTGTGTTAGTCTCGTTTATTTTATATAAATCCATCAGGTGCAAACTCTTAAACAACACTCGCACTTACACTCACATAGGTCCGGATTGGGCCGCAACTCGAAAAAGTAATTAACCTGTGCAAGGCCTATTCTAAGGAATTTTAGAACAACATAAATAGCTGATCCCCTCACTTCAGCCTCTTAAAAATTTACGAACTACTTCTTAGAATAGGCTATGCTCTGAGTCAGTGTAAAATATTGTTACTGGTCTAATTTTAAATCCTGGTTTGATTTTGCATCCTAATCCGGTCGTGCACTGACACTAAGTTGAACATGTACACTTAAAGTTAGACACTAGACCCAAGTAACTATCCGCTTTCCTCTCTCTCTCTCTCTTTCTCTCTGTTTCTCTCTCTCTGTTTGTAAAAAGTAGTAGTTCAAATCGTCGTAAGTTAAGAGAACCTAAAAGACCAGGAGCGTGGTATTAAGGGGTTTATCGAAAAACACAGGTGGTTCCCCGCTCCTGGACAACATGGATTTGTTGCAAGAGGATGAGACCTCCTTAGGCCTCTGCCAGCAGGGAATGGAGAGCATTCCAACCCCTCGAGAGACTGTAGGTCCGTACTTAGCTCGTTCCCCCTATTATCTGTTTGTCTGTCTGCCTGTCTGTATATCTATATATCTATACGTAACACTGTTTTAACCTTCCAAACACGCTCTTAATAGATCACCTGACTAGAAGATTCGCTCCAAGCGCGAAAATGTAGACTAACTTTAACATGTAGTTGATTTAAATACCACGTGTGCTACAAGGACCATTTTGTTGAGAGAGAATAAACCCTTCCACCCACCCTTAATACTGTAAACTCTTGCAGCTTCAGCAGTGTTGGTGTTGCTTGGCATTGGTAAACCGCTCTTGTACAATGTCCCTTTGACTCTTTTAGTCGTTGACTAATGCCTACTATCTAATGACTATTAGCATCCCTATCTGTTGGATGTTACGTTGTTCCAATTGCGTTTGATACCGCGGTACGTATATTTCTAATATATGATTTGCAGATGTTTCTGTGTTGCGAGCAGGATTACCTACTGATCTTCAAAATTTGTATTGAGTTTTGTTATTTTATATCCTGGGTGGCTTTTGTTTGCTTTCCCATATTTTTGGAAGGAGATGCAGCAAACTCACATATTTTTACCCTTATAAAATCTGTGAGTTCGGTATCTCCATGCTAAATTCTCCTATGGGGTTAGCAGCCTAAACTCTCCAATCTCTAGTTTGTAGTCTATAACCTCGAATCTTACTTTCGGGGTGGCACGTAGCACCACGTGCGCATAGCGGTGCTAAGTGCCAACTCAAAAACCAGATTCGAGGTTGAAGACTGCAAACTGGAAATTGGAGAGTTTATATTGCTAGCCCCAGATATGAGAGTTTAGCATGGAGGTACCGAGTTTTCCTTTTGTCTATCACAAAAATGTAGGTATGCAATTGAAAGTACAATAAGGGTTTTTGTCTAAACTAATCACTGTTCTGTTTGCGTTGGCGCGTCGTTTAATGAGCATAATTGAATTCCCCGTAATTCCTTGAATTTTTATAAATTCCTCTGAACTTTTTCAATTTTTTGGGATTCCTTGAATCCATTGAATTTGTTGAACTCCTTGAACATTTCTCAATTATTTGTAATTCCTTAAAATTACTTGATTTCTTTAAAATTCCTTGATTTCCTTTCAATTCCTTTAAGTTCATTGAATTCTTTGAAATACCTAGAATTAGTTGAATCCATTTGTATCGTTGGAGCACTAATTTAAGAACCTTTCATTGGAGGAAATCAGATAAATCAAAATAATTTAAAATAATTCGAAAGTGTTTTAAAGCATTCCAAGCAATTGACAAGAATTCAAAAGAATACAAAAAGTTTAAAGAACCTAAAATAATTCTGAGGAATTCAATGTGAATTCAAAGGAACTCAATGTGAATTTAAAAACAAATTTACTGGCAATTCAAGTAAATTCAAAATAATTTACAAAAAATAGTATACCATTCGGCTGTTTGTCGATCGTTGAGGGTCCTTGAATTCTTTGATTTCGTTGAATCCTTTAAACTCCTTGAATTCGTGGAATTCTAGGACTTTAACTAATTAAAAGAATTCGAGGAATTCAGCAGTTTTAGGATACTCCTTGAATTCGTGTAATTCGCGAGATTCGTTGAATTCCCTGAAATCTTTGTATGTAATGACTTCGCGAAATTGCAAAAAATTTAAAGTAATAAAAGGAATTTAGATAATTCAGAAGGATTCAGAGGTTTTAAAGAAATTGAAAGGAATTAGGAAGAGTTAGAAATCATTCCTAGTAGTTCAAAAGAATTCAAAAGGATACAAAGAAATTAAATTTGAATTCGAAGGAATGCGTATACTAAAACGAGATGCTAACTCAAAAGACAGTCGCGACCAACACCAGAGCCGTAATTTTAGACATACACCCCGAGAGAGATTTTTTAAACATGGAGTTTATCGACTTGCATTCGGAGTACTATTGGTATCAATTGAAATAATCCTGATATTACTCATAACAATTCTAAATTATTTATCATTAAGGGGAAGCACTAGTGCATTTTTTCCCATTTTAGCTTGTATGGTACAATCTGTTCAACTTTTATTATCTAGGGCAGGCTACCCTACAGTAGATAATGATCCTACAGTAGTTGTTCATTAATTATAAGCACAAATATAAGCAAAATAATCCAGTCTAATTTTAATATATTACCACGTATCATGTCTTAACTATTAATTACAATAAATTAATTATCTTACATTCATTAGTATTTTACGTTAATGACTATCTACTGTAGGATCATTATCTATACTGTAGGGTGGTCCCTCCTGCTTTATTGTCAAACATCAAAAATATTCCGGATTCTGATTAAAAGAAAAATTAATTCAATGGGATAAAAATGCACCTGTTTTTTAATAGAAATGTTATGCAAAAGCTGATGGGCTACAAGTAAATTTTCACGAAACCGCAGGAAGCTTCAGTGGAGTGGGTCAACCTGGTGTGAGCTGTACTAAAACTGCAATTGTTGTTTTATGTTTGAAAGAGTTGGGTGCCACTAAGTTTGCTGCAAACACACGTTAACAGCTTTTCTTCGGTGTTGTGCTCGGTGTGATAACAGCGGTTCGATGCGACTGCTTTTTTGAGTTTGGCTAGGGTCAATCTTACTTTTTATAGGGGAGGAAGACGTGAGGGTCCTGACTTTGGCCGAGCAAATTATAGCCGCTCTTCCGGAGAGGATCAAGAGAGCGGAGGGCGATCCTCCATCTCCATCTTCGCCTCCTCCACCTCCACCTTTACCACCTCTCGAGGACGCATTGATGGAGCAAATGGTAAGATTATTAATTTATTTATTTATTGTATACATAACAATTTTATACTGAGAGACATTCAAATATTGCAATCTTTTATTTAACTTGTGGGTACGTCCAGTTTAAACCTTGTATTCCAATTTTGACACACTTCCCCATATACAATAGAGGTAAAAGTTTGCATACATATGGATTTCCGGTGATAATACAGTATTCTGTCAAATTTTAGTTGACGTCCCCCCTCCCCCACCCTTAGACAAAGTTCGAATTGAGGAATGAAACTAATCGAAAAAAAAAATTGCGAAAAAACTCATAAACTGGGTACGTTTTTTTACAAAATCGCGAAAACATAGTAAGGACTTTTTCCAGCCTCTTAAATATATGCAATATATGTAGTCTTTGATATGCCAAAATTTCGCACAATGTTCGAACTAGAAAATAACAATTTATGAAAATATTTGAGAATGACAACTGGATAAGGACCAATAATAAAATTATTTCTATATTAAACGATAAAAAATGTAATCAAAATTACAGAAGTATGTGGCCATTATTTCCAATGTTTCAGTGAGGTGAAAAAATGAAAACAAAATGTCTGTATTTGAGAGCAGGAAAACCAAATGGTCCTTGTCCAGTTGTCATTCTCATATGTTTTAACTCATTTTTTTTTTAACGAATGGTGAAATCATTTTTACATATTTCTACAAGGAAGCGTCCATCAATTACACAGGCCGACAAAAATTACATCTTTTTTGTACCCAAAGACCGGACTATGTGATCCCAAAGGATTTTGGTATCCTAAAACCGAATCCGTTATCCAAAATTTTCCTATACGTCAGGTTTTTGAGATATCCTACCCTAAAAGTGCAAAAATGGTTATTTTTAGCCATATTTGAGGCAATATAACACGATCAGCAATTTTTTTCTAAAAACTGCTAACGCCATCGTTTAGTACTTCTTTTTACCATTCATTTACCTTTTTAATTATCTCAAACAGATTTTTTTTCTCCGAGATATGACACACACAATTTTATTCGCTGTCTTCGCCTTCTTTGCTAGTTTTTCATTGTAGAACTGAAATGGTTAATGTGCGATATCTCGGAGAAAAACAATCGGTCCGGTCTTTGGGTACAAATTTTGTCGGCCTGTGTTATGTAAGGCTTTTTTGTGGTAGGGGTCCGGAAATCCCTTAAAATTCTTTAAGATGATATAAATCTTTCTTTCAAAATCCATGGAAACCTCTTAAAATCTTTCAAAATCAGTTAAAATCCTTAAAATTTCGTGAAATATTTCGATATCCCCTGAATTTCAAATCGGAAACTTTTGAAATCACTTTAAATATTTTAAAATCCTTAACAAATAAAAGCCTTTAAAATCCTTTATATTATGCGGAAATCATTTGAAAATTCTTTAAATCTTTAAATCTCTAAAAAAATATCTTAAATATTAGCAAATCTTTTGGAATATTTTTAAATTGGTGAGAATACTTCGGTATCTAATAATAATTATAATAGTGACTAATGATTTGTCACTAGGAAATACTTTTAGTCGAAAAT
>CAKNYM010051259.1:0-13415 GCA_932195095.1 Andricus curvator | reverse complement strand
TATATATATATATATATATATATACATATATATATACACATACATATATATATATATATATATATATTTTAATAGAGAGCCTCGATGTGGCTTAGGCGATTAGGCGCTCGGACTTCACGTTACAGTCCGGGGTTCGATCCCTTTGCCGGTAGCTCTGGAAATTTTAAACATTCTTTTACCGAGGTTCTGGTGGGTCAGATCCCATCTCAAGCTGTAGGTCCCCCCATCATGCAATTGGCTGTAACCCAGTCCGTGGATGGTGGGGGAAAAACCAGAATTTTTCCAATATGTCAAATTAGGCGTACTGTTTTTATCAGATCACTTGATTGCATTACAAAAATACAGTAATGCAATAATACAAAAATGCGGTTTCTCTTGAAATTCCGTAAAATCTTATTGAACTCCTTGACATTTTAAATACCCTAACACTTTTTGTAATCCTCTGAAAGCCCTTGAAATCTCATGAAATCCCTAAAAAGCTTCGGAAATCTCTTTAAATTACATAAAAATTGTGTGAATACTTTGTATTCCTTTGATGTATCTTAAAATTACAGGAGAAACAAAAAACTTTCTAACTTCAATGCATTTTTTTTAAATTTAAAAATTTTTAAAAAACAACAACAAGAAAGTACTTTTGAGCTATTACTCAACTCTGAAGAGAAAAAGAAAAACAAAGCGAGAAAAACCCCTGTCAATGGTGCGGTGCATTTAAAAAAACGAAAATATTTATATACAAAGAGTTGTATAACTTTTTTATTTTTTAATTAAAAGAAAACTGCTTTCGACCTTTTACTCAGCATTATTGAATCGTTAAAAGAGCAGGCAAAAAGAACAAATCACTTAAAAAAAATACAAAACATGGATTTTGACCGACTTCAAACTCGAACTTGACCATAATCTTCTACGGAGATGTGAGTTAGGTCAAAACAATTAGTTTAAGCCAATGAAATACATTTCCGAAATTTGGCACTTACTTTTTTATATCCTGGAACCCTTCAAATGATATATTGAGTTAAAATATAAAATCTTACGTAAGAAGGGGGGATGTTTCACAAAAATCTTATGAATCCTCACCATATGTATCGATAAATAGTGTCCTAAATTACTTGAAATCGTTAAAAATAGACTTACGAAAAAGTGGTCCTTATCCAGTTGTCATACTCATGTCTTCAAATATAATGTTCAATATTTATGCCCCACGCGTATTATGCAAGCCCCCTTTTCAGAGAAGACTATTTTGTTTCTTTTTACTGTATTTGAATAAAATCTGGTTTTAAGCAAAAATTAAATTATATATTTTTGATGAATTAAAATAATATTTTTGTTTTAGCCACTAGACTCGGGTGAGTTGTTCGACTCGTATCGGGAGTGCAGCGGCGGTGCGGCCTCCGTTTCGGATGCGGACGCCGATGCGAGTCCATCAAGTCCATCGAGCAGTTGCTTGACGCCGGACTCGCCGTCGCCACCGCCGACAACCGCAGACTTCTGCGAGTTCCTGCAGCTGCAGCTGCAGCTCGACGGTGGCAACGGCCATAATGGCCAATATCGTTATGGAGGAGAGAGGAAATTTGGGACTGGGATGAACGTGGGTGCGGGTGGGTCAGGATCGGGAGACGGAAGCGAGGCTGACTTGAGTAGGCTTACTTTATCGGATCGGGAGCAACGAGAACTCTATCAAGCAGCCAGAATGATACAAAAAGCCTACAGGAGTTACAAGGGTCGTCAACGTCAGGAAGAGGCTGAAAGACATGCGGCGGTTCTCATTCAGCAATACTATCGCCGACACAAGCAGTGTGCCTATTATAGGTAATCAAATTACTGAAAAATATACATTTTGTTAAAAAAAATGAAGGTACAAAGATGCATTCAGATTAGAATGACTTAACATTTTTGATAGCCACCCTGATCAGTAATTTAATTCTGATAAGTTAATTTTCCCCTCTTGTGACTTATGAGACCCTTTTTTCGAGGTCTGATTCATTTATCGTCCCCTGAGTTTAAATAGCGAGAAGCTCGTGACTTTCAATTACATTTCGTTAAATCGGAATAGAGTAGTAAATAAAGAAGAATCGTGATAAAGCTTGACACTACTGTCAGCGAGGGGGTATAAGTGGATGAGTTTGGAAATAAATCATAATTACCGAGAACGATACTAGCGTGTCTCCTTAACCCATCCTAACGATCCGGTGGTCGAGTCGATTTGAGTAAAGTTCAACTTACCTCAACCGGGGACCAGGAACTTTTAATTGGCATCGTAAATAATTCGGAAACTTTACGGACTTCCTTCGTTTCTTGCCACAGCGGCCCGAATACGAAATTAAGCTGGCATTAAATTAATACGACTTTAGCTCGAGCCGAAGTCTCGGATCGTACATAATGAAACGCTTCTTGAATGCGTCTTCTAGTGGCGTCGTTGTACACTCTTGTCTCACTCGAGGTTCTTTTCTCATTACAGACAAGCCACGAAGGCCGCTTTGGTGATTCAGAGCAACTACAGAAATTACCGCGCTCGTCCTGGATCCTCCGGAACGAGACAACAGGCGGTTCATCAACAAGCTGCTCACCAAGCTGCTCGTAAGATCCAGCAGTTTATGCGACAATCCAAAGTCAAGTGAGTTATCGGTATATCTATTTTTTTGAAAAAGGGAAACTTCAGAGAGGCTGCTTTTAGATTTTTTTTAGATTTGGAATTCTCTTTCAACTTCTAAAGTCTATCTTGTGTTTATCTATGCAGCTTGTCGTGGGATGATTCACGACCGGTAAGTAGCGATTTGATGAATTCATATTTCATTGAGTTCCTTCATTCGCTTTATGTATCGTTAGACCTTTCCTTGTATGGGAGACATTCATGCTGAATTTCATGGGAATTTCTGGTATCGAAACCATGCTACAGTAGGCCAAGACGATGAGTGGCACAAAATAGTCCAGCTGCTAAAACTCTTAACCGATTTTTTTTCAATATATATTTTAGGTATCATTGCGATTTTGTGTTAACAAAATTACAATAAATGAACATTTTGACTTTTATTTTTATCTTCCATTAAACAGATGAAATGAACTCGAAACCAATCGAAATTATTATTTATTGACAATAGACGGAGTTAATTCATTAAAGGTTTTAAAACAAGTTTATAAACAAGTGCATTGTTCGGCCACGTACTTACTGAAACAAATTTCGTTTTCATTGTTAACTTATTTGTTAATATTATAAACAGACTTTATGAGAAAATGCATTATTCAGCCATACTTTTTTAAAGCATAAATTCTTTTTCCACTAAAACTACTTCAAATTGGCTTATCCGAGGGGTCAATTACTTCTGTAATCTGATGCAAACTCTCTCTGCAATCTTATGCAATCTAATGCAATCCCATGCAAATCCTTTAAAATCCCTTGTAACCCCCCTTACGAAAAAATGTTATAGGCAATTCAGTATAGATATATAATGATTTTCTTATAATGAATTTCTTATAATTTTTTCGCAATTTTAGAAAATTCATTATAGAAAATCATTACAAGAAAATCAGGATAAAAAAAAGTTAAAATATTGAAAGAATTAATGCAAAAAATAAAGAGAGTACAAATGAATGATTTATTTATATATTCATCGTAGCATTTCCACAACTTTCAAAGAACTGAAGAGAATTTCTACGGATTTTTATCGATTTCGTCACATTTCATAACAATTTCGCGGGCTTTTATAGATTTTCAAACATATCTAATATCTAATTTAAATGGATTTCATCGGTTTCAAGAGATTAAAAAATATCTCCGCGGATTACAAGGAATATGGCAACATTTCAAGGGATTTAGAGGATTTTAAAGGTTTCCAAAAATTTCCGGGTATGTTAAGGATTTCCAAATGGTTATTGTCTAGTGACAATATTTCTTCACTTTTCATTAATAGTGATGCGATACAAAGTAGATATGTTGAAAAAAATTATTTTATATTGAAAAACCACCAAGCTAGGAATTTGTTTAGACAATATGTTGATAAATTTGTTTAAAAGCACCTAATTAAATAATTTCATGCATTGTTTGTCCATACACTGACTTGGATTGATTTCGAGTTTATTTCGGTTGTTTAAAGAAGGGTAAGAAATGAAATTGTTAAAATTTCTATTTCTTTAACTTTATTTATTAATATAAAAACGCAATAAACAAGAAATTAAAAAATTCGCGTCGAGAGATCTCTTTGAAAATTAATGACGAATATATATATATATATATATATATAATTTGGTGGTTGTTCTAAATCGTTTAAGAATTGTGGCTTCTAGACTAATTGGAACTAAATTATTTCATTTTCTTCACTGTTCCATTTTTGCATTATAATTTATTAGTTCGCGTTCAAAACAAAATCATTTTTATCTCAAAACCTTTCAATGACGTTTTATTGATTTTGAAATTAAAGCACTGTGAACTTAAATAGTCCAAGCGGTACACTAAAGATATCGAAAATTTTGTTTTATTTGTTACAAAAGCTTGAAATTTGGTATGAAACTTCCTTTTGGAATTAGAAAACTTTCTAAATCGGGTGCCAACAATTTTTTGGAAACTTTTGTTTGATAAAAATGGTGGAAAATTTTGTTTTCACCTGTATATTTTCAACTAATTAAAAAACTTAACTTTTTTCATTAGTTAGTTAAGAATTAAAGAGACGGGAATCAAACCATCAAAGTTTTTCGATGATTTCTCAATTTCATGTGTTAATTATGTGAGAGTTAACGTTTTTTTCTCTTAAATAAATTAAAAGCTATCAGAATTCTATATAAAAGAAGTCAGGATGAATGCATTTTTTCAATTATTCAAGAAGATGATGCAAAATAATCATAAAAATGAAATAAATACATATTTTAAATAAATTGATAGAAACCCCACGATTACTTATTTCATATATTTTATAACAATATTTTGTTCAGCAGTAAAAATATTTAAATTGTTCCAACGTTTTTTACTTAACTTTAAATATGTTGCATCATGCAAGCAAAATTTTGTACAGTAATAGTGATAATTTAGTGCTATTTTATAGAAATTTACCTTTAAAATTATCCCAATGACATTGAAAAATGTTTATTATATTAGACTTTATTTAAATTTTGAGGAAACATTGAAATTTGTACAACGTTTGCCATATTTTCTAAACAAAAATTACAAAATGACTTCATCCTGGCTCATTTTTGAGAGAATTTCCATAGATTTCAATCTGTTTTAGAGAAAAAAATGCGACTGTAATAAAATAGGGTCTTTGCATGATTTGAAAGAATTGAATTTTGCAATAATGAATTACCTACTCTTCAAATTGAAAAATGAATTAGTAATATTTTAAACATTACAATGACCTAGAGTTGTTGAATCGTTTCTATTCATCAGAGAAGAAAAGCGAAGGTTGATTTTAATGGACGTATTGGCTAACTTCCGAATCTCAAATACAAAAAGTCGAAAAAGTTGACAGATTTTTGGCGCGGCGTTTCTACCAAGCAGTGACTGTATTTGCATATTTAAGAATGTACAGATTTTGGAATTAAATAAAAAGATAGAGACTTCAAGAAAATACGTTTCCTTATAGTCAAAATTGTTATCTATTTTTGGGTTTCAAGTTAAAATTGAAAAACAAATTACATTTTTGTTTGCACGTGGATATATATATATATAATTTTTTCTATATGACATCAATTTTGGTATATGTATAATATTATGGTAAAATTCCCATTTCTATACGTTGGTTTGGGACAATTTCCAAAAAGACATATTTAAATTGGTCGGAAGAAGACCGTGAAAAACCCGGGAATTTAAAATTGCCTGATCACTAGGCACCCTGATATCAAAATTTAAATGTACCGCTTGGACTATAAAAACCATGGGAAAGTAATAAAATATTCTATAATTAATTTTCATACTATTCATTTTCTTAAAGGCTTGTCGTTTAAAATTAGAGTCGGAAATGAAGAATGGAACTAATTGTTTTCAGACTGCAGAACGCCAGGGCCGCCGCAAACGGGAACGGGAGGCAGCCAGTGCCCACTTCACGGGGGGCTGCTGTCCCCCAAAACTCGCCCTTATCTAGCCCAGGGGCCAGCCTAGTAGCTGCCAACACAGATGTCACGTAGTCAACAGCGAATGTCAGACAGACAGCAAAGAATTTCGACAGGACCGATGTCGACCCATGTAGGCTCTGCTAGTGATGTGAAGAAAAATTTCCGGACATTAAACGGAAGTACTGGAAACACAGACTCACAAAGATACCACTTTACCATTTAAAACAAAATGGTACATCTCAAGTTACTTATTTCATGGCGCATTTATACTATTGCTATCAGTTTCAACTCTAAAGTCTCAAGTTTTTATCCACGTCTTCTCAGCTTCATAAGCGAAGTTTCTAGCACTTCTTAACTTATTACAGTGTTTCCAATAATTCCCATAATTCTGGAAACGCGTTCTTCCGAATATTTCCGAAGACATTTTCGGATTTTTTGCATCACTTTTTAGGATGCGTTGAGAAAAGTGTAGGAACGATTCTTACATTATGTATAGGAGCGGAAGATTCTGAGTTTCGCTGTACAGAAGCCACGAGTTTCTTGTGGCTTTCATCTCGCTTTCATTCTCAATTCTTTACGCGAACCGAAAAATCGGGAGAGTGGATTTGAGAAATTACATATAGGCTCAGGTACTTAGTTGATACTTTTCGCTTTTTCACGACAAGTGAACTTAATTCAGTGTTCAGTATTCGAGGGAGAATACCTTACTTGTTAGTATTTATTAATTTATATGATGCGTTGGTCGCAGTATTTTTTAGGTAGTCTGTCGAATAAGACAGGCGCTCGTTATGCGATACATATGTACCTTCTGCCGGACGCTTGTTGTTCCTACGGCAACCTTTTATATTTTTTTATTTACATTTTTTATGTTAAGTTTTTATTCAAAAATACCTTTTTTTTTGTTTATGTTTGTACTTATAAATGCTTTCCTTAAAGTTTTCAAGTTTACTTTTTTAATTTATTCCTTTTTTTTTAATTGAAATGCTGATGTTCTTAGTGTTTCAATTCCCTGTACTGGAGATACCGAAAAAATTACGCTTTCTTAAAGTACTCTATAAGTGCAAACACAACATGTAAAGACCCGCCATTTTTCGCTTGTAGATTCGATTGGGGCTGATCTTCTAGAATAAATAAATCTATAGTCGCAAAATTTATATCCACTTTCAATGGTGCTATAGGACGTGCATGAATCTGTTTTGCAACACCCTTTATGGAAATAGAGCGCGACACTAAATTCGTGGTGACTGTACTTGAAGCTAGAAAAGCTGGATAATCAGTTTTCAGATGTTGCTAAATTGCCAAAAGGAGAACAGGTCTAAAAACTAAACCATCCAAAAATCTCCCTTCTCGTCGCATTCAATTTTCGACTCTAAATATAAAATTGAAGTAGTCTATTCTTCAACCAATTTTTTGGTTACAAAATTTGCATCTTGGCAACAGCTTTTAAGCTAATTCGTATGAGTAGTTGCGCGATAGTCTGGACCAGTGTTAATTGAAACGATGAATCTCGTCCTGAAAAAAGCTCAAACAAGTATTTTTGGACTGAACAGAGTGGCCGAGTTTTCTGCACATTAATTTAAAATTTGCGGAAACCTGGTCGAGTTTCTTAATGCATATGTAGGCCTTCATAAGTAGGAAGTGATCGATCGTTTCAATTAATGTCCAAGGAAATCTTTTCCGTTGCTGGTAAACAATTTCATCTTGTTCAGAGTGGCCACTAAACTGAGAAAAGAATTGATAAAATCTTTTAAACATTAAAATAATCATTACTTTTTAAAATTTAGATATAATTTTGTAAACTTAATTTAATATTTCTTACTTCATAAAGTTTGACTTTAACAAAAATTCAAATTTTTACAACTGTAGTTAAACTTTTCAATTTAAGATACTTAGAACTACCGTTTTCTACAGCTTCAATTTTAAAATTTTAATGATTTTATCAATTCTGGAATTTTTCAAGTTTTTACGCTATTTACCTAACAAAAAGTCCGATACTTCCATGTTAAAAGAACCTATCGCGTATTTTATGTCTAAAATTACCACTCTGGCGTTGGTCGTCTAAACTAACCACTCTGCTTTTTGAGTTGGCCCCTCATTTCAGTACCCATATGCGATAAACATACAGGTTTAGTAATTAATACTCTCTGGTTTAGTATATTATTTAGAGTTATTTTTGAATTCCATGCACCATTTTGAATTTCTTGAATTCAGGGAATTCCACGAACTTAAGGAATTTCAAGAATTGAAGAAATTCATGCTGTGAATGCCGGGAATTTTGACGGTTTCGGTGAATTTACGGGAATTCACGAAATTCAGTAGAATTAAAAAAATTCAAAGGAATTCAAGTGCATTGAAACTAAATCTATATAGTATACAAGAAAATTGGTCATTTTAGACGTACACTTCGACAGAGGTTCTTTTAATATGGACGTATCGAGTAGTGTTAAGATTTTTCCAAGTTTTCACTAGCCACTCACTTTTAAATTCAAAATCTGAAAAATTGTTTGCCGCAACAAGACTTTTTTCTGAGATTCTGGTTAGTGGGAAAATCGATGAGAGTGATCACATTTGCATTTTTTAATGCTAAGGAAGATAAAGATTCATTCGTCGATATTTGATTTTTAAAAAAACACACATTTGAGAGAACCGCTTAAAGGACTGAAGAGTGTGGTGGATTTTTCTTTTTATTCTAGCAGAATTTTAGGAGAATAAATAATACTAACAATATTAAAAACGGGCAAAGAGAGCTCTTTCAGTGGGGCCCCTTGACTCACGGGCTGTGCTTAAAGTCACGGTATAATCAATTTCTTAGGAGGTACGTAGGACTATAAATTAGGCGATTGCATTGTTATCGATTATCTACCAGTTTCTCTCCAGTAGGGGATTTTTTAAAGGCTCTTTAGACTAGGAAATGCACAGAGGATACATACGGGGCACAGGCGAGTACCCCGAGTTCCTGTTGGTTAAAAAAATATATATATTATATATATTGTGATAAATCCATAGTGATCCAAGAAAGTATTTCCGAAGTTTCGACGCTGATAATACAGGGGAAGATTACGATCATATGTTGGTAAATTTTATCATAATTTCCCCTCGAGGGTAATCGATGATCGAATGCTTTTCCAATTTATTGTACCGTTCAGCCTTTTCTTCATTGAACAAATATTCGATGGTTGATTCTAAATGTTTTATTATTACATAAGTTTAAATTTGGCCAATTTTTGAGTGGAGAATTTATTTAGTTTGTTAGGGTTCGCGTTAGTGTTTTTGGACTTTGTTGTTTGTAACTATTAAAATGTTATGTACATATTCTGCATCTAGATATTTATTCAAGCGAACCAAAAATTGTACATAATAATTTTCTTGCAATTGTTTGTACGTTAGCGGATATAATTCTTGATTTTTAGTAACGAGGGTGTCGATACCGGATAAAGAAACGGGATGCTATTTTACTCCAAAAATGAAAAATACCCGGGAATTTGCGCCGAGTTGACGCTTCAGTTTGAGTTGGTTCAATTTCATCTCAGTAAAATTTCAAATTGTTTCAAATTTGAATTCGTCATCTTCTAGTTATTATCAGCTTTAAATATTTCATGCTTGAAAACTTCAATTTTTAAATTCATTGATTCTAAGTTTTGAAATCGAAACTTTTTGAATTTTGAAAGGATTACATTTAGGATTAAAAATTCCTAAAGGCTTTCTATCTAAAATCGTTCATTCTTACATAAAGGCTTCCAAATTAAATTGAAAATTATTTGTGTATTGAAAGTTGAAATCGATAAACTTTTACTTTTCCATATTAAAAAATGTGTAATATAATCGACACCCTGATGTAAGGTCTTTCTAGTGTTTGCATTTTTGGAAAAGGAGATTCTCGATTATCGCTTACAGCGAGGTAAAAATTTGCAGAGAGTGAAGGGTTGCGAGTGAGAGGGATGTAATATTGTACACGAGTCAATTCCAACGAGCATTTTCATGCCACTAAGCTTAAAGAATTATTAGTTATAAAAAGAAAGGACGAAAATGAAGGTAAATGCAAAAAACACTCTTTCTCAATCATTGTTAATTAATTAATGAATTAATAACGATCCTATATTGATACTTAAACGAGGCGAGTAAGCATCATTATTATACATAAAACTATTATTATATTAATATTTTTGCTTATTGCGTAATTAAGGAAATACTGAAGAAAATTTAGCGATTTTAGAAAAGAGGAGAGTAAACAGGGCGGAGATGGGCGATTTTTCTTAGAGTGCAGTTTGCCGAGCGCGTATCGCGTGCTCACTGTCAATCAAATTGCGAATTTTACATTTCTTATTAACTATACAAACCAAGAACAATTTAATATTGTCTAATCATCGAAGCGCGCAGCGTAAACTGTACTTCGTAAGAAGAAATTTCAGTATCAGAGCCTTCAGCCCAGCTTTATTTTATTATCTGCGAGAGTATCTAAATTTCCTACATTTCAGTAAACAATTTTTTGGGAAAATTGGAAAAGATCTCAAAGAGACTTTTATTGACTAGGAAAGAGGTATTGCGTAGTATTTTTTAGAGAAGATAGTATCAAGCAATCACGCATGGATAAAGTGATTTTGCGAGGCAAGAATATAAATGAGAGGCGAGAGATAGGGAACCCACTTCTACTACTACTTAATAAAATCGCTAGGGTAGGCGCTTCGAGGTACATTACTCTTTAAAATCACTTTAAAAAAACAAAAAAAGCAAATTATTCTCAACCATAAATCTATCGAGTAAAGACATTTTTAAATCTACGTAAGAAAGCCAAGAGTCAAAGACGACTAGATCATAGGAGCCGCATGGCCTAACTGCTGCCACTTTAATTAATTAAACGATTAATTATAACAAAGAAAATACTTTATTACTACTCGATTTAAAAGAAAAAACAACAAAAAAATGATACATCGGATGACGATTCTGAGGTCGGTGATGATTACTACGATAAAGATGTGTCGCGCCAATTTTCAACTACTTTTTAGACGCAGAGCGAGAACAATATTGTAGAAGTAGAGAAACTACATTTACTTCTTCGAGTCCGAAATCCATAATCCAAGATAGATTCGAGTCTCCAACGTCCAATTTCAAGAAGATTTATTACAGAGTGTCGAAATCGTCCCGAGTTGACGATTCCATTTTTGTAATCTGTGTCTAATGCAGCGATCTCAGGTTCTTTTTAGTATGTACTTCAAATTAATTTTTTTATTTGATTTTTAACACTGCTTTCTAGGCGACTAGGTGTGCAAATGCATTCCACATTTGTTTATTATTTGGAAACTTTGACTTGTAAAATAACTTTAGACTATATAATCTAATTTACACTTTGACTCAATTTTCCAAAGTGATTGAATATTTTTGAATGTGATATCGCTGACTTTTTAAAATGAAGAAATCAAGAGGAGAGGATTACAAGATAATTTAAATTTAAGGATTCTTTCTATTCATAAAGCTTCTTTTGAACTGCTTGGGTCCTTGAATTTGCTATTCCGACAGTTTTCGCACGGTATTTTCTAGTCACTTTAAGTCACTGATCTACTTAATCACGTCCACTTCAGGCGACCCGACGGAAAAGCTTCCCTCTTCCTATCTTGTTTGGATTACTTTAAGAAAGAAGAAACATAAATAAGTGTAGATTTCTTATTGTCTAGAAGTTGATAGAAAAATTGTTTCTAGACCTTTTGCAAATTAAGGGAGATTTTTATACTTGATAAATGTTTTGTGAGGATAATTTTTTCTAAAGAGGGCAAAAACTTTGTCGGTGACCATTTCGACACTTTAGATCGACGTTTCTTCGTTTTGAAATTCGTGCCATAAGATGAAATCGCAAAGCATTAGATTTTAAAGATTTACAAACAAAGACAAAAAATAAGAAAAATAATTAAACCAACAATCATCGACGTCCTTGAAAGCGAAAGTTCAAAAGCCGCTGGCGAATTTCGATGCGAAGAGAGCGAGTCACATTTAAGCGCTATGTTAGAGTAACGAATAACGATACAGGCTCCATCTCTTGTAATATTTTTATTATCGCAAATGTAATATTAATTATTATATAAAGTACGAAAATTAAATCGATGACTATACTACTATTTATTATTTATTGACTAACGTTCAACTAATATTGTAAATAACGAAAATATTTTATCTATATTTCCGATCCGGGGACTTGGGTGGGGCGCCAAATTACCTAGTTGGTGGCCTGCGGAAGTCGCGCGATTTCCGGTCACCCAGTCTCCATTGTTACACCATTTCATCATTGCATTTAATAAATTATATATTTATTGACTTACTTACCTTTTCAATTTTCCCTGCCTTGCCTTTAGTAATTAATTATAGAATGGGGTAGTTGCATATTTACAATTTTGCTGCTTCATTAAGAAATTGAAAGAGCACTAACAATTTAATGAAATTACTTAACGAATAATTTTTGAAATAAGTTTAAAGATTTTTAAATTTGTAAAAAGTATGTATACTTTTTGAATTTTTTCGGGAAAATAAGGCTTTGCTGACTAGCTGTAATACGGTAAGTACCAGTAGGGTGGTTATTATTTATACTTGGTAGAATTTTTTTAAAAATTTCTCTGATTTCACATCCCAGTTTTGTTCGAGGGTCCAAACAAATTATTTCAAAATTTGAGCCAAATTGATTAATATTTAGGTTTCGCGCAAGGACCATGAAATTTCCCATTGATTTAATATGGGAAAAAGTCAGCTTTTTGTAAATCTTATATTGAAATGATATGTTACAAATAATTCCGTATTTCAGTATATTGTTCAGAATTCCCAGATAATAAGAATCAATCATAAATTTCGAAGGTGAATCACTTTAAGCCAATCTTATGGGTCCCCAAAGAAAGCCCCATAAGTGAAAAATTCGAGTTTTACGTAATATTGCGGTTTATTTTTTTAGAAAAATAACACTTAGTTTGTTTTCGACTACTATTCGGGAATCTTTTATTTTAGTTCGATTGTCTTAGAAGACGACTAAAATTGAAGATCTTGGCATGCAGATGTATATTGAAAAAAAAATTTGCTGTGATGATATTTTGTTTTTTGTTAACAATTTAAAAAAAAACAGAAATTTCGTTCTTTTAGACTATTACGCAGGAAGTTTTTTTTTGTTTTATTTTCTTGAGATTCTTCCTGTCATCACCCATATTTAAATACCTCTTATACATGTGCGTGCCCTTTACCTTTAATAATTCCTTCTTTTATTTTTACAATTATGACGAAAAATTATTTTTAAATTTTGAAGAAAAGTTTTCATATGAAAGAAATTACATATAAAGAATGTTTCTAAAAGTAATGAAAATATATTTAATTATTTAATATATATATTATATTATTATTATTATATTATT
>CAKNYM010051255.1:238023-286040 GCA_932195095.1 Andricus curvator | reverse complement strand
TACCACGCCCTATTTCAACTCACTCCTGGATTCGTACCGGGTCCCTGCTTTCAAGTGGTTTCATGTTTTATTATTTACGTTTTATTTTTCAATGGATTTTAAATATTGCAAAATTTAAATGATGATAAATCATTATTATTTTCAATTTATTGAATTAATGAACATTTTTAATATGTACTTACCTCTGATAATTACCTTGCTTTTCATGCTATTTTAGGCTATAATCACAATTTAGTGGATTTTAAGAGAAAAAGCCGAAAAATTATTAACTTGACCTCATATGCTTTCCTAATAATACCAAAACTACATAAAACCTTCAATGTTTTAAAATATGTATCTCAACATTACAAAATTTATTTTTTACACTTTTATTTTAATTTTGAAATAATTGTAATTGGAAATCAATTGTGAATAATATTGTAAAATAAATTTAACAACATTTATTTTATAAATAAATATCTCATGATTTTTTACGGACAACACAATTGTAAAGGTAAGTCTTTGTAGTATTTCAATAACTAATGAACATGTTTTCAGAATATTTTTCCTTGATTCTGCCTTCATAGGTTCAAACATGGTACAAAAACCATTGTGAAATTTCAAATGAAAACTGTACTCTGTATAAATTAATTTTGAAAATGAAAAATATTAATACCTTTTATAAATATTCTTAAATTTTATTTGAATATAATACACATTCATTTTTATTTAAAAAATTCTTGTAAATAGTTGGTCATTTTTTTAATTTTACGACATTTTTGTACCATGTTTGACCTAAGGGAATAGATTTCAGGAATGAAATTATAAAAATATCTCAATTAGTTAGTGTTTGGTTGATAATCATATTTTTTGTTGAAATTTTTATTTCACATATCTGAAAAATTGAAAAATTTTGTGAAATTTGGTCAAGAATCCTATATGAAAATTATATTTATATATAAGCCGAATACCGGGCGACTCGTCAAAACAGACAGATACTTTTCAACCTCCGTAGCGAAAACTTGTCCTCTTGTACCGTGAAAATAAATGTTTATATTATGTGTTACAAACTGAGCTTGTTTTATTCAGTCAGAACATAACCACAATTTTAATTTAATTTTCATCATTTCCAACAAAAAACACTTATATTTTTTGTTGAAATTTTGATTGACATACAGAAATATTCAAAAATCTTGGAAAATTTTCTTAAGAATCTCAGGAAAATTATATTTTACCTACAACCTTAAAAATAAATAACTTAAAGAATAAATAGTTATTCGAAATTTTTATTTTGTATTAAAAATTATTTTTTGCCCTAAATTATAATTTGGTTGTAATTTTCCTTTTTTCTTGGCTAAAAATCGTTTTTACTTGAAAATTTATTTATTATGTTGAAAATTCATTTTTTTATTGTTAAATTGAACCGTTTTTTATTGAAAATAATTTTTTTAAATTGAAATAGCAATTATCACATTTTTCATTGAGAATTAATCTTTTTTGCCTAAAAATTAAACTATTCGTTTGAAAATGTTTTTTTTGTTTGTTCAAATTTCAAATATCTGAAATCTTAGAAATTCATTAAATTATTCAAAATTTTTACTGTGTACTCACGTCTGATAATTACCTTTCTTTCCATGCTATTTTAGGCTATAATCACAATTCTTGGGATTTTAAGAGAAAAAGCCGAAAAATTATTACTTTGAAATCATATGCTTTCTTAATAAATAAAAACTTTATAAGACGTTCAATGTCTTAAAATATTTATCTCAAAATTACAAAATTTATTTTTTACAATTTTATTTTAATTGTGAAATAATTGTAATTAGAAATTAATTCTGAATAATTGTAAAATAAATTTTACAAAATTTATTTCATAAAGAAATATCTCATGATTTTTAAAGGACAAAACAATTTTAAAGGTAAGTCTTTGTAGTATTTTAATAACTAACGAACATATTTTCAGAATATTTTTCCTCGATGCTGCCCGAAATTCGAAATTTTTATTTTGCATACAAAAATATTTTTCGCCTTAAATTATAATTTTGTTGAAATTTTTCCATTTTCTTCATTAAAAAATTTTTTGATTTGGAAATTTATTCATTTGGTTCATTAAAATAGCAATTATTACATCTTTCGTTGAAACTTCATCTTTTTTGGTTGAAAATTGAACTGGTTAGCTAAAACTTATATTTTTTGTTGGAATTTTGATTAACATACAGAAATATTCAAAAATCATTGAAAATTTTCTTAAGAATCTCAGGAAAATTATATTTTACCTATAACCTCAAAAATAAATAACTTGAAGAATAGTTATTCGAAATTTTTATTTTGTATTAAAAATTATTTTATGCCTCTAATTATAATTTGGTTGTAATTTTCCTTTTTTCTTGACTAAGAATCGTTTTTACTTGAAAATTTATTTTTTTTAAAGGTAAATTCAACCGTTTTTTATTAAAAATAATTTTTTTTTATTGAAATAGCAACTATCACATTTTTCGTTGAGAATTAACCTTTTTTGCCTAAAAATTAAACTATTCCCTTTAAAATGTTTTTTTTGTTCAAATTTTAATTTGAAATACCTGAAATCTTAGAAAATATTTCGAAATTGTTGTCAATAATCTTAGAAAACTCATATTTATATTTATTCTTACAATTTTATCTTAATTCTAAAATAATTTTAATTGTAAATTAATTGTCAATAATTGTAAAAGAAATTCAACGAAATTTATTTTATAAAGAAATATCCCATGATTTTAAAAAGACAAAACAATTTTGAAGGTAATTCTTTGTAGTATTTTAATAACTAATGAACATATTTTTAGAATATTTTTCCGTGATTCTGCCCTAGGGTCAAACATGGTAAAAAAAAACCGTCGTAGAATTTTAAATAAAAACTGTACTCTGTATACATTAATTTTAAAAATGAAAAATTTTAATATTTTTGTAAAATATTCCTAAATTTTATTTGAATATGATACACATTGATTTTTATTTGAAAAATTATGGTAAATAGTTGGTCATTCTTTAAATTTTACGACATTTTTTTAGCATGTTTGACCTTAGAGAATAGATTTCAGGAATGACATTATAAAAAGATCTTCATTAGTTAGTAAAATACTATGAAGACTTGCCTTTCAAATGATTTTTCCTAAACATGAATAAAATTCAAATACACTCAAAAAATAAAATTAAGAAAGGTCAGAAATTCATGCAGTTGTTTTTTAGAAACTCCCACACATTTTTTAATAAAACTCATTTCCACACCACCATTAAAACCAAATTATAATTTAAGGCAAAACATAATTTTTAATACAGAATAAAAATTTGGAATAACTATTTATTCCTTAAGTTATTTATTTTTGAGGTTATAGGTATATATAATTTTCTTAAGATTCTTAAGAAAATTTTCAATGATTTTTGAAGATTTCTGTATGTCAATCATAATTCCAACAAAAAATATAAGTTTTAGCTAAACAGTTCAATTTTCAACCAAAAAAGATGAATTTTCAACGAAAGATGTAATAATTGCTATTTTAATGAACCAAAAGAATAAATTTCCAAATCAAAAAATTTTTTAATGAAGAAAATGGAAAACTTTCAACAAAATTATAATTTAAGGCGAAAAATATTTTTGTATGCAAAATAAAAATTTCGAATAACTGTTTATTTCTTGAGTACTGTTTTTATTTGAAATTCCACGCAGGTTTTTTGTAACATGTTTGACCCTAGCCGGGCAGCATCAAGGAAAAATATTGTGAAAATATGTTCGTTAGTTATTAAAATACTACAAATACTTACCTTTAAAAATGGTTTGTCCTTCAAAAATCATGAGATATTTCTTTACGAAATGAATTGTTTTAAATTTATTTTACGATTATTCAGAATTAATTTCTAATTACAATTATTTCACAATTAAAATAAAATTGTAAAAACTAAATTTTGTAATGTTGAGATAAATGTTTTAAGACATTGAAGGCCTTATAAAGTTTTTATATATTAAGAAAGCATATGAGTTCAAAGTAATAATTTTTCGGCTTTTTCTCTTAAAATCCCAAGCACTGTGATTATAGCCTAAAATACCATGGAAAGAAAGGTAATTATCAGAGATGAGTACACAGTAAAAATTTTGATTAATTTAATGAATTAAAAATAATAATGATTTATCATCATTTAAATTTTGCAATATTTAAAATCGATTGAAAAATAAAACGTAAATAATAAAAAATGAAACCACTTGAAAGTGATGGATATTATTAACCTAACCTTAAAATCCCATATACATTCCTGTAAGACATAATCATTAAATATTTCAAGACTTCATTACATGTATTTGAAGTCTTTCGTTTAGGTGTGAATTTTTGAAAACAAAAATCAACCCAAACCTCGTAATAGCCAACAAGCCAACGAAACCGAATCGTGAAGTCGAGGGACTCGAGCGAGCTCGGCCCGAGCCACGGGTTCCAGCTCGTGCACTTTCGGCTTTACACGAGGATGGCCGACGCGACGCGTGACAGAGCCGTCTCACCGACACGCTACGTTTGCATGTGTTGCTCCCAGATGGGAACGTGGTGGGGGCCGAAAAATCCCACGTTCTGGAGCCTCCTGGAGATACTGTTTCCACGAGACTACAGGGAAAAACGGCTTGAGTTTCGGCCGCGAGGAGAAACGGTTTAGGCGTCTAAGCCTTTTCTGACCTGAACGTATTTCAATCCGTTTTCCCTCTGACGCTCATTCAAACCGTTGTTACGCTGAAGCTTTTCAAATTCGCTTTCGCTCCTCTACTAATTCTACACCGCTTTTACTCTCGGCCCGTCAATTATAAGATTAATTAGATATCAAATGTGTAAACGGAGATAGAAGTCTAATGGTACACTTTAGAGTGAAAACGAAGATAAGCGATCAAGGACTGGCGAATGTGAGAGAGTCGGTCTGCTGTCGTCCGAGGCACTGTGATTAAGGTCCTCTTTAATAAATATGATTTCCTCTTAAAATATAGTTAGATAATTTATTATAATCCTAATATCTCACAATTGGCGGCGAGGATTCGAACGCGTATTCGGCATAATTCGAAAGTGAAAAAGTTTATTAATGAAGTGGGAACCATTTGAGGAAATTATAAACGTCATAAAGGAGGGAAAAACATCGTGGATTTATAAATTGACCAAAAACAACAATTTTTAGAAATAAAATTATTCAGACATTAGGTGATTGATTTTCTCAATTTTTTATCTGTTCATTAGTTATTGGAATTGGTGTTTGTTATGAAATCTTAATTCCATAAATTGTTGTAACAAAACAATTTGTTTAGATAATAACAAAACCAATTGCAGTAACTAATGAACAGATAAAAAATTGCGAAAATTAATCGCCTAATTTCTGAATAATTATATTTCTAAAAATTGTTGTAAAAAACGACCATGTTTTTTCATTCAAATATTCATATTTTAGATTTTGGCCCTATATTTTTGGTATGCATGTGTTTATTCTGGGATATCGGTTATCTTGTCATGTGACGTCATTTCTTATCATAGAGGATTTCCAGGGCTACAGTAGGGCCTAAAACGAGGACATAGGATGTCTAAAAGAGGGTTTCATTTCTATTAAAATTAAGCCCACTTTTAGCTTTGCTAGGTGGTAAAAATTAATTTATCTGCCACCTAGCAGAGCTGAGAGATGGCCTAATTTTAATAGAGCCCTCTACAGAATCTCCTAAGATCTATTAAGTCCTATAATAGAGGTCTAAAATAAGGCCAACATTTCGACTCGGGGCACGTACAGCTTTAAGTAAACTTTCGGCGTACTCAAAATTTTACTTTTTCACTTCATATTTTTTCCATATTTTTTTTAAGTCTGCGTGAGAAGATACTATGGCTTGTTCCGAGTAAAACCCTAAGCCTTTATTCTTTTTTTTTTACAAAAATCTTCGATGTGAAAAAATACTGCGTAAACTTTCGGAGTTACTCTTATGCCTAAATCTAGATAACTCTCTCTGAATATCATTATCATTTCAAGATATCCTGGTTTCAACTCAATTGAAAAACAGGAATCGACAATATCTTTAAATGCTTCAAAACATTTCACATATTTCATACAAACAAAATTACTCACGGATAAGCAAATTTAACGAAGTACATCAACTTTATTCAACAACGTTTTACTTGAATTCCCAGCAAATCCTGCACTTCCATACAGCACTTCTCTACTGACGTTACACTTTTGGCCCACATTTCACTAAGATTCTCAAATTTTTCATGCATGTTATCAAAAAAAGTGTTTAATACTCCAATTAATAGATGTAATTCAGGTGGCGGAACTAAAACACTAATCGTTTTTCCCTTATATGGTGAAATTATAGGTAAATGAGAACAATTTTCAAATTTTTTGCAGCCCTCATTCTTGCCCCCACTTCTCTGCCAAGCTCCAAAATTGTCAATGCAATTTCCGACAGTTCTTAAAGTACCTAAGGTATTCAAATTCTCTTTATGCGCTGTACACCAAGTACACGGATACGAACTACTATGGGACATGAGGCCAACCAATATATTCAATAGTTTTCAGTCCGCTGAAATTGTTCCTTCGAAATCTTTAAGATGTAATAAGTCTCATAAAAGAGATAAATCATGATAGTTTTCTTCTGAACATTCAGTTTAACCTATCAAAAATAATTTATTAACGCCAGAACAAGCAGTATGCGAAGCTGTACGCGACGTGAATAAGTATAATAGTAGGCACGTTTAATTATAATACAATTATTATATAGCTATTATATATTAGTGTACATTGTATATTACACATTATGTATTCTACAATAACATTAAAATATTATGTATATTATACTTACTATAGTTTTTATACACGAATTTTTTTATGAAATATTCAAAAATATATTGATTGAAATTTTTTAAAAATCATTTCCTTTGTTTATTTATTGATTAACTTCTCGTTAGTAATTCTAATTTACATATAACTCTTTTACATAAACGTAAATATATGGTCTTGTTAACTTGAAAATAATATTATACTGATTTTTAGTATTTCAAATAGGTTTTTTCAGGCAAAAAAAAATCCGTTTAGGGAAATATTTCAATTTCATCAAAAATGGTTCCCCAGAAGCATTCAAAACAATCTCATATTCAGAACTTTCGGGTACCTGAAAATATAATTTAACATTTTTAAAGGCCACCGTGTATGGAAAGGAACAGGTGATATTAATTTTTTTAATAATCTCAAATTATTTTTCACAAAAACTATCACACTTAACATTAATTAGCTCCGTCCTTAATTCTGTCAAATAATAAACTTTCACCACTTACAGCGCATAAATATTGTGCAAGCAAATTAAAATTGTTTGCATAATTTCCAAATTTCCTATGCAAACAAATATTACTCAAGATTCAATATTTAATTTATTATACAAATTCAAAGTAAGATACAAAAGAAATCGCACCTAAAATAACTACAATAAGATATGTTTCACACTAAAAAGCTAGTCTACGCAATTCCACTTAATTCTGGCTCCTTGTAATGTACCGCTGGCTTATGGCCTCAAATTTACGCTCATAACACAATAACACAATAATCCTAAGTTATAGTTATAAAAATAAATAAATAAAATGATTGCACGCGACGCAACAGATCAATATACATAAAAAGGTCAATATTTCGTAGGAATAAAAAAGGCGCTTGATAGACTCTAAGTCAGTTCTAGACCTTTCTAGGTATTTTATAATGTAATGCGGTCTGAAATTGTTATAGATAGAGCAATGGAGTTGAAAATGAGAAACATCTATAAACTTCATCAAGTTACATAGACTGCAAGTTTGATTTGAATCAATTGGATACGTCGCACAATTAAAATATAGTTTGATCTTGGTGCAGTCTGAAAGTCTTAATTGACTAATCAGCCGCTTTTTTCCCATACTATTGTTAAAATATAGATAAGGTTCAGTAAGGTTCAATTGACTTAGGTTTATAAATTGACGGTTATATTTGGATTTCGTCACACGATCAATAGCAGTGCTATATATATATGATTTTCCCACTTAATTATTAGGTTTAACTTTTCTACGGTAACCGCATGAGGGTGACTCCATTCCCGATTCCATGTATCAAGTTCGCCTATAGATTCGACTAGTGAATTAAATTGTGAAGCCCAATTAAATTCTATACTTTCGGCACTAGCCTGGTTACACACGCAGAAGTTCGTGAGAAAAATCTTAGTCGTCGTTCATATTAGTTAGAGAAATCCACCAATTATAGGCGGGTTCGAACGCTTTGACGCTTACCAGATCTAATCCCGTTTGCAGTCGGATAAAGTGCGCAGGCGTGTTTCTAGGTTTTCCGTGAATTATGTTAAGAACTTATTCTTAATACTGCACACTCTATAAATTAGTGTCGTCCCTTTCCTGCCAAAATGGCCCACTTCAAATTTATCCGTTGTCGAGAACGGGGTTCCGAGGTACGGTTAGGTGTTAATAATTCAAGAATGGATTAATTTTTCCGCATAAGTGAGCGAAGTTTTTTCAACTTACCGGCTTTACAAAAAGAGAGGATCTTTGTTTTGTTTTGGGGAGGGGGTAGCTGAAGGTCATTCTGATCGCAAAACTCCTCAAGAACTTTTAGTTTTTTGGCGACCATCGTGCCAAAAAGTAGCAAAAGATAACTATATCGTCCGCGAACAGAAGCATAATTAGAGATCTGACAGCATTCAGGAAGACACATATAAAATGAGAACAAAATTATCATAATTTTTCCACTTACACCAAGGTCATTGAGTTGCGCCCGTAGCTTAGTAAGACGATCGAACTGCGAGTTGAACCAGACATTTTTCTGATTATAAGGGCTGGAGGTAATGGAAGCGCCCCTCTGTACTAGCATATTCGATTCACTGGTAGCATGCGTTAATGAGGAAATTAATTAGTTATACAAAAAATCAGCGTTAACATCATTATTGAATATAAGCGGTAAATTTGACAAAGCAGTATAAAAGGTGTTCGCTCCCTCGCAGACATTAATACGCCGCACAATATTAAAATCGATAGCAACAAGCAAATGATTTGATGGTCCGAAGTATTGTGCACAGAGTATTCGCTCACCAGATTTGCGCAATCGATATCTAACCAACGTAAATCAATAGTACTGCAGCCTCTTTTTGTTAGGTACGTAAATTGACTCAGCCTATCAGAAAATGCGCGACCATTGCAGAGCGCTAGGTTGCAAAATTCAAGGGACTCCACCAATTTTTTGCATCTTTTATTAACTTTCACTATTTAGGGTTCCTACACGAGCATTAAAATCACCAATCAATAGGAAAGGTTTGTCTACGTTGTCTGAGCAGAATGAAACATTTTGGAGCGCATCAAGACAGTAGTCCGAGTTTGTTGATGGGGAAAATATACATTACCTATATGCAGAGTGAATGAATTTTCAAAGGTCAATTTCACAAATAACCATAAATTACTGATTTCCATTTTACAATGCGAATCGTCAGCGCAGTTTTAAACTAATGCAATTAGCCCTCCACTGGTACGGCCCTTACGTTTTTCTTTGACAGCCACGGAGTGACAAGGGGTGTAACCAACTAAAAATTTCGTTAGTTTTACAGATGCGTTTATGAGCCATGACTCACCTATGCAAATCACACAATGACTAGTTAAGTAGGCTTTCTGCTTTACATGAAAGTTACACAATTTATTATAACCAGTGATATTCCAATAAAAAACACCAAAACTCCACTTACACATCTATCTATTTCATGAAATACCGGCAGAACCGAAGTTTGGAACTCCTGCCCTTCTCATAAAAGATCCTTCCAGTCAGCCTGTGCGCTGCCCAGAGCCTGCAGGAGTTGCCCTGTTCACATACTTCTCAAGAGAGCCCGCATTTTGAGAATCACCCCTTCTTTTCCTTCTAAAAATTAGGTTTAGAATGGTTGGTGATGGCTATCTTCCTCTTAGACGTCATACTACCCAGCTGTGTGTTGGGCATAACTATGTAACCCTGCTTGTATCAGGTCTGTAAATATAAAAAGGGCATTTGCCCATGGATGGCCCTAGCTCTCAATGTAGTTACCGTCAAACCGCTTTATTGGCCCCATCTCCTTGTTGACATATCTGAAAAAGATTTTCAACTCACAACAATACAGGTTTCATACAACGGTATAGACCACCGATAAAGTTCGATGACAGCGAATTGCAAGCATTGTTGAATGAGGATGATGCTCAAAGGCAACAAGAACTCGCGGATCAATTAAGTTTGACACGAGAAGCCGTCTCCATACGTTAGAAAGCCATGGGAAAGATCCAGAAGATAAAATATCAAAAAATGCAACACAAAGTGATTTTGCTTCATGATAATGCACCATCACACGCAGCAAAACTGGTCAAGCATCGACGGGACACGCACTTGCTGAACAGCGCTTTACTACTTACGAAAAATGTACGAAAATGGGTCGATGACTAATTTGCCTCAAAAGATCAACAGTTTTTTTGGCGTGGCATCCACAAATTGTCAAACAGGTGAGAAAAATTGATAGCTAGCGATGGGCTGTACTTTGAATAAAATATGTTTTATCATTTTGATATAATAACAAAAATACAAAAATTCCGGTTTCATATTTGCATACTGGTGAGCACTTCAATATTTAAAACATCATTATCTATTATTTTCTCAAGGCCTATTCTTCTTAAATCATCCAAGCTGTAGATGAAATTGTTAACTCGCAGGCGGTTGCCACTTATACGAGTTTTCATCCCTGCATTTTTTTAGTTCAGCTGCTTCTTGGCTCAGAACTTTGCGGATTTCAACAGTCTCCGGGTCCAAGTCATGCTCGATGAAAATATTTGTTCCTTCAAGTTTCGAACGATTTAAAGGATAGAGTGCCTCATCGACCCTGAACAGAGTGAAAGCAAAACAGAACTCATTTTACCAGTGTTGAATTTACCAAGGCGGGGAATTCCATTAATCAAATCTCCGTTAAGAGTTATACCCATTTTGGTTCCGAGTAGATTTTTCACTCTTATGTCCCGCGCAAGTGGTTCTTACGTTGGCTCTATCATAAATGCAAGCCTGTGGAGGTGCTTTCTAGGATATTTTTTTCTACGGAATTTATTTTAGCTTTGCGCTGTTCTTCTAGGCTTAACATCAAGCTCTGCATCTGCTCGTAGGTCGCTATATTAAGGCGCGGGTGCGAAAGGTTTATTACCTCAGCATACGAGCAGGCGTCAAAAGTACAACAAAACAGCTCGGCTGCTCATACGAGAGTCAACAAATATGACTCTTAACATTCGTTAATTTGATTTGTTACTTTTCATTTTTTGGGGCATTTTTCGGTCACAATGGAGGGGAATTTACAAACGGTTTGTAAAATTAATTAATTTTTCCCATTTTTCCCATTGTTCCCCCGGTCTGGGCCTTCCTAGAACTGCTGGTCCACGCAGTTTCTCAGGGGGCAGGGCGAGTGACAGTTGCGACTTTTTTCTCGGAAGGGTCGGCGTGCACGAGTACTCAATCGAGTATATTGTACAATATTGCATTCCAATGGGAAAAGGTTAGGAGGCCCTGACTGTTTACGTCTGGATCCCCCCGACCTGTGCCCAAGGCTATTTGCAGGAAACCCCCGAAACTGGACTGAAACTGAGAGTTCGGTGTACATACATTTTTATCTGACTTCGGATTAGCAAAAATATTATTTTTGTCCGACCCCCCTTGAAAAAGCGCCATTGCAATCACGTGAGGTAGGCGTAATGTGGCCGCTTCCAGCCCAGTGACGTTCGCACATGCGCACTCCACCGCCGGGCCAACATGAAACTTTACGCCCGCTACATAACACTTTACGCCCGCTAAATAACACTTTACGTCCGCTACATAAAACTTTACGCCCGCTACACATAATTATCTTTATCTTTTAAAAAATTGTATCGCTGGACCCCACAGTCTTCCTTCTGCAAAGGACGCTATTTCTTTCTTTCACTTATAATCTAAAATTGTCAAGTACACCAAACATCCTCTATCTCCTTAACATTCTTGTTTTCAAGAAGGGTAGGACAAAAAGTATGGTGTGTATCAAGGGCGTGCGGCTATTTTGTATCGTGCGACTGCCGACCTCGCTTCGCTCGAGCGGCAAGTTCACACTCGTCAAAATAGCCTTCTTTACGCCCTTGATACACAATATTTTAGTTTAGATATTTTTAAATTGAATTAATGGTACACCGGCTGCAGAGAATAGTCACTTTTGAATTAGTTAATTTTTTTAAGTTGAAAATTTTGGATAAAAATGAAATTTGAAATTATTTCTGGAATGAAAAACATATTTAATTTCAAACTTGAAACAATCAAATTTGATCGTGCGAATTTTTTGCCTTATTTTAAAAACAATTTAACTTTTTGAATAAAATCGCGACTAAAACTTTTTTCGTTTTGCTAACTAGTTCGTCACTCACATTATTATTATCTGACTATTAAACTGTTGAGGTGGCTTACAACATTTGTGTACTTATACAAATAAAAGTGTTTTGATGAAAAGAATGAAATTGGAATCTATTCATCATTCAGTAAGAGAATTACTTAAGGTTCTCGAAGTGTAATAAGATTAAAAGTACATGTCTCTAAAAAGGGTCCCTTTTTCTGTCAGGCTATATATTTTTTTATATAATGAATCATCTGATCTACATTATTCAGAAAATTCGAGGGAATCTTGTCATATCCTTTAAAATCTCTCTAAATATTATAAAATCATCCTTGAAAATGTGATAAAGTCCTCTAAAATTTAATTAAAGTTTTCCAAATCGCTCAAAAACTTTTCAGCATAAGGAATCTTTTTAAGCGTGTGAAATCGCGAGAAATCATATAAAATCTTTGGAAAATGCTTGAAATATCTTAAAATAATTAGGATATTCTGTAAGCATCGAAACCCTATCAAATTTGTTAACATTTCTTACAAAAGGTTCAAAAACTACTTCACACGACCAGGGAATGAAAAATTTCATTGTAAATTTATCTTTTTAGTTGAAAATGCAACTATTAAATTTTTCATTAGAAATTAACCTTTTGTTTTTTGAAAATTCAATTAAATGATTGAAAATTACGCTACTTTGCTAAAACTTAATTTTTTTGGTTGAAGTTTAAACTAATTTGCTGAAAATTCGTTTTTTTTTTTTTTAAATGAATTGTTCTGAGTTGGAAATTAAACTGCTAGGTTTAGTATTCCTTTGGTCGAAAATTAATTTTTGTACTGAAAATTTGAGTGTTCTATTTCTGTCCTAAAATTTATCATATTTTTGATATGTGCGTCATCATGATGCTATTTGTTCGTTTTATAAACAAATGATATAAAAAATTTATAAAATAATGAATTATAAATAAAAAAAATTAGGTGTACATCACAAGGCAGAGAAGCATCGAGTCTTTTGTAAACTTTCGTGAATTATATTTTCAGAATTTTTCAGTTTTTTGCTTATAAAATTAATAAATAATATCGAATGACACCTTTTTATGATCCACTACACATTGTTGATGAAAGCACACAATCATGCGCATTGAATCCAAAAGATAACATAAGTCGAAAAGTTGTTTACCAAATGATAGATGAAAAAAAAAAGAATCAACATTTGTTCATTACTTGCATTGATGTAAAATTTTTCACAATAAAAATTCAAAAATCGCTTCCACATATCAGTTGTGAATTCAATAACAAAATTTTTCGATCAAAACAGAAATTAAAATCAATTGAAAATTGCGTCCTGAAAGTTATCGTTAATTATGTTATTTGATTTCGCCCCACTGTGTCCGTCATTTCGCGTGGATAATGAGGCTACAGACTGCACTAAAGAATTAATATCCCTATAAAGTATACACTGTAGCTAAAAAATGATGAAAATTCTGTTGGCAGCTAAAAATTCTTTCGACATTTTGAATAATCGAAGAAAAAAAATTTGAATGGCCTTGTCGGAATTAGAAAAAGATAAAACAAAAGAAGCCTTGATAACCATAATACATTTGCATTTAAATCTTTTTATTTAATTTCGTTCCGACTACGGATTACCAAGAATATTATATTTTAGTTTGTCTTTTTTCTATTGAATTAATGATACACGTACTGTAGAGTATCTTCATTGGAAGCAACTTCTTTAAACCAACGTGGAAAAATTGGGTTATTTCTGCCTAAAGGACATTGCTTCATTTCAATTACGGTCATATCGTGAACTGCACCGCTTATCATGTTTATTTTTACTCTCGAACTATATGCATCTGCCTTATATATTCCAAGAAGAATCCCACTATACTCCAGTATCGAAAAAACGTCACCATTGGATGTTGATAAAACAATATGTTCTCGGGATGGTACGAGCACATATCTATTCGTTTCGGCTCGCAATTTAATTGGTAAACCGGCAGGAATAACATATCTTCGAAATTCGAATTGTTGGTTCTGATTTGTCTGGGGAATAAGCCGAATATATCCAAGTTTTGCAATTGCATATCCAAGTACTTCATGAGGAAAACGCCTGCCCGGAGAAGACCTAGACTGTCTGGCAGAAGAAGAAGAACTAGGATTATGTTCGACATTGGGATTCCGTTCAGACTGTAGTGAATCGTAATTTGCAGAAGTTTTGATAAAACTTCTTGGTAAGATTGGGTGCTTTTTGCCTACTGGACAATCTCTTTGTTCATCTGGAGTCAAATTATCAACTGCGCCGCTTATCATATTTATTTTTTTCGCGAATGCCTTCTATCTGTCCTATAAATTCCACCAAGTGTCCCACTATCATCCAATATTGCAAAAATGTCATCATTGGATGTTGATAATACAATATATTCTCGGGTTGGCACGGGCACATATCTATTTCTTTCTACTCGAAATCTAATTGGCATACCGGCAGGAATAACGTATCTTCGAAATTCAAATTGTTGGTTTGGATTGGTGCGAGGGATAAGCCGAACATATCCAAGTTCTTCTATTGTACATCCAAGTACTCGATCTAAAGTAAGCCTGCCCAGAGGAGAAATGGATGTGGCACGAAGTGGAGGCTCCTGAGGAGATGGCCGGTCAGGCGAATGTTGTCTGGCAGAAGAAGAAGAACTAAGATTACGTTCGACATTGGGATTCCGTTCACACTGTAGTGAATCGTAATTTGCAGAAGCTTTAATAAAACTTCTTGAGAAGATTGCTTGACTTTTGCCTACTGGACAATCGCTTCTTTCATCTGGAGTCAAATCATCAACTGCGCCGCTTATCATATTTATTTTTATTCGCGACCTAGACCTACCTTCCCTATAAAGTCCACGAAGGATCCCACTATAATCCAATATTGCAAAAATGTCATCATTGGATGTTGATAATACAATATATTCTTGGGTTGGCACGTACACATATCTAGTTCGTTCTACTCGAAATCTAATTGGCATACCGGCAGAAAGAACGTATCTTCGAAATTCAAATTTCTGGTTTTGATTCGTGCGAGGAATAAGCCGAATATATCCAAGTTCTTCTATTGTACATCCAAGTACTCGATCTGATGGAGGCCTTCCCAGAGGAGAAATGGATCTGTCACGAAGTGGAGGCTCCTGAGAAGATGTCCGGTCAGGTGAATGTTGTCTGGCAGAAGAATAACCAGGATTACGTTCGCCAGTAGGACTCTTGCTAGCAGGACCTGTAACCTGTAACCTGGACCTGCCACGAAAAGGAGCTTCCACTGGATAAATCTGGTCACGCATATATATTTTTTCTAAAAGACGAGTGCATAAACTCTTTAATAACCTTAATGACAATAAACGATTTTCTGCTGTACAAAAGCCTACATAAAATAATCGGTTTTAACATATCCAATTCTTTGGCAAATATGTTTTCACTCAGTTTTTACTATCAAATAACACTTAACAAACAATCATTTCAAATAAGCCAAATAAAGAATTGAATTGCAATAATTTCAAAATTCCATAAAGAAGAGTTGAGCGTCAAAACTTTCAAGTTGAAAAAGGTTTGAATTTAACTTAACTTATTGTTTTATTTCTGGGATTTATTCTGAATTCGTTAAAATTCTCCTGGAACTCTTATAAACTCCATCAAACTCTTCTAAATTCAAAAGAACATTAGACACATTAGTAATACACGTTAGTCACTGTTAGTTAGTTTTAGTCACATTTTGGGTTAAAAATTATTATGTCAAGGAACTGTATTTGAAAACAATATCTCATTAGCAAATAACGTTTAGACTTCATTTTAGTTTTGTCTCTTTATTGACTCTTATTTTCTATACATAAATATATTAAGAATGCATGTACACCAGAGTCTCACTATTTGAACGCGCGATCGCACGCGTTATATGAATACCTAGAATTGCTGGTCCCCGCAGTTTCTCAGGGGGCAGGGCGAGACATGGTTGCGACTTCGCCTCTGAAGGGACGCATGCACTAATACTCAATCAAGTAGATTGCGCAATATTATGGAAACGGTTAAGGCGGCCCTGGCTGTTTACGTTTCGCTTTACGCGCTATATGAACAAGGCGTTTTTCAGGCAACCCATGAGATTGTTCATCTATCGAGACTCTGGTGTATTGATATACATATATAATAATAATAATGATATATAATATACAATATACTAGCTGTTACCCGCGGTATGAGAACCCAAATAATATGTGTGCATATTTTGGTGCCGATTGGTCAAAAACTATGGATTTGTATAAGCATCATACGTTTTAGGCCACTTGATTTTATATATTAGATAATAATATATAATATAATAATACATATATACATATACAAAAAATTCAACAATTTCCAAAAAAATTAGCCACTTTGTTGAAAATTCCTCTGTCTGAATTGAAAATTTAACTCTTTGTTTATAAGTCCAACTGTTTGATGAGAAATTGCAAAATTAATTTGTTTAGTTCCTACCATCTGCTTGAAAATAAATTATTATGTTAAAAAGTAATTTCTTTGTGGTAAGCTGAATAGTATATCATGCAGTAAGGGGGATAAGAGGGACATTATTGAGGAGTGTATCTTTCCAGTTTGAGTCGTAGGAACCGATTTTAAGTGGCACTTTTCAAGTTTGTATATATGTGATGGCCATGTATATCTATGACGTCATGAGTTTTGACGTCATAGACTGTAAAAACCATAGGACTGAGAAAAATTAGTCTCAAGTGGTACTTCAATGTACTTAATGTACTTAAATGTGTAAATATACAAATGGCTATTATATGATTATAAGCTAAAAAGGGGGGCTTTAGACTCGCTCCACAGGCCTAATTAATAGCGGTATTCGTGCATGTATTATATGAAATATAATATGAATTACAGATATATTATATTATATTATTATATTCACCAATAGAATTAACGATGACCGCCAAAGTGAAAACAAGAGTGCAGACCATCCGCATCTTCGCAAAGTAGAGAAAAAACTGATTAATGCTTCAGTGAATAATTTGGTTAACAACTGTATCTAAGAAATATTCCATTGCATCATCAGAGTACAAATATATACATAAATAGCCGTTATCTCACACATATGTGAAATAACGACTTTATTAGTGTCAAGGTTGTCCCTCGCAGATAATGATATCATTTCACATTTTTTATGACGATCATTTTGATTAAGACATTTTCATCTCAAATGGAAGGTAAAAGGTTTTATGTGAAAATAATGCATCAGTTCAATTACCTACTGAGGTAATAATAAAAAACAATGTAAGGCAGAAAAACAAATTTCACGGGTGAAGAATTTTTTTTTAAATTAATTTTTACGCTTTATTTCGACCTATATTATTCTTATATATGGAATTTGTATGGATGAGGAAGAAGTAAGGAAAGGGAGCAGAAGTAGAAGTATGCACGGAGAAAAATGGAAGGTCATTTTGGCCATATAGATGTGCAGACAGACTATATTGCAGGGACAACTATAAGACAGCCCTTGAAGATGGCTAAAGCGACTATCTCCAGAAGATTAAAACTAGAGGTTCAAATCGATCATCTCAGAGTTTCGACTTGGTAATCTTGGACGGTCGACTCAGGCGTCATAGAGTCGAACCGATCATGAGAGATGGCGGAACTGATCATTATAAAGGGTGGAATCGCTCATCATAGAAGGATAATTTGGTCATATCAGATAGTCGACTTGATCTCCCCGGACAGTCGACTTGGCCATCTTAGGGGGTCGATTTGATTATCCTACATTTTCTATATTTGTTGTCCTTTTCCTACTAATTCCAGTCTCTCTCTTATAAGAGACTGGAAATTATAAAATTAAGTGGAACCTATAAAACCTGAAAATTTATATGAAATACATGAATTCTGAAAGCATTTTTTATTCTTTGTGGAGAGTGAGGTGTATGAGACATAATTTGATATGCAAAAACAGAGCACATTGACAATATATTTTTAGGAGCACGAAAGGCTACGGACACGGCACGGCGTCACACTGAATTGTAAGAATTCAAACATTGAAGTGAATTCAGAAACCAATATCCCACATCTCGTTACTTTCTGCATCATCAATGAATGCTGAGATTTTTTGCACGTTTTCAGTTTGAAACGACACGGTGACAACAAATTGATAGCTGAACGTCCAGTTACGCCTTTAACCTAAACCCCTAGGAAGCATCAAATTTCACGTTCTCTCTTATACACTTCACTATCCACGCATATTCAAAATATCAAAAAGCAGTTGAAACTTGTTAAAAATATGTTTAAGTTCAATAAACAGCAAATGTGACGCGGAACGGCTCAATGACATTCACTCACTCCGAAATGCCCCGAAATTGCTCTGAACCACGGTGCTCCCGTCGATAACCGGTCGATATCCGCGTATATAACGCGTCGATAACCGGATTGGTTGAGGTTGGCGCGCTAATTTGAAATGATGAAATGTGAAAAGCAATTTTAAACAGAAAATAATAAGAGTGAAGTTATTAAAAATAATTCTTTGTTCACAAGAAGGACTTGTAAAGTAAAATTTAAATTATTTATTAGATTTTTGTCTTTAAAAAAATGGTAGATTTTGATTTTTGAAGAAAGGAATATATTTTTCATCTTAAATATGAATTTACAATAATTCCTAATATTCTTATGCACTTCACATTTATTATTTGTTGTGAACATTTGACTTACACATTTATTCATTTAAAATAAACACGCCAGCGGTAACTAATCAGGTTGGCCCTCCGCGATGAGTCATTTGCTCTTCCGTGGATGGTCGAAATGAGTGAAAACAAGATGATCGGTATTTACCATCCCGAAAGGATACTTCGATTATCCCTGATAGTGAGTCTGACCTTCTTACAACGCTCAGACTGGCCATAAAATAAGAGTCTCTCTGACTATGTCGAAAAAATTCTGAAAGGCTCCTTAGGCCATCTAGAAGAACAGACTGGCTCTCTAAAGTTTGACCCTCTAACTTTGACCATCCATTTTTCTCCGTGTGTTAGTGGAATTAGGGGAAGTAAAAGATGGAGAAGTGAGTGAAGGGATGGGATTGGAAGTGTGGGATGTGAGGGGTTGGGAAGTAGGAGAAGTGAGGGATGTGAAGAATGTAGAGGACGGAGAATTAAGAGAAGTAAAGATGTGGTATTATTATATATTTACCAATAGAATCAAGGAAAACGGCAAAAGCAAGGAATAGAGTACCCACGGTGCACCTCATTTTTTACTAATCGAGTAGATGAGAGCAAATGGGAGTAGATGATACTGATTCAGCGAGAAAAGGAATTTTCTACAAGATTTTTCCATATATATATACTAGTGGGCTTTTCGTATTCCACGTAGCCGATTTTGATTTGCTGACTCCCCCTTTCTGACCTCCCGCCTCACTGCTTCACTCGCACAATGAAGTTTCATAGAGATTTTCTGGTCTATGTCCTCGTATACCTGTATGTTATAGAACAAATAGCGGTATCTGAAAAATTATATCGACATACGCTCATTGTTCACACAAAGGTTGAGAAAACAGATCTTTATTCCGCCAATTTTATCTCTTCTAAGGCTTCATTATTGCACAAATTTATATGATGAATTCATGTAATATCGTTTATCGATTTTTTTTATAATAAACCAAATATAAATTTTTTATAGACTATTTTAATTTTACAAGCACTACGTTTAAATTGTGGAAAAAATATTTAAAAAGTGAAAAAATCTTTAGGATGTAATTACAAATTCTCATAATTTTAAATTTTTTCATTGAAAAATAGCTCTGTACCGATTATTCAGAAAAAAAAACTTTCGTAGATTGAACAGCTTTTTAGGATTATTTAGAATTTATTCACTGAATATAATTAATAAATATCAAAGGTGTGAATGAATAGATTTCAAGCAACACAGTACGAACACGTTTCGTTTTTTTCAATCTACAATGTATATAGTGGGCAGACGATAAAATTGTTTGTAATTTTCCTGATGTCCTAGAAATTTTTATAATTTACAAATTAAACTTTCGGGCCGGTTGAAGCTTTTAACCCATACTAGACTTTCCTGTTTTTAGGCCGGGTTGCGAACCTGATACCCGACCCGACGTCAATTTGTACTCACCCTCGAAAGTAACGCAGCCGTTGGCTAGATGCGGATTTTGCGTTTATTCTGCGTTTTTTCGTTTTTTTAAATTACAATAATGAATCAAGAATAACTAAAAATGATAAAATGTCACACTTCAGAGCCCAAAATGCTCTTAAAAGAGAGGGAACGGGGTGATTTTTCACACAAATAGGGGGATGGTAGTAAAATAAATTCTTTTAAACACCACTAATATTGATACCATATGCAATTCAATATGAGACGCTTTAAACTCTTGACATTTCATGTCACAATATGTTGTATTGCCAAAAAAAAAGTTTCATTTTCAACCAACAAAGATTTTCAAGCAGAAGAGGTAAATGTTTAACCCAAAGAGTAAAATGTTCAATCAAATATTTGAATTTTCAACAAAAAATTAATTTAAAACCAATCAGTGCCATTAGCAATGAAATAGTTAAACTTTCAAGCAGAAGAAACGAATATAAGTTGTAATAACATTTAAAATAATTAATAAAGTATAGAAAATGCAGTACTCATGCACTGAGAACAAGTTTGCTTTTACCAAATGAATTTTGTTTGGCTGAAGTAATTGAATGTCTTGATCATTTGCAAAACTTTGAATTGAAAAAATTTACATTTACATCTGCACCGCCACGACGCTGCATGGAAAGCATGCTTTAGAGCGTCAAGACTAATGATTTCTAAGGAAGAAAAAAATACGTGATTAGGATTTTGGGGAGATGTGATAAGATAGCTACAATATAATAGATTTAATGCTTTCACGATGATTCATTATAATAAAATTATGTGTTTCGGGTTTCAATCGTGTGCAAAACTACGAATCTTGCCGACGGAAAGCCAAATCGGATTGGTATTATATCCATTGTCCCTCTCGATGTTATTAGGGTGTTTTAACATTCCGATTGCTTCTCTATGTTTTGTTGGAAAAATATTGTTTTTTTTTTGCGATGACGGTCATTTTGTTCAAGAAAATGCTATGTCCTGTTTCGATATAATGTTCAGCTAGTGTTGATTGCGTGAAATACTTTATCCTGACTTTGCACTCATGTTCCTTTACACGTTGGCTTACCGCTTTCCCGGTTTCTCAAGTACAGACTTTTGCACAAGAGCAAGGTATTTCATATACTTCCGTATCACTGAGAGGTTCCTTTTTGTGTTTAGGGTTGTTTAGAAGTTTGAGATGGGTGGTGGTGGAAGGAGGCACGTAGGTATCTGCATGTGAGGGTTTTCTAAAAACCTCATGTCCTAATGTGTTATCAGATTTTTTGTAAACTAGTGCGTTCAAGAAAGGCAATTTTCCATTTTGTTCAATTTCCATGGTGAACTGGATATGGGGGCGTAATCAATTGATAAAATCGGAAAACTTGTGTAGCTCATCTAGTCCATGTCTCCAGATGACAAAAGTGTTGTCAAAGTAACGGCACCAAAATTTTGGTTTAAGCTTGGATTGGTTGAAGATTTTAGTTTATAGATGTTTCATGTGAAAGGGTTCAGTGATTTGGTAAGGAAGCGTGCTAGGTTGTAAGTTGGTGAGTTTATTGCACTGACCATCGGTCTGAGTGAAATGTTGTTTTTGTGGATTTTTGGGACTTGGTTTTTTATATTTATCGTCAGTTAGGAGGTCCATGATTTTGTTGTTTTAGTCTTCTTTGTTCATTAATACTGTTGTATCGCCTTTGTTTGCGAGTTATATTATGATCTTTGATCCATCAAAACTACTATTTTCTTTGGAAAAAGATGATTGGGAGACGTACAGGGAACGATTGGCAATGCGTTTTCTGGCAAATGATGTAACCGAAAAAAACAAAGTACATCTGATATCAGCTTGTTATGAATTGAGAGAAAATAATTTGGTAAGATATGTTGAGGAAGAAAATTTTGAAAATAATTCTGAAAATAGTGAAGGAATTTTTTTTGCATTATTGACAAAAAAAGTAAAAGCTGATCCAATGGAATTGAAAGTTAAGATTCTGTAATGATTAAAAATTTTCAAGAGGAAAATAGTATATCGAACAGTATTAAAAAAGAATTTAAAGAACTTTTCTCTCCAGGTCAAGGTACGTTAGTGGCTGAAAAAATCAAGCTATATTTGAAATAAATACTATTCCATCAGCAAAAAAACCCATTTAAATTGGCTTTGAAATTAAAGGATAAAGTAGAAAATGAGTTAGAAAGACTAGTAAAATTAGGAAATTTAATCCCAGTTGATTAAAGTGAATGGGCTACACCAATTATTCCAATTTTAAAACAAGATGGTTCAGTTAAAATTTTTGAATCAAACGATTCCCAAAAATGAAAAGCTCGCGCTCAAATTGATAAAGAAGCAGCAGCGATTGTTTTTTGATGTAAAAAATGTTATGAATATGTGTACGGTAGAGAATTTGAACTTATAACTGATCATAAATTGGTACATATAAATCAATAGGGTTGTTTCCAAAGTCAGATATCACGTTTCCAATGAATGGATCTTATAGTTTACAAAATTCTAATTTTAAAAACGAACATAAAATATTTTTTACGTATTGTTTACTATTTTTAATTTAATGTTGAAATATGAATTTTCTATCACGATGTCGATTGGAGGGCCCCTCTGACGTCAAAGGGGTCAGATCTTCCACCAATCACAGCTTCTGTTTCAGTGATTCTCAAATATCTTTTTCTGTGTCGAGATTTTGTTTCGGTTATCTGCACGTCGAAAATAGGAGTCGCAAAATATTGTTTGAAAAAAAGTCAAAGGAGGGTTTCGTAACAGCCAATAGCGGAAATTTACCGAAAATAGATATATTTATGGTATCGAAGTATATTAAGAGTAATTGTGACTTCGTCAGTGCAGATATACGAGGAGTGAAAATTAAACGGTTAGGCGCCCTAACCTCTTTATCATAAGTTTCGTTAGTTTCCATCCAAAGCCACATCGTCACATTGATAATTATGAGAACCTCTGAGTCACGTGACACCCACGTGACACCAACTTGAATAAGTGATTTCCCGCCTTCAATTTTTAATAATTTTTTTCTGTTAAACGACTCAACAGAAAAAAATATATAACACACCTTGAGTTTAAATTAAAATTATGTATTAAAAAATTATTTTATCTAAAATTGCGGAACAACCCTATTCCAATAGTAGCTGCAAACCGTCTTCAAAGATGGTCACATTATTTATCTGCATTTAAATATAATATAAGATATGTTAAATCAGAAAAAAATGGAAATGCAGATGGTTCATCACGACTACCACAATCGGATTCGAGTGATGCGGAAAAGATTTTTAAATCAGATTATACATATTTAAAATACGTGGAAGATCGTAAAATTTCAACTTTAGATGCGAAATTGATAGCGAAAGAAACAAAAAAAGATAAAATCCTACAAAAAATGTTAGTTTACACAGTATCCGATTGGCCAAAATTTAGCAAAGAATTTTCTGTTGAGGAACAAAAATAATTTAATAGAAAACTAGAATTGTATTCCGAAAAAGATTGCGTAATGCTTGGAACAAGAGTCGTAATACCAGAAAGTTTAAAGAAACGAGTGTTAGAAGAGTTGCATGAATCACATATGGAAATTGTGAAAATGAAAGCGGTCAGTAGATCGTTTTTTTTTGTGGCCAGGGATCGATAAAGATATTGAATTAATAACCTTTATCTATATTCTTAACTAATTCCGGATTTACATATTTTCTTCTTATCAGACTTACTGCGCTACCGCCATCTAGAAGTACTCGAAAGGTCAGGTTATACACTTCATCATGACCTTCCATCTCGATGTCAACAATTCGGTGAAAATTATCCTCGTCCGCCGCTGGGTCGATGCTCGCCACCTTCTGATGTGATCTTCTCTTTTTTTTAGGACAATGCTTGATCATGTGGTCCTCCACACCACACTCATAACAAGTGCCCCTTTTTCCAGGCTCGTGGTCACATTTTGTGGCTATGTCACCCAGCTGGCCACAATTGTAGCACATAACACTTTCCTGTTTCATCATTTCCCCTCTCTCTTGTATTTGAACTTTCTCCCTTATCCCCCACCATCACGGATTTCGAACTAGTATCACTCGCGTTCCTTCGATTTTGCAGTGACACCTTCTCGAACGCTGACAAGAACGCCTCGACGGAATAGAACTGGTGAATCCTGGCTTGATCTCGTAACAGAACATCTGGTATTCCATCTATGAAGTAATCCACTCTTTCCTCCTCATCAATTAGAACCTTGTTGGCAAGGATAGTCTTATCGTGAATGTACTCGCTGAAAGTCTCTCCTCTCTTCCAGATCCTGTTTTCAAATTTCATCCGTAGGAGAACTTTATTCGGTCGTCGGAAGAACATTTTTGTTATCTCTGCGAGCAATTCGTCAACTGTCATCTCAATATGTTCCGGTTTTGAGTGGAACCATGATAGGGCCTTTCCTTTTAGTCTTGAGCCGATCGAAATTCTTGTGATGTCATCCTCGAGCTCATAGAAGTCCATGTTTCCCTCAGAACCATTGAACGTGCTTAAAAGTTCGCTAATCAATGATACGTTTACTCGAGACCCTCCTTGCTGTCTCTGTCTGGATCGTACACTATCAATCTCCGGTGATGCCGTCTCCTTCCCGTCATTGGGTGTTCATGTCTGCACACGATTTGCTACCAATCCTGGGCCTTGTCTCTCCGATGAAGGAGGGTAATTCAAACTTTCGGTTCATGATGATGACTCCATGGTCTTGATTTCTCGCCTCATCCTTTTCAGCTGATTCGTAATTGCTTCTCGTTGAGCAGAAACTTCTCCTAGGACTCGGCGACGTTCCTCATCCTGAGTCCTTCTCAAGTTTTGACTCCTCAGCTCCTCGATTTTCTTCTTAGCGGCTGCAAATTCTTCTAAAAACTTATCATTTTGCTTCCTAATTAATTCAATTTCATTCTGTTCGGCATTCCTACTCGTTTCGCTTTCATAAATGGAATCGTCTGCCTGTTGCTCCTCGAAGTCGCGCATCCAAACTCCTTCTGGATCCTTCTCCAAGAGTCGTTCGATGAGTGCTGTCTTATTCCCCGTTTCAATGCACCCTAGAGAACTTAGAACTCGCTTCAGCTCGATCACCGTGCAGTCTTCCGGATTTACTCGAGTAATGTTTTTTTCCCGCTGGTCCACCATATTGCCAGAAAGCTCTAGCCCTTCTTAGAGTTCATGAACAATAATCACCAAACCTATGCCTCCTGCACAAGTCTGACACAGCGTCACCAAAAAAAAAACACTTTTATCACAGCAGAACACTGAAAATAGAGGCCACAACTCAATTCAAATTCTTTGATTCAAAAAGGACGCCATTTTTCAGATACGCGTCGCGAACAGTCAGACATTCGAAATTCGAACCGAATCCCACTTCTGATTACTGTAAGCTCATTTATTTAAATCCAGTCTAAGCCTCGCATCAGGAAAGGGCCAAGAAACACAAGACTCATTTTAAAACAACCGGATAATAAATTATTAACAAATTAAAAGAATACATATGTATCATAGGTCAGTACCGGTTTCCACATAATTACGAACTGTACCCCTTCTTCCTCGTCACACTTGACTCGTCCTTATCCCCACTCTAGGATTTCATATCAGTGACACAAACACACACACACATATCCGTATCGATCTACAATATCCAGCTATACACATACCATACAGTCATACAACCATACATCTTAAAGTTTGTACACATTTCTTATGGTATCAAGAATAAAATGATGGTCAAGAATAAAATGTGTACTTCACAAGTATAGAAACTGATAATAGGGTGTATAAAAATAATTTTTTATAGATTGGAAAAATCTTCGCACTATAAACTTTGCTTTTGTGTCTCTCATAACGTGTATAAAATTTGAAATAAATCAATTAATACCTTGCGGTTGGGCAGAGTCGAAATAGAATTAAAAAAATTATCAATCGCAGAGTTTTGGAAAAATAGTGAATGTGATTTTTTTTTCTTAACTCGCATAATATGCCTAATTTTGACAATTGTTTCAGATTTTTCATTTGAGTTTTATAATTTCAAGAGCTTCTAGTTTACTTTATTTTAAGTACTTTATTTTGAAATATATGAATAAGGAGTCTCAGTGTGAGGAACAGAAAATAATAACACATTCATTTGATATAATAGAGTTCAACATAATATAGAAAATTTCGGATTTTATTTGTAATTACATCATCAGTAATATTATTTTTATTCTTAAAAATATAAATATACGCAACGCTATGATTTTCAATGCTCTCAATGAAAAAATCAATAAATTTGTAAATTTTCAAAATTATACCATTTTAAGCAAATTTAAGTTGGAAAAATAAAAAATTGAACCATTTAAAATTTGTTTGAACTGTCAACTTTTTTAATTAGAATTTAAATTATTTTAAATAAAAGTCCTGTCAAATTAACAATTGTTCCGTTGTTATTTAGATTTAAAAATTCAAAACAAGAATTCAAGGCTTTCTATTTCAAGCAATACAGTTTCAAATTGTTTTATTTTTAATAATGCAATTAAAATTGTTCTTTTTTTGATTGAAAAATTTCAAATTAAATTAGTTAGAATTGCAATAGTTCAGACTAAAACAGAATAGGATATGAATTTTACTTAAAGTGTTTTAATTCTTTATCAAAAGTTTTAAATTTCAAACTCTTTTAATTTTTTGTTGCTCACAACTTACCAGAAATAATTATTTAACAATAGTTAATGTATATGAAGATATTTTGTGCAATTTGATTTTTTCTTGCTGTCATGTCTCACAAATTTTTTATAAATGAATGATTTTTAACCAACCATCGCTTATTTTTACGGGAAAAACATTCCGTATACTATATTGAAAAAAAAAATTATCAGCAGTGTGCATAATTGTGGTTCACACAAGAGATACTCTAAAAACCGTTCTAATTGGGCGCTGGTGGCCTACTGCACAGTCCGCGATTTCTTTTTTGGTCATTCTTTTAACCTCACCGATCTCCATATTTATTTTTTCTCTTGTTAACTTCAGAAAATTACTTTCGAATAGTGAACGGAAAATCTGTTTTCTAATTGGTACTTTTTCCCATATTGCCTAGACGTCACCATTGGGTGATAGGTCAAAATCGATGTCACTCATGATACGTATATCATATTATAGTGTAGTATATGCGGTACTCAAAACTCAAAAATGACATCCATTGTCACCTATCTCTTACGGTTTACGAGATAATTGTTGTGAAAAATTAGGGGGAGTAAAAGATGGAGAAGCGAGGGAAGGGATGGAATTGGAAATGTGGGATGTGAGGGGTTGGGAAATAGGAAAAGCGAGTGTAATTGTGGGATGTGAGAGGAGGGGAAGTAGAAAAAGGAGAAGTCAGGAAATTAAGGAGGTAGAAAGTATGAGAAGTGAGGGATGTGAAGAATGTTAGGGGTTGTGATATAGAGGAAGAAAAATAACAGAAGTAAAAATGTTATATTATTATATATTTACCAATAGAATCAAGGAAAACGGAAAAGCAAGGAATAAAGTACCCACGGTGATCCTCATTTCTGACTAATCAAGTGGATGAGAGTAAATGGCAGTAGATGATACTGATTCAGCGAGAAAAGGAATTTTTATTGAAATGTTTCCATATATATACATATATATATATATATATATATATATATATATATATATATATATATATATTTCGATTCCTTTGGAATAGAACCGAAGGACCTATGACAAAGCCACCCAACGCGTCCTCGGGTTGCGGATAAAAGGTTCCTGTACCAAGGGTTTCTGCTGAATATGGTTACAATAATTAATAAGCAGTCGCGGACAATTGTCCAGGGATGGTCCCGAAGGAATAACTCCTAAGCGGAGGCGTAACAACCGTGCCGAAAGCTGAATGGCACCTGGGTTAGGTGTCTCAAACGGTGACTCTGGGATACCGGGCGACCTCTCCGAGTATGCAACCTTATCCTTGCACGCGGGGCTCTACAAGGACGGACTAACCCTTTCCCTAGCTGCTCGTGGGAACAACAATGAAACCACCAAAACACCAAAATGTTGTAGATACGGTTCAAGACAATCGAACGCGCAGAGCACCCGACAATGGGTCGGCAAACAATGCCGATCAGCCTAGAGTTCGGGGTGCTGAAAATAATTTAGATGGAAATACGACGACGAACCGGCGAAACGCCCACATTGAGTGGACAGATCGACTCAGGGATGACGTGCTAGACTGCTACGATGCTAGCATTATCCCTGTTCGCGGAGGCTTTATGGCGCGTATGCACACTCTGTGGTGCCAGAAACACCCAGAGCTTCAGCACGTTTCGCATCAGTCTTTGCGAAATCAAGCCGACTACCTCCGGAAAAATGGATATGTACGCGGAGCGCTTCCCCAACCGCTGCTTTATGAAGCTGCAGACGAAGATGAGGAAGCGACATTGAGACCAACCGCAGAAAGCAGGCACCTTCTGAGAGATGATCGCAATTTCATTACTAGAAGGAACATTAACATGCAAGTTCCTCCTAAGCCCCAAGATCTGGCTGAAATGGATGCCTTCCTTCGTGGAGATATCTCGCAAGAGTCCGACCTCTGGACCATCAATTGCTCAGTTTATGGTGCTGCGAGAACTTTAGCTGATTCGAATCGAAGGCTGAAACCAACGATGGATCAAAAGACCAAAAGACGCTTGCATCAACTGAACAAGAAGATTGGATGGGCAAGACAGAATGCGTCCCGTGTTCAATGTGTGATTGACTACATAACATCTGGTAGACCGTTTACGGAAAAGGTTCGAAAGTTCGCCCAAGAACTAAGGATCTTGAATCACACACTAAACAAGTCAAAGCTGCTGACAATCAAGCAGCATATTGTTGACAAAATACGGCTGTTATCTGACGCAAGGAGGAGAATGCAGAAGAGGGAGAGATGGATCAGGGAGAATCAACAGTTTCTTGCTGACCCATGGCGCCTCTTCAGCGATCTACCTGTTTCTGTACAAAATCCACCCAAGCCCAAGGAGGTAGAGACTTTTTGGAGAGAGGTGTACAAGATCCCGAAAACACTAGAGTTGAAAGAAGATACTGAAAATATCATCCGCTTCAAGGAGTTCTGCGACAACCTCATAAAATCTGAGGAGGAATGTCCATCAATCACTGCCGAAGAGGTGAAAAAAGCACTTAGAGGCACGAAGAACTTTTCCGCTGCTGGACCAGATTGTAGCAAGAACTTTTGGTGGAAGAAGTTTACTTTTACACACCAACATTTGGCCCGCATATTCACCTCATATTTAAAGTCGGAGACGCCCATTCCGCAGTGGCTGGTGTTAGGACGCACTATACTCCTTCCAAAAAAAGGCAACTTGTCCAACCCAGAGAATTACAGGCCAATAACTTGTTTGAACACGCTGTATAAGATCTTTACAGCTGTCCTCAACAACAGGATTGTTCGACGAATTGAGCCTGTATGGCGAGAGATGTACGAACAACGTGGCTCGAAAAAAGGTGTAGCAGGCTGTCGAGAGAATCTGCTGATTGACAGGTGTGTCTGTAAAGACGCTGCAGCCCATCAGCGCGTCCTGTCAATGGCCTGGATTGACTACCGGAAAGCTTTCGATTCAACCTCTCATAGACTTATCATCTGTCTGTTGGAAAGCTTGAAGGTACATCCACACATAGTGGGATGCATAGAGAGATTGATGCCTCTTTGGAAAACTAGATTTACTATCACATCTAGAAATTATCGTGTGACAACGAACAACGTCACCTTCCAGAGAGGCGTCTTTCAAGGTGATACCATGAGCCCTTTGCTTTTTTGCATCACACTTTTGCCTCTATCTCTCGCACTACGAAATTCTCCTGGATACCTCTGTGGTAACACTAATCAGCGCGAGCATAAGGTCACTCATGTATTTTATATGGATGACCTGAAGATCTATGCCTCTGGTAGAAGCAAACTTCAAACTGCTATAAATATCGTCAAGAACTACACAGGAGAGATTGGGATGGACTTTGGCTTGGACAAGTGTGCCAAAATTTATCTGAAGAAAGGAAAGATTACTGGCGTTCCCAAGGACCCTGAGCTTGTGGATATAAGTGTTATCAGACATCTTAATACTGGAGAGACCTATACATACCTGGGCGTGCCTCAAAACCGCATTCAGGACGTAACATCAGTGAAGGAGTCTCTCCGAAGCAGATACAAGCATCTTCTTCGACAGATTTGGTCTTCCAATCTGTCGGCGTTGAACAAAGTATCTGCGACTAACATGCTTGCCGTCCCGGTTCTAATCTACTCGTTTGGGGTAGTTCAATGGACGAAGAACGAGCTTAAGGCCCTTGATGTCATTACACGTAAGGTCATGCATATGCATAAAAGCTTGCATATCAATTCGTCAGTTCCGCGATTATATATTTCACGCCGTCAAGGTGGACGCGGACTTCTGAATCTCCAGTGTCTTCATAACCGGATTGTTCTAAGTACAGCTTACATCGTTGCGAATGGCAGAGATCCTCTCCTAAAGATGGTCAGGAACCACGAGATGATTGGCGAAGGAGCGTTCCTTTACAAAGCCGCGGAGCAAGCGGCCGAGACCCTTGGCCTGAATTTTAACATCAGAAGTGAGGAAAGTGCATTACTTCATCTAGATGCTTCACTTCTAAAAACCAAAGTGAAGAAAGCAGAGGTTGCAAATTTTCACCAAGAGCTACTCGACAGGAAAATGCACGGAAACTTTCACAGAAATGTAGAAAAACAGTCCTTGTCGGAGGAGCAAACTTTTGCTTTCCTCAAATCATCAGGGCTTAATTCAGGTACAGAGGGTTTTATTTTCGCATGCCAGGACGGTGTCATTTCCACCTTAGCATACCGTGAGCGCATTTTATGTCAAGAAGTTCCCAGTGATAGGTGCAGAGCGTGTCATGCACACGCTGAGTACCTAGAACACATACTATCAGGGTGTCCGACCCACGCGGGAACGACGTATATCTATAGACATAATGCGGCCCTAAGAGTGCTTTATTACCATCTTTGTCGCTCTTACGGTGTTGGACGCGACCCTGCCCTGCCGAACGCTCCAAAAGAGATAGAGTCGATTGTCCGAAACGAGAAGTGCCAAATTTTCTGGAACTACGATTTTCGGGCAGCAGTCTCCGTTGCGCACTCGAGGCCTGACATTGTTCTCCAAGACTTCGAGAAACGAACTATATTCGTGATCAAATTCTCGGCTCCTTCCGAATACATCACTGCAAAGGAGAAAGAAAAAGAGGAGAGGTATCAAGACCTTAAAAGAGAGCTACAACGACTGTACCCAAAATATTCGGTACAAGTAATTGTCCTTGTGATAGGTGCTCTCGGAGGTGCGAAACTATCACTGGTTCGTAACCTTAAAGCAATACCCGCGTGCCAAAAATATGCCAAGGCACTTGCGAGATGGATGCAGAAAGCTGTCATCCTTGGGTCGCTTCGTGTCCTGAAAAGACACGAGGGTTTCGCCGGCCTGTCGTTGTGATTTTGTCGTTGCCTATGACCACCCATCTCACGGTTGTGAGACGTGGCCATAGGTGTGGTTTACGGCGGTGCTACTGGGGGCTATTGACATTTTTTCGGATGGCAGTTGCTCTTAGTGGGACGCTGCGGTGCTTGTTTAACTTTTTTTTCAAATTATATATATATATACTAGTGGGCTTTTCGTATTCCACGTAGCCAATTTTGATTTTCTGACTCCCCCTTTCTGACCACCTGCCTCTCTCGCCCAAAAAAAATATTTACGTCGTATACGGACAGCCGCCAGTCACTATCTTACTCGATATCGTAAATTAAAGCCCGGAGACAAACACTTACTTATTTAACAATAAAGTTTCATAGAAATTGTCTGTTCTATGTTCTTGTATACCTGTATGTTATAGAACAAATAGCGCTATCTCAGAAATTATACTGACATACGCTCACGGTTTAGAAAAAGGTTCCAGAAAACAGATCTTCATTCGTCCAATTTTATCTCTTCCACGGCTTCGTTATTGCACAAATTAATGTGATATCGTTTATCGATTGACTTTTATAATGCACCAAATATAAATTTTTTATAAACTTTTTTAAGTTAACATGCACTATGTTTTAATTATGGGAAAAATATTCAAAAAGTAAAGAAATCTTTACAATGTAATTTTAATTCCCATAATTTAAAATTTTTTCATTGGAAAAATAGCTCTGTACCGATTATTTAAAAGAACGTTCGTAGATAGAACAGCTTTTTAGGATTATTTGAAATTCATTCACTGATGTCCCAGAAATTTTTATAATTTACAAATTAAACTTTCGGGCTGGTTGGAGTTTTCAACCCATACTAGACTTTCTTGTTTTTAGGCCGGGTTGCGAACCTGATACCCGACCCGACGTCAATTTGTACTCCCACTAGAAAGTAACGTAGCCGTTGGCTAAATACAGATTATACGTTCATTATGCGTTTTTTCGTTTTTTTAAAGTACAATAATGAATCGAGAATAATTTAAAATAATAAAATGTCACACTTTAGAGCCCAAAATGCTCTTGAAAGAGAGGGAACGGGGTGTTTTTTCACAAAAATATGGCAACAATAGCGAAATAAATTCTTTTAAACACCACTACTGTTGATACCATATGCAATTCAATACGAAACGCTTTAAATTCTTGAGATTTCATGTCACAATATGTTGCATTGCCAACAAAAAAGTTTAATTTTCAACCAACAAAGATTTTCTACCAGAAGAGGTAAATTTTGAACCCAGAAAGTCAAATTTTCAATTAAATATTTGAATTATCAATCAAAAATTGATTTGTAAACAATGAGTGTCATTAGCAACCAAATATTTGAACTTTCAAGCAGAAGAAATGAATACACGTTGTAATAACATTTAACATGATTAACAAAGTATAGAAGATGCAATACTCATTCACTAAAAAAGAGTTTGCTTTTGCTAAGTGCATTTTATTTGACTGAAGTAATTGAAAGTCCTGATCATTTGAAAAACTTTGAATTGAAAAAATGGTTTACATCGGCGCCGCCACGAAGCGACACGGAAAGCACCCGTCAGAGCGCCAAGACTTATAATTTCTAAGAAAGAAAAAAAAACGTCATTAGGATTTTGGGGAGATGTGATAAGATAGCTACAATATATTAGATTTAACGCTTTCACTATGATTCATTATACTAAAATTATGTGTTTCGGGTTTCAATCGTGTGCAAAACTATGAATCTTGCCGGCGTATCGTGAACATTGCCTGTGATTGGTCAAAAGCCCCACCGAGGGGACTGCTTGAACTTGATTGGCCAACCAAGTATTTTTTTTCAAACCCGGGAGGACGGAAATACAAATGTGATTGGTATTATATCCATTGTCCCTCTCGATGTTATTAGGGTGTTTTAAGATTTTGATTTCTTCTCTATGTTTTCTTGGAAAAATATTGTATGATTTTGCGGTGACGGTCGTTTTGTCAAATAAAATGCTATGCCCTGTTTCGATATGATGCTCAGCTAGTGCTGACTGCGTAAAATTTTTTATCCTGACTTTACACTCATGTTCCTTTATACGTTGGATTACCGCCCACCTGGTTTCTCAAATATAAACTTTGCTACAAGAGCAAAGTATGTTATATACTTCGGGATCACTGAGAGGTTCTTTTTCATATTCAGGGTTGTTTAGAAGTTTTGTAATTCCTTTTGTAAATCTTTATCTGTTATGGAGACAGCTCTACATACAAACCGATTGCCGATCATTTCCTGATGTGTTATCAGATTTTTTGTAAACTAGTACGTCCAAGAAAGGAAATTTTCCATTTTGTTCGATTTCCATGGTTAACTGGATATGTGGTTGTAATCGATTGATGAAATTGGAAAACTTGCGTGACTCATCTAGTCCATGTCTCCAGATGACAAAAGTGTTGACAAAGTATCAGCGCCAAAATTCTGGTTTAAGCTTGAATTGGTTGAAGATATTATTTTCTAGATGTTTCATAAAGATGTTGGCTATTACATGTGATATTGGAAATCCCATTGCTGCTCCTGAGGTTTGTTCGTTGAATTGGTTATTGAAAGAGAAGAAAGTATGATTGAGACAGTGTTCCATCAAAGGTATGAGATCGGAGAGGAAGTTTGCAAACGATATAATAATATCGATTGTATCAGAGATTGGCACTTTCGTAATGAGAGAAACTACGTCGGAACTCACTAGGATTTCTTGGGGTTGAATGTGAATCTGTTGTATATTTTTGACGAAGTCAAAAGAGTTTTGGACGTGTGTGGTAGAGTCTCCTGTGGAAGGATTCAGTTCTCTGGCAAGGAAGCGTGCTAGGTTGTAAGTTGGTGAGTTTATTGCACTGACGATCGGTCTGAGTGAAATGTTGTTTTTGTGGATTTTTTGGACTCGGTGAAGTTTTGAAGAGATGGGCTTGGTAGGTACTAATTTAGATATTGTTTTTCTGTCAAGTTTAGAGTCTTATAGAAGGGTCTTTGTTTTGCTAATATAATATATTATAATGTCTTTATTCCGAGAGAGGCTGGTTAGAGATATTTTTACTGTATTATTTAGTGGTGTCTGCCTTACTGGAATTAATTTGCCAAAATTGTATTTTTTGTTTTTGAGTGAAAAGATCTTTAATCCATTGGGATTGGTCAAATGATATGCGGTCTAATGTAGATCAAATGTCAAATCTGAGGGTATTTGATAGGTAAAGGTGAAGTTTGAATCGTTTTTTGAAGGTAGTGTGCAAGACAAATTTCGTATGATGTATTCTTTCTTTCAAGAGAAGCAAGCATGTTTTATGTAGAATTGATTTGGATTCAGATGACCTGATCTTAGTAAAAGTTTTAGTTTAAGTAAGAAAACTCTCCCTGTAGAGTTACAATGTTCAATAAAATAATTTGAACGTAGGCGAATTCAACGCAATCTAAACGTTCAAAAAGTGGTGATTTTCTTTAATCAACCGCAACAGACCTCATCTGATCTACATTATTCATAAAATTCGAGGAAATCTTGTAAAATCCTTTAGAATCGCTCGAAATATGATAAAATCTCCTTTAAAATTCGATAAAGTCCTTTAAAATTTAATTAAAGTTTTGCAAATCTCTTAAAAACTTTGCAGCATAAGAAATCTTTTCAAATGTCTGAAATCGCGAGGAATCATATAGAATCTTTGGAAAACGCTTTAAATACCTTAAAATAATTAGGATATTCTGTAATCATCGAAAACATATCAGATTTGTTAAAATTGCTTACAAACCGTTGAAAAACTACCTCAATTACCAGGAGATAACAAATGTCATTGTAAATTTATATTTTTAGTTGACAATGCAACTATTAAATTTTTCATTGAAAATTAATATTTTTGGTTTAAAAATTGAATTAATTGGTTAAAAAGTACACTACTTTGCTAAAACTTCATTTTTCTTGTTGAAGTTTAAACTAATTTGTTGAAAATTCGTTTTTTTTTTTTGTTTTTTTTTTTTTTAATTAATTTTTGCGAGTTTTAAATTCAACGGCCAGGTTGAAACTTCGACGACGTTGTAAAAAATTTATTTTATTGGTTGAAGATTGAAGTCTTTTATGGAAATTAGTATTCCTTTACTTCAAAATTAATGTTTTCACTGAAAATTTAAGTGTTCTATTTCTGTCCTAAAATTGATTATATTTCTGAGATGTGCGTGATCATGATGCTATTTGTTCATTTCATAAACAAATGATACAAAAAATAATTCAAATAATGAATTACATATCGAATCACACCTTTTCATGATCCACTACACATTGTCGATAAACGCAAGTAAATTTTTGTCAAAATATTATCTTGAAATCGAATACTCGATAATGATAATATGATTTTATTTGATATTATAATTTTTTTATAACAAATAATATTACTAATGAATCATTTTTCGCTTGCACACACTCCTGCGCATTGAATCAAAAAGATAATAAAAGTCGGAAAGTTGTTTACCGAATGATAGACGACAAAAAAAAAGAATGAACATTTGTTCATTATTTGCGTTGATGTAAAATTTTGAACAATATCAATTCAAAAATCGCTTCTACATATCAGGTGTAAATCGAATAACAACATTTTTCGAGATAACAGAATCTAGAATCAATTAAGAATTGCGCCCTACAAGTTATCGTTAACTATATTATTTGATTTCGCCCCACTGTGAAGTTAGGGCGATATGGTGTTTTCAATAAACTTGCGTCTTATTTTTAATTTTGATCCGACTACGGTTTACAAAGAATATTATATTTTAGTTTATCTTTTTTCATTGAATTAATGCTACACATACTGTAGAGTATCTTCATTGGAAACAACTTCTTTAAAGCAACGTGGAAAGATTGGATTTCGTATACCTACAGGGCATTCCCTCCTTTCAATTACAGTCATATCGTCAACTGCACCGCTTCTCATGTTTATTTTTATTCTCGAACTATATGCATCTGCCTTATATATTCCGAGAAGAATCCCACTATACTCCAGTATTGCAAAAACGTTACCATTGGATGTTGATAAGACAATATATTCTCGGGTTGGCACAAGCACATATTTATTCGTTTCTGCTCGCAATTTAATTGGTAAACTGGCAGGAATAACATATCTTCGAAATTCGAATTGTCGGTTCTGATTTGTCTGGGGAATAAGCCGAATATATCCAAGTTTTGCAAGTGGATATCCAAGTACTTCATGAGGAAAAGGCCTGCCCGGGGAAAACCTAGACTGTCTGGCGGAAGAAGAAGAACTAGGATTACGTTCGACATTAAGATTTCGTTCAGGCTGTAGTGAATCATAATTTGCAGGAGCTTTAATAAAACTTCTTGAGAAGACTGCTTGACTTCTGCCTACTGGACAATCTCTTTTTTCATCTGGAGTTAAATTAATAACTGCGCCGCTTATCATGTTTATTTTTATTCGCGAACTATGTCTATCTGTCCTATAAATCCCGCGAAGAGTCCCACTATCATCCAATATTGCAAAAATTTCATCATTGGATGTTGATAATACAATATATTCTTGGGTTGGCACGGGCACGTGTCTATTCAGTCCTACTCGGAATTTAATTGGCATACCGGCAGGAATAACGTATCTTCGAAATTCAAATTGCTGGTTTCGATTTCTGCGAGGAATAAGCCGAACATATCCAAGTTCTTCTATTGTACATCCAAGTACTCGATCTGAAGGAAGCCTGCCCAGAGGAGAAATGGATCTGGCACGAAGTGGAGGCTCTGAAGAAGATGTCCGGTCAGGTGAATGTTGTTGTCCAGCAGCAGAAAAAGAAGAAAAAGAAGGACTAGGATCACGTGTGCTATTAGGATTCCCGTCGGTCTTTGAACTGCATTCTGCAAGAAGAAATAAAAGATTCATTTTTTTCAACACATTTATGTCTGAAACCTTTAGCTGAATTCAACGTTTCTTTGCAGAAAGCATCTTTCTGATGATTCAATAGAAATTACGAGAAGTAATTTTCAATTATGAGAACTCTCCACCGTACATTTTTCTTGTTAAATAAACGTTAAATAAAAGTGTTTGAGCTTTTACTCGTTTTTATAAAAGTTTGAACTTCTATCTCACTCACGCGATTCCCGCCCCCTTTTGTTTGCCTCATGTGATTTTGGGGGCGAGCTGGTCGACCTGCCGAGCGCGACGGGGCCGGAACCAGCGGGCCTCGGATAGGGTAACCTATCTGGCGCCTGGAGTAAATAAGAATCAACGAGCTTCGCAGGTTGTTCGTGGGCTGAAAGAGTGCGGCCCACGAACTCGGTTTACTCCGGCATTGTTGTCGCGGTTGATAGGTAAGTGGCAGCCACACATTTCATTTTTAGTAACCTGCGGTTTTCCATCCTGGGCCATCCCCGGCCAGGTCGTGATTAACAGGTTGTACTAGGAAAAATTGGAAAACCTCGTTACAACATGCAAAATTATCCCCTTCTATATTAACATCATTGTAAATAATTTAATTGCAGTTTTTTAATCTATTTTTAAGGAAATTGATCATTTTTTCTTTCTTGTTTTATATATTTTGAAATTTCAGAAAACTCGTCTTTTTGGTAGAAAATGTGTTTTGTAGGTTTAAAATTTAACTATTTGATTTGTATTTCAGAAATTATTGTTAAGAAGTAATTAATTATATTCAAAAATTAAACTGTTTTTTTTGAGGATTCATCTTCTTTGCTTGAAAATTCAACTATTTCATGAAAAAATTAGTTATTTCGTTGAAAATACCTGTGTCTGAATTGAAAATTTAACTCTTTTTCTTCATAAATCCAAGCGTTTGGTGAGAAATTACCAAATTAATTTGTTTAGTTTCTACTATTTCTGAAAATACATTATTATGTTAAAAAGTACTTTCTTCGTGGCAAGCTTGTTAGTATATTATGCACCAAAGGGGAAAAGAGGGACATTATTGATGAGTGTATCTTTTCAGTGCGAGTCCTAGGAAGCGACTTTAAGTGCCGCTTTTCAAGTTCGTAAGTATGTAATGGCCATGTATATCTATGACGTCATAATTCCCACCACTAGTGGGAACCCAGAACCGTTTCTTTTTGTACTGAAGATAACAGCATGAAGTTTTCCTTTTCAAAAATGGAACGTGAAACAAAAATACAATAAAAAAAGAAATCTCTAGTTTTTACAGTGTAAATATACAAATGGCTATTATATGACATGCATGTATTATATGAAATATAATAAGAATTACAGATATATTATATTATTATATTCGCCAATAGAATTAGCATCCGCATTTTCGCAAAGTAGAGAAAAATAGGACGAATGCATTAGTGAATAATTTGGTTAACAACTGTATCTGAGGAATATTCCATTGCATCATCAGAGTACAAATATATATACATAGGTAGCCGTCATCTCATACATATGTGAAATAACGACGTTATAAAGACAAGATTGTCCCTCGCAAATAATGATATCATTTGACATTTTTTATCATGATTATTTTAATTCAGACATTTTCATATCAAATGGAAGGTATTGGTTTTATGTAAAAAGTGAGTATCGCCAAATTCATGAAGAATCAATGTTTTTGGACTCACTGATTGAGGAGTAATGGTTTTTACATCGGTTTATGTCTGTCGTCGTTGTCTGTCAACACGAAAACTTTCGAAGAAATTATCTGATTAAATTTTCATTTGTATGGAAATAGCATTTCCATACAAATGTATGGAAATACTGCGTTTTTAGAGGTGAATTGAAATGCATTTATATAGCATGCAGGTATATATTTTATTTTTTTCATTCCTAGCGGCTTTCGGATATGTTCAATTACCTACTGAAGTAAAAATAACAAACAATGTAAGGTGGAAAATCAAATTTCACAGATGAAGAAATTTTTTTTTAATTCATTTTTACGCTATATTGCGATCTATATTACCCTTATAAATGGAATTTATATGGACGAGGAAGAAGTAAGGAAAGGGAGGAGAAGTAGAAGTATGTGAGTGAAATTAGGGAAAGTAAAAGATGGAGAAGTGAGGGAAGGGATGGTGTTGGAAGTGTGGGATGTGAGGAGTTGGGAAGTAGGAAAAGAAAGTGTAATTGTGGGACGTGAGGGGGAGGGGGGGTAGAGAAAGGAGAAGTCAGGAAGTTGAGGATGTAGAAAGTATGAGAAGTGAGGAATGTGAAGAATGTTAGGGGTTGTGATGTAGAGGACGAAAAATAACAGAAGTAAAAATGTTATATTATTATATATTTACCAATAGAATCAAGGAAAACGGCAAAAGCAAGGAATAGAGTACCCACGGTGCTCCTCATTTTTTACTAATCGAGTCGATGAGAGTAAATGGCAGTAGATGATACTGATTCAGCGAGAAAAAGAATGTACTACAAGATTTTTTCATGTATATATTAATGGACTTTTCTTACTCCACGTAGCCAATTTTGATTTGCTGACTTCCTCTCTCTGACCTCCTGCCTCACTCGCCCAAAAAAATATATACGTCGAATACGGACAGCCGCTAGTCACTATCTTCCTCGACATCGTAAATTTAAGCCTGGCGTCAAACACTTATTTATTTAACAATAAAGTTTCATAGACATTTTCTGGTCTATGTCCTCGTATACCTGGATGTTATAGAACAAATAGTGGTATCAGAAGAATTATATCGACATACGCTCATAGTATAAACAAAGGTTCCAGAAAACAGATCTTTATTTGTTCAATTTTATCTCTTCCAACGCTTTATTATTGCACAAATTAACATGATTAATTCATGTGATATCATTTATCGATTTTTTTTATAATTAACTAAATTTTAATTTTTTATAAACTATTTTAATTTTACATGCACTACGTTTTAATTATGGGAAAAATATTCAAAAAGTGAAGAAATCTTTAGAATGTAATTTCAATTCCCATAATTTTAAATATTTTCATTGGAAAAATAGCTCTGTACCGATTAGTTAAAAAAAAACGTTCGTAGAAAAACAGCTTTTCAGGATTATTTAAAATTTATACACTGAATATGATTAACAAATATCCAAAGTGTTAATGAATAGATTTTAAGCGAAACAGTATGAAAAAGTTTCGTTGTTGTCAACTTACAATGTTTATAGTGGGTAGAAGATAAAATTGTTTGTAATTTTCCTGATGTCCTACAAATTTTCATAATTTACAAATTAAACTGTCCGGCTTGTTTTAGTCTTCAGCCCATCCTAGACATTCGTGTTTTTAGGCCGGGTTGCGATCCTGATACCCGACCTGACGTAAATTTGTTCTTCCCTCGGAAGTAACGTAGCTGTTGGCTAAACCCGTATTTTACGTTTATTCTGCGTTTTTTCGTTTCTTTAAATTACACTAATGAATCAAGAATAATTACAAATCATAAAATGTGACACTTTAGAGCCCAAAATGCTCTTAAAAGAGAGGGAACGGGGTGATTTTTCACAAAAATAGGGGGATAATAGAGAACTAAATTCTTATAAACACCAATAATGTTGATACAATAGACAATTCAATATGAAACGCTTTGAATTCTTGAGATTTCATGTCACAATAGGTTGCATTGCAAAGTCAAATTTTCAATCAAATATTTGAATTCTCAACAAAAAATTGATTCTTAACCAATAAGTTTAATTAGCAACCAAATAGTTGAACTTTCAAGCAGAAAAAACGAATATACGTTGTAATAACATTTAAAATGTTACCAAAGTATAGAAAATGCAATACTCATACACTGAGAAAAAGCTTGCTTTGACTAAGTAAATTTTATTTGGCTGAAGTAATTGAAAGTCCTGATCATTTGAAAAACTTTGAATTGAAAAAATGATTTACATCGGCGCCGCCACGAAGCGGCACGGAAAGCATCCGTCAGAGCGCCAAGACTTATAATTTCTAAGAAAGAAAAAAAAACGTCATTAGGATTTTGGGGAGATGTGATAAGATAGCTACAATATATTAGATTTAATGCTTTCACGATGATTCATTATACTAAAATTATGTGTTTCGGGTTTCAATCGTGTGCGAAACTACGAATCTTGCCGACGTTTCGTGTACATTGCCTGTCATTGGTCAAAAGACCCACCGGGGGATTGGTCGATCTTGATTGGACAATCAAGTCTTTTTTTTTAAACCTTGGAGGACGGAAAGCCAAATCGGGTTGGTATTATATCCATTGTCCCTCTCGATGTTATTAGGGTGTTTTAAGATTTCGATTGCTTCTCTATGTTTTCTTGGAAAAATATTGTATGTTTTTACGATGACAGTCCTCTTTCTTTCAAATAAAATGCTATGTCCTGTTTCGAAATGATGCTCAGCTAGTGCTGATTGCGGGATATGGTTTATCCTGACTTGAGTCTCATGTTTCTTTACACGTTGGCTTACCGCTCTCCCAGTTTCTCCAATATAGACTTTGCCACGAAAGCAAGGTATTTTATATACTCCCGGATCACTGAGAGGTTCGTTTTTACGTTTAGGATTGTTTAGAAGGTTTGTAATTCCTTTTGTAATTTATCTTCATCTGTTAGGTAGACAGCTCTACATACGAAGGAGTTGATGACCGATTGCTTTTGAGGTGGGTGGTATTGGAAGGAGGCGCGTAGGTATCTGTTTGTATGGGAGGGTTTTCTGAAAACCTCATGTTCTGATGTTTTATCAGATTTTTTGTAAACTAGTACGTCCAAGAAAGGCAATTTTCCATTTTGTTCAATTTCCATGGTGAACTTGATATGGGGGTGTAATCGATTGATGAAATCGGAAAATTTGTGTAGCTCATGAAAAACACTTTGAAAAAAATTTTGGAAAAAGGAAACACTTTATTATTGTATAGAATTCATGAAAATAAAACAAGAATTTTAACGATCAAATTTGGACAACCACCATAAAATGCTCGCACTGCAATTCCTAAAAACAAAAAAATTTGATTCTTTGGACAAAAATAAAAAAGAGGAAAGAAAAATGAGAAGGCAACCAACCAAATCCCCATCCTTCTCTTTTTGATTTCTTTCGTCTTTTTTATTTTTATTATTATCAAATCACAATATAAAAGTATTCACAATATTCATTCACAACCACGCTATCTCCTTGATACCTGAGATCTAAGTGTCTTTCGTTGAAGACGAAAGAATTAAAAAAGAGAAGGAAGGGGATTTGGTTGGTTGCCTTCTCATTTTTCTATCCTCTTTTTTATTTTTGTCCAAAGAATCAAATTTTTTTGTTTTTAGGAATTGCAGTGAGAGCATTTTATGGTGGTTGTCCAAATTTGATCGTTAGATTCTTGTTTTATTTTCATGAATTCTATACAATAATAAAGTGTTTATTTTTTTACAAAATATTTTTCAAAGTGTGGTCGAGATTTTCTTGGATTGTGTACCACAAATTGAACACTTGCTGTGCGCTAGTCAAAATCTGAAAAAAAAATTTAAAATTTACAGGGCGCAATCCATGAAATATTATCTTTAATTCAATCTAAGAAAATTTCGAAATTTGTTATAATTGTCGAGATATGACTAAAAATGTACAAGCGCATCTGTGTATATATTGTCTTGGATTTAAAATTAAAGTGTTGATTAGAATATCTCCTATTGTGTACATTTGTAAAGCTCGCCTTACTTTGAGGAAAACCAGGAGACAATTTCCTCATACATATATTCAATCAAGCGCATAATTAACTCATTCGATTGTGTGCCTACCCATGGTAAGCGCACCGCTGATGAAAAAGTAGAGACTTTAAGGTAATGAGCAGTGCGATAACACAGAAGGCACAGACTCGGAGGATACTGATAGTTTAATAACGCACGGTAATTGATCGGAACCTTATAAGAAATTCATCGACCTACAGATAATTAATTTTAATCAAATAATTATGCAAATCGTAATAAAAAATGTAACAAAATAGTTGCATACACATATCGCATGTGTTTGCATCTAAAACTTAGAAATAAGAAACTGGTCATAAAAGAGCAAGAGAAGAGTAAAAAGGAACCAAATTATCTACCGATAATTAATACCTAAACTAAACCGTCAAAGCGAGGATTAAATTAACCTGAATCATCAGATAGATGACGGATGAGCAAGTACGTGTCATTCATAACTTTAACGGTTCCTACGTGCTATTCGCAACGTGCTTTTACCCATTGTTGAATATTCCTAAACGAAGAACCGCTTTGATTAAGTCGCGTGCTTCTACATCAGGGATCTTCCATATATCAAAAGTAAAGTTTTCAATTCTAAACTTACAAATTACAGAAATTTCGAATGTAAATAATGAAAATTCCAACGTTTAGTCATTGAAAAACTTGAAAGTTACATAGCTTTTAGTCAACAATTTTCAATATTATAACCTCTTTGATTATGAAAATGTCCAATCTATATTTGTACAATTTTGAAAAGTGAACATTAAAAAATCTTCAAATATAATCATTTATAAATAAACATGCTAAAATTTCGATGATTTTCAAGATCGAAAGTCAAATTCTCAATTGTCAATATACCAAAACGAAAAAATTTAGGATTTGAACAATTAAAATGCTAAAATTAAGTAATTGAAAAACTTAAAATTTGTACAGCTCTGAATCGAAAATTTTAAAATTCTTCAACAATAAAGATTTATAATCTATACCGCGACAATTTTCAAGAGATACAATTAAGACCTCTTCAATTTTAAAGATGTATTAATCAAAATTCGAAAATTTTAATTGTTTTGTGAATTAAAGCTCAAGTTCTCAATTTTAAATATCGCAATTTGAAGCGAATCTAAATAATCCAAATTACGAAATTCAGGAATTGAAAAACTTAAGCGTTGTAGAGTTTTAAATTAGAAATTTTCAAAATGGAAAACTCTTCTAATATAAACACTTATAATCCATCTTTCTTCAATTTTGAAGATTTACAATCAAAAACTCTTGACATTTTAAAGACGTATAAATAAGAATTCTTGAATTTTGACGGTTCTAAAGAACGAAATTCATTCATATAGTTCAAAATCTCCCAAATTGAAGAAATTTACGATATACGTATGATTAAGATTCCAAAATTAAGTCGTGAAACTCAAAAATTTGTACAGTTTATCGTCGAAATTTTTTAACATTTGAAACTCTTCAATTACAAAGATTTATAATCTATACCTCAACAAGAGAATAACAGAAATCTTTAACGTCTTTTTCAGACTAGATGGAACTATGAGTTGAAAATTATTTTAATTAATTCGGAAAAAAAATTAATGAAAATAATTTTTAATTCATAGCCCCATCTAGTCTGATATTTTTCTTCTGGTGGAATTAAAAGAGGACTAAAAATTGAATATTATGATACGTCCTTGGAACGTACAATAAACAAATTTCCCTAATTGCTCAATTGGGATGCCATTGATGAAGATTGCAACTTGGGCAAGAGCGCACAAGTCAATGAATGTATTGAATGAAGAAATTGAAAGAATGTATTGATTTAAATACAAAGCATCGCAAGTCAAAATTTTAGTTCTCTTTTAGAACTCTAAATTGTAGGACTTAATAGGACTTTGAAGCGTTTATAGAGGTCTTAATTCGTATTGGATTAAGAGCTTCTTTAGTCCTTCAAAATGGCACAAGAGTTAATTTCTTCCACTTCCAGGACTAAATGAGAGCCTAATTTAATAAAAATGTAGCCCCCTATAGGTCCTCCTAAGTCATCTGATTAGGCCCTGCTGTAGCCCTCAAAATCCTCTGGAAGAAAAGTGACCTTACATGACCGTTTACCCCAGGAGAAACAAATGTACAATGCAATTGATTTTTATGAGTGTCAATTACAAATTTTTGTAAAAAAGCAATGCTGTTTTACATGGAAATATAATCAGATTATAAAATTAGCTAAATTAGCTAAAATTATCTAATCCCGTTCCCACACGAATAAAGTGCGCAGGCGTGTTTCTAGGTTTCCAATGAATTATGTTTAGACTTATTTATAATACTGCACACCCTATAAATTGCTGTATAGGTGATAATAAATACAAGAATAGATGAATTTTTCCGCATAAGTGGGCGAAGTTTTCTAAACTTACTGGCTTTACAAAAAGGGACCATTTTTTTTTTTAGGTTTAGCTGAAGGCCATTCTGATCGCAATACTCCTCCAGACCTTTTAGTTTGTCGCGAGCGTCGTTCCAAAAAGTAGCAAAGATAGCCATATCGTCCGCGAACAGAAGCATCATTAGAGATCTGGCAGCATTCAGCAACACACCCTTCATACTTTTCTTTATATAAAAGTCCGCAATATTAGCAGCAAAAAGAATGAAGAGATGAGGACTAAAGCTGTCACCCTGTAGGACCCCCAGCGTCACGTCGACTATTTCCGAGTAGGACTCACCACACTTGACCCTTAGACCGGCGTTGATATAAAATGAGACCAAAATTATAATAATTTTTCCACTTACACCAAACTCATTTATTTTGGCCCACAGCTTAGTAAGACGAGCGCACTGCGAGTTGAACCAGACATTTTTCTGATTATAAGGGCCGGAGGTAATGGGAGCGCCCCACCGTACTAGCATATTTGATTCGCTGGCAGCATGCGTTATTGAGGAAATAAATTTGTTATATAAGAAATCAGCGTTAACATCATTATTTTATATAAGCTATGAATTTGGCAAAGCAGTATAAGAGGTGTTCGCTCCCTCGTTATTCATTTTACAGACATTGATACGCCGCCAAGAATGGTAGGCTCTCTATGCCTAGAACCCTTAAGCACAATATTAAAATCGATAGCATCAAGTAAATGATTTTAGTGGTTTAGAAAGGTTGGTGATGGCTATCTTCCTCTCAGAGTTCATACTACCCAGCTGTGTGTTGGGTAAAGCAGCTGTATTTATATTTACAAATGAGGCTTACTCATTATTATGTAACCCTGCTGGTACGACTTCTGTAAATATGAAACCGGAATTCGCCCATAGATGGCAATAGCTGCCAAAGTAGTTACCGTCAAACCGCTTCATTGGCCCCATCTCCTTGTTGACATCTCTGACAAAGATATTCAACTCATAACAATACAAGTTTCATACAACAGTATGGACCACCGAAAAAGTTTGAAGGCAGCGGATTGCAAGCACTGTTGAATGAGGATGATGCTAAACAAAACAACAACTCCTGGATCAATTAAATTTTACACGAGAAGCCGTCTTCTCACGTTTGAAAGCCATGGGAAAGATCCAGAAGATGGGAATACCAAAAAAGGCAACACAAAGTAGTTTTGCTTCATGATAATGTACCATCACACGCAGCAAAACTGTTCAAGCAAACGATTGCGGCGTTTGGTTGGGAAATACTTGTGCTTGCGGCTTACTCACCAGACTTGGCTTCGTCCGATTACCACTTATTGGCATCGATGGGACACGCACTTGCTGAACAGCGCTTCACTATGTTCGAAATATCTGGTTGAATTTTCAACCACATGTGGTTGAAGTTTTATACAATTATCGTTGTTGAAATTTCAACTACTTGTGAATGAAAAATTAGCTACACGTGTAATTGAAATTTCAACCATGCACTTGAAATTTCAACAACATGTAATTGAAATTTCACTAACGAAAAGAAAATTTTATTCAGCACAGTTAGTGAATTTCAAAGCAATTATAATTTTTCAGAAATCTTAAATAAAACCCATGAAGATTCCTGAGAAATACTGTGCTTTGAAATTCACTAACTGTGCCGAAAGAATTCTGATAAGGAATTAGTGAGTTATTTCGTAAGTTTGTGTCATGTGATCCATGAGATTAACAAAGTGCATATAATATTTAGGAAAATAAGTACCTTTAAAGAAGAAAAACAAAAGGTACGTTAGAATTATAGTACCATAATGAGTTGCGCGCCCTATCAGACAAACATTTCAAAACTCCGTAAACATAATCTAAAGAAGCATGTAGCAGTTAGTACCGATAGTGTGAATGAAATTTTCTATTATGATAATATTATTCCAACGTACCTTTTGTTATTCTTCTTTAAAGCTGCTTCTTTTCCTTGTATCACATGATACAAACGTACGAAATAACTCCTCGCGGGACTTTGTCTCGTTGGGGTCTGGCTTCGCGGGAAGTATGAGGGCGCATTGTGT
>CAKNYM010051255.1:180731-238013 GCA_932195095.1 Andricus curvator | reverse complement strand
TTTCAATTCAGTGGATGAACGAGACTTCAACCACAAAAGTGGTTGAAAATTGGTTGGATTTTCAAAATATTTTTAACAGTGTACTTACAAAAATGTACCAAATTGGCTTAATGACTGGTTTGCCTCAAAAGAGCAACAGTTTTTTTGGCGTGGCATTCACAAATCGTCAGACAGGTTTCATATTTACATACCGGTAAGCACTACAATATTTAAAACGTTTTTTTTTTGGAGGCAACCACCGAAAATGGACTGAAACTGAGAGTTCGGTGTACATACCTTTTTATCTGACTTCGGATTAGCAAAAATATTATTTTCAGTTTACATATTTTTCAATTGAAATAATGGTAACCGAATGCACAGAATCGTCACTTTAAACTAGATAATTTTTCTAAGTTGAAAATTTTGGATAAAATTATTTTTGAAACAAAAAACGTATTTAATTTTCAATTTAGCAATCAAATTTTATCGGGCGAATTTTTCGCCCTATTTGAAAAACAATTCAACTTCAACAATTCAACATTTCTGTACTTCTATAAATAAAAGTTTGCTGATGGAAAATATAAAATTGGAATCTATTCACTGTTCAGTAAGAAAGTTACTTGTGGTTCTCAAGATGTAATAAGATTAAAAATACATATCTCTAAAAAGGGTCCTTTTTTCTGGCAGGTTATATTTTTTATATATACTGAATCATTTGATCTACATTATTCATAAAATTCGAGAAAATCTTGTCAAATCCTTTAAAATCGCTCGAAATATGATAAAATCTCCTTTAAAATTCGATAAAGTCCTTTAAAATTTAATTAAAGTTTTTCAAATTTCTTGAAAACTTAGCAGCATAAGAAATCTTTTCAAATGTCTGAAAACTCGTGAAATTATATAAATCTTTGGAAAACGCTTGAAATACCATAAAATAATCAGGATATTCTGTAATCATCGAAACCCTTTCAAATTTGTTAAAATTTCTTACAAAACGTTCAAAAACTACTTCACACTACCAGGGGATGAAGAATTTCAACGTAAATTTATCTTTTCAGTTGAAAATGCAACTATTAAATTTTCCATTGAAAATTTATATTTTTTGTTTGAAAATTCAATTAGTTGGTTCAAAAGTACACTACTTTGCTAAAACTTCATTTTTTTGGTTGATGTTTGAACTAATTTATTGAAAATTCGTTTTTTTTGCTGAAAATTAATTTTTGTGAGTTGGAAATTCAACTGCTAGGTTGAAAGTTCAACAACATTTCTGTCCTAAAACTGATTATATTTCTGAGATGTGAGTGATCATGATGCTATTTGTTCATTTCATAAACAAATGATATAATAAATCATTCAAACAATGAATTATAAATGAAAAAATTATGTGTACATCACAAGGCAGAGAAGAATCGAGTCTTTCGTAATCTTTCGTAAAGTATATTTTCAGAGTTTTTCAGCTTGAAATCGAATACTCAATAATGATAATACAATTTTATCTGGTATTATAATTTTTTTTATAACAAATATTATTATTTATGAATCATTTTTCGCTTGCAAACACTCCTGCGCATTGAGTCCAAAAGATAATAAAAGTCGGAAAGTTGCTTACCAAACGATAGACGAAAAAAAAAGAATCAACATTTGTTCATTATTTGCATTGCTGTAAAATTTTGAACAATAACAATTCAAAAATCGCTTCCACAAATCAGGTGCAAATTCAATAAAAACATTTTTCGAGAAAAGAAAAACAGAATCTAGAATCAATTAAGAATTGCGTCCTACGAGTTATCAGTAACTATGTTGTTTGATTTCATCCCACTGCATATGTCGTTGTGTTTGGATAATGAGGCTACACGACTGCACTAAAAAATTAATATACCTATAAATTATACACAGTAGCCAAAAAAATAATGAAAATACTGTTAGCAGTTAGGGCAATAAGGTCTTTTCAATAAACTCGCGTATGAAAACTCAAAATCATGTAACTCTCTTAATTTTGAATATTCGAAAAAACAAAATTTGAGTGGCCCTTGTGAGGATTAGCAAAAGATAAAACAAAAGAAGCCTTGATGACCATAATAGATTTGCATTTAAATCTTTCTATTTAATTTCGATCAGACTACGGATTACAAAGAATATTATATATTAGTTTATCTTTTTTCTATTGAATTAATGATACACATGCTGTAGAGTATCTTCCTTCGAAGCAACTTCTTTAAACCAACGTGGAGAGATTGGGTACTGTCTGCCTACAGGACATTCCCTCATTTCAGTTACGGTCATATCGTCAACTGCACCGCTTATCATGTTCATTTTTACTCTCGAACTATATGCATCTACCTTATATATTCCAAGAAGAATCCCACTATACTCCAGTATTGCAAAAACGTCACCACTGGAAGTTGATAAAACAATATGTTCTCGGGTTGGCACGGGCACATATCTATTACGCTCTGCTCGCAATTTAATTGGTAACCCGGCAGGTATAACATATTTTCGAAATTCGAATTGCCGGTTCTGATTTGTCTGGGGAATAAGCCGAATATATCCAAGTTTTGCAAGTGCATATCCAAGTACTTCGCGAGGAAAAGGCCTGCCCGGAGAAGACCTAGACTGTGTGGCGGAAGAAGAAGAACTAGGATTACATTCGACATTGGGATCCCGTTCACACTGTAGTGAATCGTAATTTGCAGAAGCTTTAATAAAACTTCTTGAGAAGATTGCTTGACCTTTGCCTACAGTACAATCCCTTTTTTCATCTGGAGTCAAATTATCAACTGCGCCGCTTATCATATTGATTTTTATTCGCGAATGATTTTGATCTGTCCTATACATCCCACGAAGAGTCCCACTATGATCCAATATTGCAAAAATGGCACCACCGGATGTTGATAATACAATATATTCTCGGGTTGGAACGGGCACATATCTATTTTGTCCTACTAGAAATTTAATTGGCATACCGGCCGAAATAACGTATCTTCGAAATTCAAATTGCTGGTTTCGATTTCTGCGAGGAATAAGCCGAACATATCCAAGTTCTTCTTCTGTACATCCAAGTGCTCGATCTGAAGGAATCCTGCCGAGAGGAGAAATGGATCTAGCACGAAGTGGAGGCTCCTGAGGAGATGTCTGGTCAGGTGAATGTTGTCTGGCAGAAGAAGAACCAGGATTGCCTTCGCTACCAGGACTCCTGCTAGCAGGAAACCTAGACCTGCCACGAAAAGGTGCCTCCTCTGGAGAAATCCGGTCAGGCAAATGTTGCTGTCGAGCAGCAGCAGAAGAAGGAGGGCCAGAATTACGTTTGCTATTAGGTTTCTCGTCGGGCTGTGAACTGCATTCTGCAAGAAGAAATAGAAGATTCATTTTTTTTTAAAACACATTTATGTCTGAAACCTGTAGCTGAATACAACGTTTCTTTGCAGAAAGCATCTTTCTGATGATTCAATAAAAATTATAAGAAGTAAGTTTTAAATATAAGAACTCCCCGCCGTACATTTTTCTTGTTCAATGAACATATATTTTTTGTAGGAGACGAGTGCATAAATGCTTTAATAACCTTAATGACAATAAACGATTTGGTTTTATACGAAAACCGCCATAAAATGAACGGTTTTTAATATATCAAATTCATTGGGCCAACAGCCATACCACGCTGAAAAAACCAGTTCTCGTCAGATCACTGAAGTTAAGCAGCATTGGGCTCGGTTATTACTTGGATGGGTGACCATTCGAGAAAACTGAGTGCTGTTGGCACTTCGTGGGTGTGGTGAGCCCACACTTGTAGTTATTTACTACGAGAAACTAACCTAGAAACACTACTCGAATCGGGTAGTGTCACGCCTACCCTGAAAGGGAAATGGCTTAATGGTATACACATTGGAAAATATGCTTTTACTCAGTTTTTACTGTCAAATAACACTATGCAAACAATCATTTCAAATAAGCCAAATAAATAATGGAATTTCAATTATTTCAAAATTTCATAATGGACAGCTAAGCGTCAAGAATTTCAAATTGAAAATGATTAAGGCTCTCCGTGTTTGAATTTAACTTAACTAATTGTTTTATTTTTGGGATTTATTCTGAATTCGTTAAAATTCTCCTGGAATGCTTATAAACTTCATTGAGCTCTCTTGAATTCAAAAGAACATTAGAAATATTATTATTACACGTTAGTCACTTTTAGTTAGCTTTTGTCACATTTTGGGTCAAAAATTATTATGTCAAGGAACTATGTTTAAAAACAAAATCTCATTTGCAAATAACTTTTAGACGTTATTTTAGTTATGTCTCTTTATTGACTTTTATTTTCTATATATAAATATATTAAAAATTGTCGAAAGCAAAAGCTTAGACTTCTTCAACAATGCCAATAGGTGGCAGCATCGTGCAGAGGATGGCACTAGCGACTGCGTGCGTACTTGCGATCTGCTCCGGCAGTCAGTCGTCTTTTGTCCAACGCAGTGTGAACGCTAAGAGTGTTGTAGTTTAGAATAAAGTTTAATACATTTGCATAGAAAAGACTTTCATTATTTAAGCAAAAGTCCCCAAGGTCCAACAGGTTATGGGCCCAGGGCACGCTTCCACTGCGCGAGTGTAGTGTTGTTTGGTGCACTTACGAATAATTAAATAAAGTGAAAAATAAAGAGTGACGCCACGAGTAGCCCATGCAGAGGGGCGCAACAAAGGAACAAGGGTTAGGACAAAGGACGTCTCCAGTCATTCAGAGTATTTAAGAGGATTACCAGAGGACTTAAGAGGATTACCAGAGTATTTAAGAGGATTACCAGAGGACTTAAGAGGATTTTCAGAAGACTTAAGAGGATTGTAGAGGCACTTGGAAGGCAAGGTAAGTGAATCTTTGCAACATGCCGGCATGAACAAATTAAAATCTAGCGCTAGTAGAAAATTAGAATGTACTTCCGGAAGTAGTGTAGAATGTAGAATTTTGTTTAAGAGGTGGAGGTTTCGAAGAATATTGAAAAGTAAAATTAAAAAGCATAATTAAGAAGTGGAAAAATTGTGTTAAACAAATTTAAAAAGTTTGAGTTGCGTGTTGTGGCAACGCGTCTGCACGCTCGTGCAAGTCGAGACACGCACGAAACAAAAGATGGCCGACACTCTTTGTGTTTCGGCATGCGAGGGACGCCATGTCCCCAGCGCACGAAACAAAGGATACAACTCATTAATGATTAGTTGATAGAAAATTAGAAGATACTTGAAATAAATTTAATTTAAGTGAGACAATTTAAGAAGAAAACTACATAGAGATGAAATTTCGTTAATTAGGAATTTGAAAAGAAAGATGTTTAAAATAAAATAAAATATAGAATTAAATTTTCCTGATAAAAATTTATGAAAAGAAGTTTTTTTTTCCTAACCAAAATTTAAACAAAAATCTAATGAATAAAGAACATTATGGTGTTCTAATAAACTATACTGAATTTAATTCAAACAATTCACTCCGGTATCAAGTGTGGAATGAAAACTTGCTGTGCGGTGGAAATTCCGGGCTTGATTAGGATGGTCATATTGTGCGTACTTTCGGTGCAGCACGCGTGCTCGATTGCTCTGTCCTAAAAGCGGTCTTATCAGCTGTGCTTGGAGATTTGCAAGGAAAAGAGGTGCGTGTGCTGGTGCTGGGGTGTGCGTGGTGGACCATTCGCTTCAGGCAAGCTCGACTTGCGGTGCGGTCGAGCTGGCCTAGAAGCACAAGGACAATATTATAAAGTGAATTAGAAAGTAAAACAATTAGAGAATATATAAGAGTTCAAAATTAGAAGCCAAACATTGAAATATGTGTCCTTAAACCCGGCAGGTGAAGTTAGACAATGGCGGATAAAGACTTGACCTGGGAAGAAGAGGTGAGTCTCATAGAGAAAGCTCTCAATTTAGAAGAAGATGGACAGCCCACTCAACCGAAAAAGGGAGATGAGTTAATGGAATTAGAAGAATCACAAGACAACTCAAGGTTGAGTGAGACTCAACAACAAAACTGTAAGTAAAATTTAGAATGTTGTGAACAATAATGGATGTTTAGAAGTCGGATCCGATAATATTATTTATTATTTCATTAGATGTTAATTAGAGTAATGTTCACAGCTGAGCAGAACGCAAACCCAGGTCCGTCGACGCCAACGACTGGCATCCAGAGGGAGCATACAGCAGATCCCACCTTGAAGAGTGCCACTAAGGCAGTTCTAGAGATTTTAGAAGCAGCCAATGCCCTGCTGAAAACCCTTAGAGAAACGGCTCAGGCCAATTTAGAAGTGGAAAGATGTAAACTTAGAACGGCACAGGTAAGCCGGAAAGATGATATCAATGAAAATATTAGAATAGCTCCCACCCCAAATGAAACTAGAAGTAACAGAGAGAGTGTACTATTAGAATGTATAAACAATGATTTAGATGTCAGAGACGAAATAAGAGACAATTTTAATGAATTAAAGAAAACATTAGAAGTAGAGAAAAATTTATCTAAAGTAAATGTCAAAAGAGAATATAAATTAACAAGAAAAGCAAATTTGAATTTGTGGCTAGATTATCTACATTCAGAATTAATGGCAAGCAACCTTTTAGATGTTATTGATAGTTCAGCACCAAAACCTAAGAGATTAGATGAAGACACAATCGTTAAGAGAAATGGAATTGTTAGAGATATAATTATTAATCATTTAGACGAAGAGTATCATAAGAGGATACTTAACATTAAAGATCCCAGACTTGTTCTGGAAAAATTAAAAGAATATAAAAGAAGTGAGACAAACATCACTCACACTTCGGTAAGGACACGGCTCTATCAATTAAAGATGAAGCCAAAAGAGAGAATCTATGACTTTTGTGAAAGATTCGACTCTATCATAAGACAATATGAAAATTGTGAGGGAGCCGTGCCCTTAACCGATCAAGAGAAGAGATCTGCCTTTTACCAAGCTGTATCGGGATCGGCACCAGAGCTACGCTCGGCTGATCTTATTAGGAGACAAACAGATCATAGGGAAATGAATTTAGAAGAAATCAAATCCTTTTTATCGCAGTTAGAGGCTGAACGGCTTGCAGACGGCAAGGGACTAGAAGACACAAGGGCCAGTCTGGCACAAAGTGCATCAAGAAGGCCAGCCACAGTTGAAGGACGATGCTTTGGATGCAACAAGAGTGGACACAGGTCAACTGGGTGTCCCCTCACAGCATTCTCATTGTGGTTTTGCTACTATTGCCAGAAAATTACGGAGCATAAAGGTGACGATTGTCCTAACAAAGGCAACTCCAACCAATCCCCCAGAGGTAGAGGTCGTGGAGGACGAGGTGGAAGGTATGTTCCTTATAAAAATAATAATAATGGAAGAAAGGGAATACCTGAATTTAGAGGGAGGGAGGGAGCAGAAAATAGAAATGTTAGAGGAGTGAGTAATAGAGGAAAAATCGGAAAAAGAGGATATAGAGGCCAGTTCAAAAAGAACTACAAAACGGAAAATGGAGCCAAGGAAAGCGACTCCAGAGATCAACAAACAGGTATAGTAGCCTATAGATTAGATGCGCAAAATACAACAAATAAAATTACTTTTATTGCAGATTCAGGGGCTACTGACCATATCATAAATAAAAGTTTAGCTTTAAGAGAATTTAAGAAATATTCAGGCGAAGTAATAAAAAGCGCGAATAAAAATAGAGCCGCGGATATAAAAATAGATGGAAAGGGAGATTTATATTTACAATCTAATACTAACAAAGACGAAGTAGTTAAATTAGCTAATGTTATTGCTGCGGGTGATATCTCAGAAAATTTAATTTCCCTCAGACGGTTTGCTGATGCTGGTTTAGGTATATATTTAGATGATGAGATGTTAAAAATCTTTGATAAAGAAACAGGTGAAATCTTTCTTAATGGAAAATATGAAAAGCCAAATTGGACAGTAACTATGATGGTTAAGAAGTTAACAGACAAAGACGTAGGCTTAGAATACGAAAAATATCAATGTAGAGCCAGAATAGTTACTGTTGACGAGCTTCCTGAACAAACGCAGACAAAAGACGAAAGTACAGAAATATTAGATTCCGAGGAAGTAGAAGATGTAATAAGAAACAACCTAGAAGAAAAATCAGGATTAGATGACATAGAGTCTGCGTTTGGGAGGGAGAGTGTAGGAAAGCCCGATCAAACAGAAAACATTGAAGTTGAAACAACAAAGAAAGATAAATACTTAGATTTTAATGAGTCAATTTTAAGTAGGAAAATAATAGAGTTAGACAAAGAAGAATCAACAGACTCAATTAGAGACATTTGCATAGGAAAACCATTAGAGATTGAAACAAATGATAAATTAAAACAAAACAAGGCTATGTTATCGCATGCTCGGTTAGGTCATGCGTCGTTAAACTACCTAAAGAAGTTGCAAAAGTTAGAGAAAAATTTAAAAGATGTTAAATTCGATGACTCAATCCTAGACTGCGAGATATGTATAATGGCAAAAATGGAAAGATTACCATTTAAAGATAAAAGAACAAGAGCAACCAGGCCACTTCAAATAATTCATACGGACACGATGGGGCCAATTAAACCAGTATCACATCCAGGGGGAAAAAGATTTATTACCATATTCGTGGATGATTTCACTAGATTAGCTAGAGCTTATACTATGAAATCTAAAGACGAATCAGGAAAATATTTAAAACGATTCCTAGCATCAACGCGAAACTTATTAGGAAGAGATGAAAAAGTATGCTTTATTAGATCGGACCAGGGAACCGAATTCACAGGAGGAGAGTTTTTAGAGATAATGGAAAAAGAAGGTATGGAAAGTGATTTCTCACCTCCATACACACCAGAACATAATGGTACGGCAGAAAGATTTAATAAAACGTTACAGGAAAAAGTTAGAGCTTATATGTTTGATTCAGGGTTACCTAAGAGTATGTGGGAGTTAGCAGTAGAGGCAGCAATACACGCATACAATCGCACTCCACACAAATCGATAGAATATAATGTACCTATTAAGAAATTCGCACCTAATGCAAGTAGTCATTTTGACAAAATTAGAAGATTTGGATGTGTAGCTTATGCGAAGGTTCCAAAAACGGAAACTAAATTCTCGGAAAGAGCGATTAAAGCAGTATTAGTTGGTTACACCTCAACAGGGTATATTTTGTGGCATCCCAGTTCAGGAAAATTCTTAGAATCACGGCATGTACGTTTCAATGAGAAACTCAGTTATCGTGATGCGTTTAGAAGTAGTCAACCGGATTTAGAAGTTGTAGAAGACAATGAAGAATTAGAAGGTGAAAACTGGCTAAAAGAATTTAAAGATGATAACGTAGTAGAGCCAGAAACAGTAGAGGTTAAACAAAACAAAAGGGGAAGACCGAAAAAGCGGAAATCAGAAATAGACGTTAGAGAAGAAGTTGTATCAAAGAAAAGATTACAACCAGAGAGAGATGCAAAATCAAAAGTAGAAAAGGGCACATATGCTAGAGTAGTAGAACAGTCAGGGAAATCATTAGTAAATGATACGAGTTTTGCTTTCTTCACTTTTAACGAATTAGATGTTAAACAAGTTCAATTTAGAAATCAGACAGAGGAAGGCTCATCAAATAATAATTTAGAAGAAGACGAGTTGAAATATGTACTGCTAGCATCTATTAACAAAGATCCAATAGGCTATAAAGAGGCAATCTCAACTGAGAATAAATTAGAATGGGAAAAAGCTATTAGAGAGGAATTACAATCTATGAATGATAATAACGTTTGGAGGTTAGTAGATAGACCAAAAATAATAGAAGATGGAAGTAAACTCAACGTAATCGACTCTAGATGGTTATTTAAAACAAAGATGGGAGAAGATGGAAAAACCAAATTTAAAGCTAGGTTAGTAATTAGAGGGTTTAAAGATAAAAAGGCTTACGAGCTAAAAGAGACATATGCTCCAGTCTCCAGATTATCAGTTGTTAGATCAGTATTAGCAATCATAAATAAATATGATTTAGAAGTTAGCCAAATGGATGTTAAAACAGCATTCCTGAATGGAATACTAGAAGAAGAAATTTATATGGAAATACCGGAAGGTTTAGAGTGTGATGAAAGAACTAGAAGAACAAAAGTGTGCAAATTAGAGAGAGCACTATATGGTCTAAAAATAAGCCCAAAGAAGTGGAATAAACGTTTTTCAGAAGAAGCAGTTAAACTAGGTCTAGAGAATGATTTGCATGAACCATGTCTGTTCACTTGGAGAAAGGAGGGAAAGTTAGCAGTGTTAGTACTATATGTAGATGACATATTAGTAGCCAGTAACGACCATGATAAATTAATAGAGATAAAATCAAGCTTAAGTAGGATTTTTGAAGTAAAAGACCTTGGGGAACCTAAAAACTATTTGAGCTTAACAATTAGAAGGGATAGAGAAAATAGAGTAATGACAATAAATCAAAAAGAGTACATAGAGAAAATATTAGAGAAATTCAACATGAACGAGAGCAAACCGCAAAAGACCCCTATGGTTACTAAACAGGTGACAAATAGAATAGATAGAAGAAAAGATGACAACACAAGTTTAGACGTTTCAGAAAAGAAGATCAATGTTCCATTTAGAGAAGCTATAGGTAGTTTACTATACTTAGCGGGGTCTACAAGACCAGACATAGCTTTTGCAGTGAATTACCTAGCCAGAAAACAATTAAATCCAACAGAAGATGATTGGAGAGACGTTAAAAGAGTGTTCAGGTATCTTAGAGGAACAACGGAGTTAGGTTTAACGTATAGAGCAAACTCTGAAGGTCTAGAAGCTATGACAGATGCAAGCTTCAGAGATTGGGAAGACTCTACTTCAACTAGCGGATACATAATCAAACTGTTTGGAGATCCGATAGCTTGGAGAAGTCATAAACAATCATATGTCACGCTTTCGACATGTCAAGCCGAATACCTGGAAATGAGTGAGGCGTGTCAGGAACTGATCTCATTAGACAAAGCAATTAGAGAAATCATAGGAAAGACTTTATATCCTGTTAAAATCTGGTGTGATAATAAATCTGCTGGAGATTGTACACAGAAAGAAGGGAGCCACAAACTTAAGAATTTTGATGATACAGTAGAAAATATCAAAGGATATTTAGATGAAAGAGAAAAATCAGGAAATAAGAAGCACATGGCTAACACCCATGGTGACTATATCAAATCTTGCGTAGAGTCTGGTAGAGTCAATGTTAGATGGATCCCTACAAAAGAAAACATCGCAGACATATTGACCAAGCCGCTGCCTTTAGAGGCACATAAATACCTTAGAGATAAGATGTTAAACTACACTATAAATTAGACGAAATAATAGTACTTATTTATCTATATATATGAACATAATTATTTCTCTTGTTATTCAACAGATCATAAGACGGGCTGACAAAGATCTGCAGAGGAGATCACGGCTACAGTTACCGAAAATACAGAGTACCTGGTGTGCCAAAATACATTTAAGTTATTAAGTTAATCTTGAGATTATTACAAACAAACACAAATTTATAAAAGGTTGATTCTTTGTTTATGTTCTCTACGAGTTAAAATTGACACTATGATTTATCAGATAATATTTATAATCTAGATAAGTGGCTTATATATATATAGATTCGAATAATTAGAAATATGTTTATTTGGAAGAATTAGAGAGGTTACTATTTAAAACATGTTGAAGAAGGGAGGGAGTGTCGAAAGCAAAAGCTTAGACTTCTTCAACAATGCCAATAGGTGGCAGCATCGTGCAGAGGATGGCACTAGCGACTGCGTGCGTACTTGCGATCTGCTCCGGCAGTCAGTCGTCTTTTGTCCAACGCAGTGTGAACGCTAAGAGTGTTGTAGTTTAGAATAAAGTTTAATACATTTGCATAGAAAAGACTTTCATTATTTAAGCAAAAGTCCCCAAGGTCCAACAAAAATGCATGTATTCATAAACATATATAATAATAATAACTATATATAACATACAATATACCATCTGTTACCCGCGGTCATTTGAATTTTATTCCCCTGTCTGCCCCCCCCCCCCCAGCCCGCTTCATCTGAGACTACCGTTTAAACGTACAGGAGTTTCTCAGGAGTTTATATGCGCCGCTGTGCCCCCTTCCCATTCGCCCCCAATACTTTTACGACCCGTCTGAAAGGCCAAAGAATATGCGTGCACAATTCGGTGCCAATTGGTCAAAAACTATGGATTTGCATAAGCATCATAGGTTTTAGGCCACTTGATTTTATATATTAGATAATAATATATAATATAATAATACATATATACATATACAATTATCCCCTTCTATATTAACATCATTGTAAATAATTTAATTGCAATTTTTTTATCTATTTTTAAGGAATTTCATCATTTTTTCTTTCTTTTATATTTTTTGAAATTTACAAAAATTCATCTATTTGGTAGAGCATGTTATTGTACGTTTAAGATTTATTTATTTGATTAGTATTTCAGAAATTATTGTTAAAAAATAATTAATTTTATTTAAAAATTAAACTGAATTCTTGGAAATTCCTCTGTCTTAATTGAAAATTTAACTCTTTGTTCAATGTCCAAATGTTTGGTGAGAAATTACAAAATTAATTTGTTTAGTTTCTACCATCTGCTTGAAAATGCATTATTATGTTAAAAAGTAATTTCTTTGTGGTAAGCTTAATAGTATGTTATGCACCAAGGGGGAAAAGAGGGACATTATTGATGAGTGTGTCTATCCAGTGCGACTCGTAGGAACCGAACTTTAGTGCCGCTTTCAAAGTTCGTAGGTATGTAATGGCCATGTATATCTATGACGTCATAATTTTTGACGTCATAGACTGTAAAAACATAAATACTGAGAAAAATTAGTGTCAAGTGGTACTAAAATGAGACCACTGGTGGGAACCCAGAATCGTTTCTTTTTGCACTGAAAATAACAGCATGAAGTTATCCTTTTCTAAAATGGAACGCAAAACAAAAATACCATAAAAAATAAATCTCTAGTTTTTACAGTGTAAATAAACAAATGGGTATTATATGACTATAAGCTGGAAAGGGGGACTTTACGCTCGCTCCACAGGCCTGATAAATAGCCGTATTCATGCATGTATTATATGAAATATAATAAGAATTACAGATATATTATATTATTATATTAACCAATAGAATTAACGATGACCGCCAAAGTGAAAAGAAAAGTACAGACCATCCGCATTTTCACAAAGTAGAGAAAAAACGAATTTATGCATTAGTGAATCATTTGGATAACAACTGTGTCTAAGGGATATTCCACTGCATCATCAGAGTACAAATATATACATAAATAGCCGTTATCTCACATATATGTGAAACAACGACCTTATCAATGTCAAGATTGTGTCTCGCAGATAATGATATCATTTGACATTTTTCACTATGGTTATTATAATTAAGACATTCTCATCTCAAATGGAAGGTATTGGCTTTATGTAAAAATTGAGTGTCGCCAAATTCATCAACACGACAACTTTCGAAGAAATTATCTGATTAAATTTCTGATTGGATATTCATTTTTATGGAAATAGCATTTTCATACCAATGTATGGAAATACTGCGTTTTAGGAGGTGAATTCAAATGCATTTATATAGCAAGCAGGTATATATATATTTTTTAATTCCTAACAGCTTTCACATAGCTTCAATTACCTACTGAGGTAAAAATAACAAACAATGTAAGGTAGAAAAACAAATTTCACAGGTGAAGAAATTTTTGTTTAATTCATTTTCACGCTATATTGATATCTATATTATTCTTCTAAATGGAATTTATATCGATGAGGAAGAAGTAAGGAAAGGGAGGAGAAATAGAAGTATGTGAATGAAATTAGGGAAAGTAAAAGATGGAGAAGTGAGGGAAGGGATGGGATTGGAAGTGTGGGATGTGAGGGGTTGGGCAGTAGGTGAAGCGAGTGTAATTCTGGGATGTGAGGAGAGGGGAATTAGAGAAAGGAGAAGTCAGGAAATTGAGGAGGTAGAAAGTATGAGAAGTGAGGGATTTGAAGAATGTTAGGCGTTGTGATGTAGAGGAGGGAGAAGTAAGAGAAGTAAAGATGTTATATTATTATATATTTACCAATAAAATCAAGGAAAACAGCAAAAGCAAGGAATAGAGTACCCACGGTGATCCTCATTTTTTACTAATCGGGTAGATGAGAGTGAATGGCAGTAGACGATACTGATTTTCGTATTTCACGCAGCCAATTTATATATACCCGAAAAAATTTATACGTCGTATACGGACAGCCGCTAGTCACTATCTTACTCGTTATCGTAAATTTAAGCCTGGAAACAAACACGTATTTATTTAACAATGAAGTTTCATAGAGATTTTCTGGTCTATGTCCATGTATACCTGTATGTTATAAAACAAATAGCACTATTTGAAAAATTATATCGACGTACGCTCACAGTTCAAACAAAGGTTCCAGAAAACAAATCTTTATTTGTCGAATTTTATCTCTACCAAGGCTTCATTACTGCACAAATTAACATGATGAATTTATGTATGTATTTATCGATAACTGTCATTTGGTGATTGTGAATTCTCTTTCGTTAAAGCTCCTTCGGCCTTAACGTACACATTCTCATCACGTATCTCGTTCTCCGCACTCGATTTAGTCAAAATTGCGAACCTTTCTATATTGAGTTCAACTCTGTTATATCAAATGTATATTTATTTCTGTACCTCAGTCTAGGTCTGCTTATCCAGACTTTGCAAAATGAAAAACAAATTATATTCTTCAGGATTACTTTAATATTTGTACTGTATTTTGTATTAATTTTTATTCTCAGCTACCCTGAAAAATGTATCATTTCAATAAATTTATATTATTACAATTCATAATAGGCATTGATGCCATGCCTCGTAGTTGATCCTAGCTGGCAAGATTTGGAGTTTCCGGTTAAAATAAAATTGTGGTGATTTAACAACAACAAAAATCGATCTTATTAAATCTGTCCAAATAATTCTGGATTTAAATTAATCGAAGATTAAAGTAACTTTTGCCGTCGGTAGCGAATTTGTGGCCGCTGGCGCCCTCCCTAATTAATTAAGTGTAAAGCGATAATTCTAGTGGCTGGACATTGAGACCAAGCCTGGTCACAACTTTTCTACGGAAACCGCATGAGGGTGACTCCATTCCCGATTCCATGTATCAAGTTCGCCTATAGATTGGAGTAGGGACTTAAATTGCGAAGCCAAATTAAATGCTATACTTGCGACACTAGCCTGGTCCAATTCGCAGAAGTTCCTGATACAAATCTTGGTTGTCGTTCATATTAGTTAGAGAAATACACCGATTATAGGCGCGTTCGAACGCTCTGCGGCTTACCTGATCTAATCCTGTTTCCACTCGGATAAAGTGCGCAGGCTTGTTTCTAGGTTTCCAGTGAATTATGTTTAGACTTATTTATAATACTGCACACCCTATAAATTGCTGTCGTCCCTTTTCTGTCAAAATGGGACGATCTTCGTTTTTTTTTTGGGTTTAGCTGAAGGCCATTCTGATCGCAATACTCCTCCAGAACTTTTAGTTTGTCGCGAGCGTCGTTCCAAAAAGCAGCAAAGATAACCATATCGTCCGCGAACAGAAGCATCATTAGAGATCTGGCAGCATTCAGCAAGACACCCTTCATAATTTTCTTTATATAAAAGTCCGCAATATTAGCAGCAAAAAGAATGAAGAGATGAGGACTAAAGCTGTCACCCTGTAGGACCCCCAGCGTCACGTCGACTATTTCCGAGTAGGGCGCACCATATTTGACCCTTATACCGTGGTTGACATAAAATGCGACCAAAATTCTAATGATTTTTTCACTTACACCAAGGGCATTTAGTTTTGCCCACAGCTTAGTAAGACGAGCGCGCTGCAAGTTGAACCAGACATTTCTCTGATTATAAGGGCCGGAGGTAATGGAAGCGCCCCTCCGTACTAGCATATTTGATTCGCTGGCAGCATGCGTTATTGAGGAAATTAATTTGTTATATAAGAAATCAGCGTTAACATCATTATTTTATATAAGCGGCGAATTTGGCAAAGCAGTATAAGAGGTGTTCGCTCCCTCTTCATTCATTTTACAGACATTGATTCGCCGCCAAAAATGGTAGGCTCTCTATCCCTAGAACCCTTAAGCACAATATTAAAATCGATAGCATCAAGTAAATGATTTGATTGGTCCGAAATATTGTGCACAGAGAAATCTTTAACAAGATTAGTGCAAATCGATACCTAACCAACGTAAATCAATAGTACTGCACCCTCTTTTCGTTAGGTAAGTAAATTGACCCAGCCTATCAGAAAATCTACGACCATTGCAGAGTTCTATGTCGCGCGATTCTAGGGACTCCACCAATTTTCTGCATCTTTTATTAACTTTAACTATTTAGGCTTCCTACACGATCATTAATCTCATCTCTATCGGCGTTCAATACTTTTTTAATAACTCTCAAGCATATATTAGAAAAATTAATATAAAAGTATGAAATCAGGGGTTTTCAAGTTGTATACCATGAATCCCCACTCTTAAAAAATGTTTTCGTTATGTGGTATTCTGTTGCAAAAGATAATTAAATAGAAAGAATTCTACTACAAAAATAAAATAAAATTAAGAGATAAAGAAAACAATTAAAATTGGTGTTCGCGTCTATCGGACAAGTTTCATTAGATGGAAAAACCCAACCTTTCGAGAACCCACTGTTCCTCTCATCAGGGGAATGACTTATAATAGATTCATGTCAATTTGATAGTATAGTGACAGCCCTTATTTTTGGAGTTAAAATAAGAAATGAGTTCAGGATTTGACTACTGACAGTTTATAGTAACCTTATTAAGAAACATAAGTGACGTTGAAAATGTGATTTATAAGTTGTAGAATGTAAAAAATAAACAACTGGACTTAAGTTTAAAAAGTCAAAATTGAAAATAAAAATATTTTTGTTATGAGAGTAGGAGTGAGTAGCGTTCTGCTGTTAGAACCTGACTTAATTTTGAGAATTGACTCAAGATTGAGTCAATCTATGGGAACAGGACTCTCGTAATAAAAATGTTTTTATTTACATTTTTAACTTTTTAAACTTTAATCCAGTTGTTTATTTTTTACATTCTACAAACTTTTTAAATCACATTTTCAACATCACTTATGTTTCTTACTAAGGCAACTACAAATTGTCTATAGTCAAATCCTTACCTCATTTCTGTTTTTGATTTTTAATTCTTATTTATCATTTTTATATTTTTTGACAGATCTCTACCTATTATTAAAAACTTTCTCGTTAATAATGTTTAAAATTTGATAACTTACAAAACTTTCTCTTCTAAATTTAAAGTTCTTAGTCTTTTTATACAAATTTATAAGAAAAAAATTTTATACTCCAAAAATAATGGTTGTTACTATACTATTAAATTGACATGAATCTATTATAACTCATTCCTCCAATGAGGAAGACAGTGGGTTCTCGAAACGTCGGGTTATTTGGTCTAATAAAATTTGTACGATGGAGGCGAACATCAATTTTAGTTGTTTTCTTTCTATCCTAATGTTGGTTCTTGCGACTTTAAGTTTACATAATATGCTTCAAATATCGACAAAATATAACTTTAATTGGGTGTGGGTAATCACAAATTAATGCGATTTTATAAAAAAAATAAAATAAAATAATCTGAATTGCAATAATTTTGATTACAGATTTTTCAGTATGTTTTACTGTCGCTTTTTTCTTACGAGACACCTCTTTTAATATTCCATTTACGACATCACGCCTACCACAGAAATGTTAGTCGAAAGATTCAGTGTGGTTACAAAAGGTATCCAAGATTTTTTGATCAAGAGGCTTCTCTTAGGACGCATTTATATCGTATGCATTCGATTCACTTGAAGCCCAAGATTCATAAAACAAAATCGAATCATGCTGGGAGTGATAAAGCAAAATATGTTTGCAAGGTCGATATGTGTAAGAAGGAGGTCGACACTTATCCTCACCTGTTGGTACACTTGAAGGACGACATTCGAAACCATATAAAAGTTACATGTCCTCATAAGCCTTGTAAAAAAGGTTACAATAATTTAAATTCGTTTAATGGACATTTGTCGAAACAACACAGAAGTTTTGTTTCAGTAACTAATGCTGATTATGCAAATTTTTCTGAAAATACAGAATCTGAAGAACATGATGTGGTCGATAACGTCGTCGAAAATCGACAAGAATTTTCGAGAATAGATAATGATATAAACACAAACAAGAAAAATACTTCAAATGACGATACCGGTATTAAAGAAACAAATAATGAGTATCAGTGTCCTGAATCTGAAAATGATTCGGATTTATTTGTTTCTAATGTCGCTCAACTTTATATAAGTCTTGAATGTCAGTATATGATTCCCGTCAGCACACTTCAGTACATAGTATCTGAAGTGAGTGATTGTCATAAGCAGAGTCAGGATGTCATGAGAAAAATTTGCGAACACGTTTGCTTGAAGATCTTTCAGAAAATAAGGTTGATAGAATCTTAGAAGATGTATTTCTCAGTGACCTCTTTTCGAAGAGCAATGATATCCTGGGTACTAACTATAAGAGAAAAAAATTTTACAAAGAAAAATTCTCGTACGTGGAACCAGAACAGATTCGAATTACTCCAGATGATTTCCCTAAAGAAAAGTGTTTTCATTACGTGTCCATAGTGGAAACAATGAAGCGTCTATTTCAAGATAAATCTGTCGAAAGAGAGCTTACTGCTGATCGTCAGTTGGGTGACTCTGACATCCTTACAGACTTTGTAGATGGAAGCATTTATAAAGAAAGCATTGCGCTTGAAAATCCCGGTATTGTGATAAGTATTATGGGATTTCAAGACGCCTTTGAGACTGTGAATCCAATTGGTCCAGCTAAATCTGTGTACAAACTTATAGGTGTGTACCTTAGCTTTGAAAATTTACCCGACTACCTTCGCTCTCATGTTAATAACATAAAACTTATTGCCTTGGGCAAAGAGGAAGATTTTGACCATAATAAAGTGTAAGGGAGAATCGTTCAAGACCTTAAACTGATAGAAACACGTGGGGTAAAGGTGGGCGAAGGTAAAGTCGTTAAAGGGAGACTTGTATTTTTTTCTGGTGATAACTTGGGTAACCATTCCTTGGCAGGTTTTCCAGAAAATTTTAGTTCTGCAAAGCGTTTCTGTAGATTTTGTTTAATGACACGCGAAGAATTTTTTTCAGAAAATGGAATGATTTAAGCATATGAAACAAGAACTGTAGATTCTTATAAGAAAGCCGTGACAAAAATTCAAAAAGAAAACCTAACTGATTACCAAGGAATCAAATTTGACTCTGTGTTCAATCAATTAGAAAAATTCCATGTATGTAATAATATAATATAAACAGAAGAGATAAACCATGCAAAATTTCTAAAAACAAAGCAAAATTAGCGGGTGGAGCCTTTCAAATATTTCAGTTTTTGAGATTGTTTCCTTTGCTAGTTGAGAATAAAGTTAAGGATATAAACGATCCAGTTTGGAATCTAGTTCTTATGCGAGCTGAAGTAACTGAAATAATTTGCGCACCTGCTATTCATAAATCATGTTTGCCTTAACTGCAGCAAACTATCGATGAATATCTGTCATTGAGAGTGACACAGTTCCCTGATATAATCTTCGACCAAAGCATCACTATATGTGCGGCACTACCCTGACTTAATTTTAAAATTCGGACCTTTGATGAGAGTATGGGCTATGCGGTTTGAAAGCAAGCACACCCACACTAAAAGGGCAATTCGATTTCTACACAACTTTATTAACATAACGAAATCTTTAAGTGAAAAACATGAACTGCTCCAAAGCTTACTTCGATTGGGAGCTGATATAAGATTTTAAGTACAAACACACAGCAGTTTTCTCTTCGAAAAGCACCTGTATGCTGCAGAAATTCAAGCGGCTGTATTAAATGCGAATTTGCCACAAAATCTTGAAGAATGCAGTTTGGTTACTGTAACAGGTACATTATACGAGAAGGGAAACGCTGTTGTCACTGATCATTCCGGTTACCAATACAGGGTCATCCTTGGTAAAATTTGTTCCTTTCTCCGCGAAGACGGAACAAACGTTTATGTTTTACTAGAAATAGTGGAAAGTACATTTAGGCCTGAAATTTGTGCTTATGAAGTGGGCAGAATTCAGAGATACGAATGACGGGCATTGAACCAATTGGTAATATACGAACCACTCCATATTTACAACCTTGGGACCAAATTGTGCATCAAGCCAAAATATGGGCTAGTTGCAACGCCTCTCTGACTAGATGCTTATAAAACCGTAAGGTAACCTTGCTTATCAAAACATAATGATTAACATTATATTTAACCCTCCGTCCCCACGTGGGGTCTAGGCGGACCCCAGGCGCACTAATTTCCTTATGACAGGCGCAATTTTGCATCCCGTTGCCTGTCGCGTTGAGTATCTTTCCTCTCAGTAGTTCTCAAGACGTCGGTAAAAGCCCATTAATCTCTGAGGTATGCAATCCTTTTTTTCCTAATATTTTTGTTGAAAAGCGTGATTAGGGACCGCTCGGACACCACGTGGGGTCCGAGTTTTATATAGTCTTGTCAAGTTGATGCCTCAAGACTGAATTTGCAATAAAAATTTGCGAAGTTTTCTGATATTCAAAGTGTAGTGTTTGTTTGTTCCAGTTTATATTTTTGAAGCGTGATTTCGTTAGTGAGTGGTATAAGGAGGTTGTCTTTTGCATCTGATTATGGTTAAACTTTATTATAAACTCTCTACTTGAATCCTGTTCGTTTTGATTACCTACCATATTTTTGTTCGTGTTATTAAAAAACAAAACAAAAATTTTTGACGCCGGTCCAATGCGATTCCACACCGCTTGCGCCGTGAACGTGAGTGGGGTTCGTGGAGACCCCACGTGGGGGACGGTGTCCCTCACTTGCACGTGGGGGACGGAGGGTTAAGAATATAATTCACATTTAAATCTAACATGGAGAGGGTCAAACGAGATTTTTTTTGTTTCGATTTGCATTTTTTAATATGAAATTATATTATTGCTAGGAGATTTGTTTGATTTGCGTTCAAGCTATAGGCTAACAATTCTTGAAATCAGAATCTGTTCAACTGCCTTTTCAGTGAGTGCTTATCTGTTGAAATAGAATTTAAATTATTTGCTATTATACGATTCGAAGTATGAATTCTCTTCACCCTTTACCTTTCGGAAGTATAAAAAAATTTGCGAGAGGCTCCACCGTCGAGCAGTTTCTAAATGAAGCTCAAAACAAGTTTGATCTGCCCGAAGGAAACTACCAGGTGTTGTATATTTTCTCTTTTCGAATAAACTATGACCTAATTTTTCTAAGACTATTCACAAAGTACATTTAATAAGTAATCATTAAAAATTACTCGATTTTGACACAATTTTTAATGTAGCTTTTAAGAGAAATGGATGGTATGGAAATCGAAGAAGATGACATTTTATTAGAGTTAGCTGAGAAAGCTGAGGACCCACTTGCTTTGCTGGTTTTGCCTGAAGGATCGTCTGTTCATTTTACAGATACATTTGCCTCTGTAGAAAATGTTGATCTCATAAATATTACAAAAAATAAGGATAAAAGTTTTGGTAAAACATTCATTAAAAAATATATTTTTCTTTAATATCGTACTCTCTAAATTTCAATCAGTCAAAATTTGACTGATTAAATCAATCAAGCATGCTTTGATTGATGAATCTGTCATTTCTAATGACCAAACAGTCGTTTTCACAGATTAATCAGTCAAAATAGCTGACTAAATTAAATAGTCACTTGAAATGACTGATCTTCTGGCAACAGAAGTGACTGATTATTTTTCTATAATAGAATAGTAAAATTATATCTAAATTAAAATTATTCATTAAATTCCTACATTTTAATAAATGATCAAAATTGACCATAAATCATCATTTTCTTGAAAATTGGTATTTTTGGTGAAAAATTAATCGTCTTGCTTGAAAATTCATCATTTGAAAAGTCACTTTTACTTTTTTGTCAGTTGTTGAATCCGCATTATTTGAATTAGTCAAAATTGACTGCGAATCAGTCACTTTTGACTGATTTAAATGTAGAGTGTATAACTTTTCAAATTTTGATTCTATCAGAACATGTGTTCATTTAAAATATTTTATTTCAGATGGTATACAGTATAATGTTGAAAATCATCACAATTCAGATAATGCACAGCAGCGAGCAAGAGCTTTCATTTTACGAGAAGATATAGTATTAGGTCTTTATCCAGAAAGACTGATTAACTACGGCCGTCAGATGAGACCATTTTTGCCAGCAGATAGGCGCAGATTGGTTGCCAATATTGCAAATTACTTGATAGAAACTGTACAGGACACTAGCAGAAAAGCAGAATAGGCATTTGCTGTGCGCTTAGCTGAAATGTTTCCAGAATCAGTGAGCCATAGAATTGGTGACAAAATTATCGCGAATGGAATAGCGACTATAAGGACAAAAATACACAATGCAGTGCAATACAGATTAGAAACTAAGATGAAAAAGAAACGAAAAAATGATGTTTTGCACGAGGGATGTGATAACGAGTCAGCAACCTTTGTAACTTCCAGGAGACAAGACCAATACGGTTGTATTGCATAGGCGCCATCACTGCCTGCTGATGAAACTTGGGAATTCCTTGGAAACAAACGTTTCTTATTGTGTGATTATTATCTAAGAAAGGAAAATGAAAGAGAAGATGTAGAAATCGCAGTCTTGATAAGGGACATATTTCCCCTTCAGAGATCAGAAATAAATCCTTCGGAGCGGAAGTTGGAACTACTTCTTGAGAGATGGCCCTTCTTGCAAGTACCTGAGTATATAACTCTACATGCCAATCTACTATTAGGAATCAACACATTAACAGTGTGGAACAAGAGTTTGTCTGAAAAGGCGAATTATATCAGAAAATATTTCAAGCTACATTGCCGAAATTTTGAACTAAACATCAATGAAATGCAGACAAAGAAGTCTTTTCAACGTGATACAACTAAAATAGACAAGATGACAGACATTTTACCAGATGCTAAAAATATTATTGCAGTCTTACGACGTGAAACGCCTAAAACGTTGGTAATTTTTCCATTAATTACCGCTCATATCACCGAAGAACAAGACCTATTATTCAGACTCTTTGATGTAAGTATATCATTCATTCATACTTCTTTTATAATTTCATCGTAAAAATTTCATGAAAATCTTGTTTATTTCAGAAAATTACCAGTGACGATGTTATTAAAAAAGACATTTCTCCATATCCCATATTGATTATCAAAGGTACGTTAGAGACACATCTTCATCTTGTGAAATTCATATTCAGATTTTGATTATAGTAGTTCTATTTTATATTTGTCGTTAACGAGAGATTTTTATAAAAAAAATGTATCTAACTTTGAGAAGCTTATGCGTGATTGCTAAAAAGGTGACCATTTTAAATATAAACAATTTTCCACATTTTCTTTTATTAATAATTTTTTTTTAAAACTTCTTTCAAATATCACTTCAAAGTCTTTCCTACTAGTTTTTTGTTTGGTCACTACATTTTTGCATAATATATTTTTATAAAATGTCCGGTAACGCCCGATATCAATTCATCATACTATAAAATGACAAGAAAATTTGAAACGCTCAAGTTAGCAATAAATAAATCGTGATAATAGTCATTATCCCAATATTTAACATTTTTTTTATATTTTCATATTCTCTAGGGCTAGACTTAATTAAAGAAATATATTTTGTTTCATTCATTAACTCGAATTAAATTTTTTTTACAGGCACATCTATTTATGAATAAAAATCAGAATCAAGCATCTTCATGGAAAAAGCTTACATTTGAGTAAAAAATGTCCCAGAAGGAATGTACGTGACGTTTCTGCTCTATTACTGCCTGGTATATGCTTATCCTCTTAAAATCGCCAAAGCAGTGGAGTTCCTTCAAAAGTAATTTATATCTAATATTTTCAATAATTGAAGGGTTGCATTCCAAAAGGGCACAAACGCTCAGAAGATAGGTAAATTTCGATCAAACTTTTCACGCTTTAATTCTGCTCTGATATATCTAAAAAAAATATATTTTTTTTTATCTAAATTTAAAATTCGATTTTTGGTAACGTTTTTTGTCACTTCTGAAAAATGGTCAAAATCGTGCTTGCGCCCTCTTGGGAAGCCATCCTTTAATTGTAGTTTCACAGTATATTTATACCATTTTATCGTTTTGCAATTTTTGAATTGTGTAATTTAAATTATAATCTATCCTAGGATCATCTTGGAAGTAAATCCCAGAAGTCCGGGAGATACTGATGGAGGAGATAAGCGGTCCACTGGTGCTAAACGAAGGACACAATCCTTTGACGAATGTTTTAAGAAACTAGGAGATGAATTGAAGGATTTTTCCACCATATTTAAAACTTCCGCATCACTTTTTCCCCTGGTTTATTTTTATTTTATATGAAACTCTACCGACCTTTAATATTACAGCAAGTAATATGTGTGCATAAGGAGTTGCATAATATAAGCTGCATCAGTATTATATATGTATAATTATTTATATAACTGTTAAAAACAATATAATACATTGCATTTTTGCTACGAATTCACTAATCTTCATTGATTCTTCATCAGAATTATTTTGGTACAGTTGGTGAATTTCAAAGCACAGTATTTTTCAGGAATCTTAATGTTTTTCATTTAAGATGTTTGATCATTTAAAAATCTTGAATAAAACCTATTCAATTCCCTGAAAAATTATACTTGCTTTGAAATTCACTAACTGTGTCGTATACATTTTTTTGCGTTACTGAAATTTCAATTATATGTAGTTGAAATTTCAACTGCATGGTTGAAATTTCAAGTACATGTGTGGTTGATTTTTCATTTACAAGTAGTTGAAATTTCAACAAAGGTAATTGTATAAAACTTCAACCACATGTGGTTGAAAATTCAACCAGATATTTCTAATAGTGACTGTAATTATCAGTTACACCCAACTCTCGGATTCTGTCCCCCCGGTCTCGGCCTTCCTAGGACTGCTGGTACACGCAGTTTCTCTGGGGGCAGGGCGGAATACGGTTGCGACTTTCGCCTTCAAAGGGTCGCTGTGCGCGAGTACACAGTCAAGTATATTGTGCAATATTGCATTCCAATTGGAAAAGGTTAGGCGGCCCTGACTATTTACGTTTGGATCCCCCTGACCTATGGCCAAGGCTATTTGCGGGCAGCCCCCGAAACTGTTCTGAAACTGGTAGTTCGGTGTACATACATTTTTATCTGACTTCGGATTAGCAAAAATATTATTTTTAGTTTAGATATTTTTAAATTGAATCAATGGTACACCGGCTGCAGAGAATAGTCACTTTTAAATTAGTTAATTTTTTCAAGTTGAAAATTTTGGATAAAATGAAATTTGAAATTATTTCTGGAATAAAAAACATATTTAATTTCAAACTTGAAACAATCAAATTTGATAGTGCGAATTTTTTGCCTTATTTTAAAAACAATTTAACGTTTTGAATACAATCGCGACTAAAACTTTTTTCGCTCTGCTAACTATTTCGTCACTCACATTATCATTATCTGATTATTAAGCTGTTGAGGCTTACAACATTTGTGTACTTACATAGATAAAAGTGTTTCGATGACAAGTAGAAAATTGGAATCTATTCATCATTTTATATATAATGAATTATCTGATCTACATTCTTCATAAAATTCGAGGAAATCTTGACAAATCCTTTAAAATCGCTCGAAATATAATAAAATCTCCTTTAAAATTCGACAAAGTCCTTCAAAATTTAATTAAAGTTTTTGAAATTTCTTAAAAACTTTGCAGCATAAGAAATCTTTTCAAATATCTGAAATCTCGAGAAATCATATAAAATCTTTGGAAAACGCTTGAGATACCATAAAATAATCAGGATATTCTGTAATCATCGAAACCCTTTCAAATTTGTTAAAATTTCTTACAAAACGTTCAAAAACTACTTCACACTACCAGGAGATAAAGAATTTCATCGTAAATTTATCTTCTCAGTTTTATCTCAGTCATATTTTTTGTTTGAAAATTCAATTAGTTGGTTCAAAAGTACACTACTTTGCTAAAACTTCATTTTTTTCGTTGATGTTTAAACTTATTTGTTGAAAATTCGTTTTTTTTTGTTGAAAATTAATTTTTGTGAGTTGAAAATTCAACTGCTAGGTTGAAAGTTCAACTACGTTGTCAACAGTTTATTTTATTGGTTGAAGATTGAACGCTTTTATGGAAATTAGTATTCCTCTAGTTGAAAATTAGTTTTTTCACAGAAAATTTAAGTGTTCTATTTCTGTCCTAAAATTGATTATATTTCTGAGATGTGCGTGATCATGATGCTATTTATTTATTTCATAAACAAATGATATAAAAAATCATTCAAATAATGAATTATAAATAACAAAATTATGTGTACATCACAAGGCAGAGAAGAATCGAGTCTTTCGTAATCTTTCGTAAATTATATTTTCAGAACTGTTCAACATTGTGCTTATAAAATTAATAAATAATATCGAATGACACCTTTCTATGATTCACTAGACATTGTCGATAAAAGAAAGTAATTTTTTGTCAAAATATGACCTTGAAATCGAATACTCGATAATGATAATATAATTTTATTTGGGATTATAATTTTTTTACAACAAATAATATTATTTATGAATCATTTTTCGCTTGCACACACTCCTGCGCATTGTTTCCAAAAGATAATAGAAGTCGGAAAGTTGTTTACCAAATGATGGACGAAAAAAAATCAACATTCGTTCATTATTTGCATTGCTGTAAAATTTTGAACAATAACAATTCAAAAATCACTTCCACATATCAGTTGCAAATTCAATAACAACATTTTTCGAAAAAAAGCAACTGATTAAGAATTGCGTCCTACGTGTTATCGTTAACTATGTTATTTGATTTCGCCCCACTGTATCTGTCGTTTTGTGTGGATAATGAGGCTACACGACTGCCCTAAAAAATTAATACCCCTATAAATTATACACAGTAGCCAATACAATACTGGAAATACTGTTAGCAGTTAGGGCAATATGGTATTTTCAATAAGCTCGCGTCTAAAACCTCAAAATCATGTAACTCTCTGAATTGTGAATATTCGAAGAAACAAAATTTGAATGGCCCTGTGATGATTAGCAAAAAATAAAACAGAAGAAGCCTTGATAACCATAATAGATTTGCATTTAAATCTTTTGATTTAATTTCGATCCGACTACGGATTACAAAGTATATTATATTTTAGTTTATCTTTTTTCTATTGAATTAATGATACACATGCTGTAGAGTATCTTCATTGGAAGCAACATCTTTAAACCAACGTGGAGAGATTGGGTACTGTCTGCCTACAGGACATTCCCTCATTTCAGTTACGGTCATATCGTCAACCGCACCGCTTATCATGTTCATTTTTACTCTCGAACTATATGCATCTACCTTATATATTCCAAGAAGAATCCCACTATACTCCAGTATTGCAAAAACTTCACCATTGGATGTTGATAAAACAATATGTTCTCGGTTTGGCACAGGCACATATACATTCCTTTCTGCTCGCAATTTAATTGGTAAACCGGCAGGAATAACATATCTTCGAAATTCGAATTGCCGGTTCTGATTTGTCTGGGGAATAAGGCGAATATATCCAAGTTTTGCAAGTGCATATCCAAGTACTTCATGAGGAAAAGGTCTGACCGGAGAAGACCTAGAATGTCTGGCGGAAGAAGAAGAATTTGGATCACGTTCGACATTGGGATTCCGTCCAGACTGTAGTGAATCGTAATTTGCAGAAGCTTTAATAAAACTTCTTGAGAAGATTGCTTGACTTTTGCCTACTGGACAATCTTTTTTTTCGTCTGGAGTCAAATTATCAACTGCGCCGCTCATCATATTTATTTTTATTCGTGGACTATATCTACCTTTCCTATAAATTCCACGAAGAGTCCCACTATGATCCAATATTGCAAAAATGTGACCATGGGATGTTGATAATACAATATATTCTTGGGTTGGAACGGGCACATATCTATTTATTCCTACTAGAAATTTAATTGGCATACCGGCAGGAATAACGTATCTTCGAAATTCAAATTGCTGGTTTCGATTTCTGCGAGGAATAAGCCGAACATATCCAAGTTCTTCTTCTATGCATCCAAGTGCTCGATCTGAAGGAAGCCTGCCGAGAGGAGAAATGGATCTGGCACGAAATGGAGGCTCCTGAAGAGATGTCCGGTCAGATGAATATTGTCTGGCAGAAGAAGAACCAGGATTAACTTCGCTATCAGGACTCCTGCTAGCAGGAAAACTGGACCTGCCACGAGAAGGAGCCTCCTCTGGAGATACCTGGTCAGGCAAATGTTCTTGTCGAGCAGCAAAAGAAGAAGAAGGGCCAGCATTACGTTCGCTATTAGGTTTCTTGTCGGGCTGTGAACTGCATTCTGCAAGAAGAAATATGAGATTTTTTTTTTTGTTTAACACATTTATGTCTGAAACCTTTAGCTGAATTCAACGTTTCTTTGCAGAAAGCATCTTTCTGAAGATTCAATAGAAATTATAAGAAGTAAGTTTTAAATATAAGAACGCCCCACCGTACATTTTTCTTGTCAAATAACTTTTTACTGTCAAATAACACTATGCAAACAATCATTTCAAATAAGCCAAATAAATAATGGAATTTCAATTATTTCAAAATTTCATAATGGACAGCTAAGCGTCAAGAATTTCAAATTGAAAATGATTAAGGCTCTCCGTGTTTGAATTTAACTTATGTAATTGTTTTATTTTTGGGATTTATTCTGAATTCATTAAAATTCTCCTGGAATTCTTACAAACTTCATTGAGCTCTTTTGAATTCAAAATAACATTAGAAATATTATTAATAAACGTTAGTCACTTTTAGTTAGCTGTAGTCACATTTTGGGTTAGAAATTATTATGTCAAGGAACTATGTTTAAAAACAAAATCTCATTTGCAAATACGTTTAGACGTTATTTTAGTTATGTCTCTTTATTGTCTTTTATTTTCTATATACAAATATATCAAAAATGCATGTATTGATAAACATATATAATAATAATGATATATAATATACAATATACTAGCTGTTACCCGCGATCATTTGCATTTTATTCCCCTGTCTGCCCCCCCCCCCCCCGCCTCATCTAAGAATACCGCTTAAACATGTAGGAGTTTCTCAGGAGTTTATATGCGCCGATGTGCCCCCTTCCCATTTGCCCCTTGCCACCCATACTTTTACGACCCGTCTGAGAGCCCAAAGAATATGTGTGCATAATTTGGTGCCGATTGGTCAAAAACTATGGATTTGCATAAGCATCATACGTTTTAGGCCACTTGATTTTATATATTAGATAATAATATATAATATAATAATACATATATACATATACAATTACCCTTCTATATTAACATCATTGTCAATAATTTAATTGCAATTTTTTAATCTATTTTTAAGGAATTTCATCATTTTTTCTTTATTGTTTTATATTTTTTGGAATTTCAAAAAATTCGTCTATTTGGTAGAGCATGTTTTTGTAGGTGTAAAATTTATTTATTTGATTAGTATTTCAGAAATTATTGTGAAAAAGTAATTAATTTTATTTAAAAATTAACCTGTATTCTTGAAGATTCATTTTCTTTGCTTGAAAATTCAACTATTTCAAGAAAAAATTACCTGTTTTGTTGGAAATTCCTCTGTCTGAATAGAAAATTTAACTCTTTGTTCATAAGTCCAAGTGTTTGGTGAGAAATTACAAAATTAATTTCTTTAGTTTCTACTATCCTGTCGAAAATGGATTATTATGTTAAAAAGTTATTTCCTTGTGGTAAGCTTAATAGTATATTATGCACCAATGGGGAAAAGAGGGATATTATTGATAGGTGTATCTTTCCAGTGCGAATCGTAGGAACCGATTTTAAGTGCCGCTTTTTAAGTTCGTAGGTATGCAATGGCCATGTATATCTATAACGTCATAATTTTTGACGTCATAGACTGTAAAAACAATAAAACTGAGAAAAATTAGTATCAAGTGGTACTTAAATGAGACCACTGGTGGGAAACCAGTATCGTTTCTTTTTGCACTGTAAATAATAGCATGAAGTTATCCTTTTCAAAAATGGAACGCGAAAAAAATACCATAAAAAAAGAAATCTCAAGTTTTGACAGTGTAAATATACTAATGGCCATTATATGACGATAAGCTGGAAAGGGGGACTTTAGGCTCGCTCCACAGGCCTGATAAATAGCCGTATTCATGCATGTATTATATGAAATATAATAAGAATTACAGATATATTATATTATTATATTCACCAATAGAATTAACGATGACCGCCAAAGTGAAAACAAATGTACAGACCATCCGCATTAGCACAAAGTAGAGAAAAAAGGAATTGATGCATTAGTGATTCATTTGGTTAACAACTGTATCTGAGGAATATTCCATTGCATCATCAGAGTACACGTATATGGAGAGAACGACGTTGTGAGTACCAAGAATGTTCCTTGCAGATAATATCACTTGACATTTTCTACTATGATCATTATAATTAAGACATTATCATCTCGAATGGAAGGTATTGGCTTTATGTAAATATTGATATATTTTTTTAAATTCCTAGCGACTTTCAAATACCTTCAATTACCTACTTAGGTAAAAATAACAAACGAGCGATCTATATTATTCTTATGAATGGAATTTATATCGATGAGGAAGAAGTAAAGAAAGGGAGGAGAAATAGAAGTATGTGAGTGAAATTAGGGAAAGTAAAAGATGGAGAAGTGAGGGAAGGGATGGGATTGGAAGTGTGGGATGTGAGGGTTTGGGCAGTAGGTGAAGCGACTGTAATTGTGGGATGTGTGGTGAGGGGAAGTAGAGAAAGGAGAAGTCAGGAAATTGAGGAAGTAGAAAGTATGATAAGTGAGGGATTTGAAGAATTTTAGGGATTGTGATGCAGAGGAGGGAGAAGTAAGAGAAATAAAGATGCTATATATTATTATATATTTACCAATAAAATCAAGGAAAACAGCAAAAGCAAGGAATAGTGTACCCACGGTGATCCTCATTTTTTACTAATCGAGTAGATGAGAGTGAATGGCAGTAGATGATACTGATTTTTGTATTTCTCGTAGCCGAATTATATATACCCAAAAAAAATATATACGTCGTATACGGACAGCCGCTAGTCACTATCTGACTCGACATCGTAAATTTAAGCCTGGAGACAAACACGTATTTATTTAAAAATGAAGTTTCATAGAGATTTTCTGGTCCATCTTTGTATACATGTATGTTATAGAACGAATAGCGCTATCTGAAAAATTATATCGACATACGCTCACAGTTTAAACAAAGGTTTCAGAAAACAAATCTTTATTTGTCGAATTTTATCTCTACCAACGCTTCATTATTGCACAAATTAACATGATGAATTTATGTGATATCATTTATCGATTTTTTTTATAATGAAGCAAATATAAATTTTTTATAACCTATTTTAATTTTACATGCTTTCGTACAGTCTTCCTCCAAGTTGTGAAAATTTTCAGTGTGCAATAGAATCTAGAGACGAGTTACCAATACCGGAAATTTTACGTGTCAGAAAATGAAGACAAGTTTAAATTTTTTTGTCATCGTTATGGAAAAATAGGACATATTTGGGGGAAAATGCCCAAAGCACCGTTCGCTAAAGAGTCATACAGAAAATCGGAGATTCTCGAAATAATAATAATGGATAATTGTTCCGAGTATATTAATAATGAATTTGACAATTTTGTGAAGGCTAATAGCATTGGGCGTAGATTGACTGTGACCTACACTCCACAACAGAATGGTATTTCAGAGAGAAAGAACCGAACCGTGATGGATATGACAAGACGTCTTTTAGTACACTCTTAATTGCCGAATTCTTTCGGGGGCGAAGCAATTAATACAGCTAACTACATTCGTCGTAGATGCCCAACGAGCAGTCTCGGAGGAAAGACACCTTTCGAATTATGAAACGGAAAACCACCAATTGTATCTCATTTTAGAGAATTCAGGTGTAAATTTCTTACTCTATATCTGAATCCTAATACGGGAAAGTTAGATGCTCGTTCAAAAAGGGGAATTTTCATCAGCTACTGATCGGAATGAAAGCTCACAGAATATCGCTATCTGAGGAAAGAAGAATCCTCATAGGACGACATGTAAAATTCCTGGAAAATTATAAAATCACAACGGCCAAAAACTATGAAGATTTTTAATCTGACGATACGAGCGATTTAAGCCACATGCAAATTGAACTGCCAGTACATTCAGTGAAAATAGAACCCGTAGGTCAGAATAACAATGAGGTTAATCTACAAAACAACAAAAATCTGGTGAACAGTGGTCAAAACGATATCAACGAGAAGCATGAAAACAATAAACAAGTCAGACTAGAAGGAGAACTGAAGAGAGGACCCGAAAGACCACGAAACGGAAGCAAAAGAATGGTAGGACGCTATGTGGCAGAAACTTAAGTACATCATCAAGAATAATACATTGTCGAATGATTTTATGAAATAAATACCCACGTGATTGAAGAGTTGAGCAAAGAAAGGCTCGAATTGCTGCGAGAGGCTTTGTTCAAATTCCAGGCGTGGATTTTCACGTATTTAAACGGCGTTCTGGAAGAGAAAGTCTTTATAGAAATTTCGGAAACAATGGAAGCAGCACTGGGAGGAATAATTCGTAGTGAAGGAGCGAATGCAGAGTTTGAGATAAAATTAAAGAAGGTGCTTCAAGAACTGCAAAAAGAAAATATGTGCCTCTTAAATAAAGCATTATACGGTCTACGTCAGGTTGGTCGTATCTGGTGCAGTCGACTTAGTGAGGAATTGAAGAAATTTGATACAACTCCATCTGCCGTAGATCCACGCTTATTCTACTCGGGACAAGGGGAAGATATATTACTAATCGCACTTTATGTCGATGATATTTTAGTCGCCTCACAGAATCAGAAGAAAATAACTCAGATAATAAAACATCTTCGAAAAAGCTTAAAAAATCTTGGGATTGAATTTTCCAAAAGCGAGTAAGGAATCAGAATGTGCCTAAAAAAATACATCAAGGATATTCTATAACGATTTGAAATCTCTGAATCATGACCAGTTGCTACACCCTTAGGTCTTGGCACATAGCTGAAAAAAATTGAAAAGTCTGAAGACAAAAAATCAAAGAAATTACCGTATAGAGAACTCGTAGGTGCATTAATGTACTTGGCGGTGTGTACCGGACCGGACATAGCATATACAATCAGTTATCTAAGTCCATACTCTATATGATATGATGACGTTGATCGGTCAGCAGCAAAAAGTGTTCTACGCTATTTGAATGGTACTATGGACATGAGCATATTGTTCAAGAAAAGCCAGAATACAGACAGTCCTCATCTTTCCAATTAGTGGAACGACTGATTAATGTATAATTTAATGATTTGGTTAACAGTGTAACTGGTAACCGGCACACTCAGAAATTTTGGATGCTACCCCTGAAAAAAGGTCACCAAAAAATTGTTTATAGGCACATTAAATTAAAGGCAGAAATATTAATTTTAGCTATACTTTTATTCCAAAATGCAGAATCAGCAACAATTGGGTAACAATAAGTAGTTTTTGAAGGACTCACAACTGTAATCTGAAAAATTGAATTGTATGGTCAACGTGTGTCGAACGTTTTCTGGGTTGAGACGATTCCTCTCTTTTGTCCACTGAATGTTCATTAAGGAAAACACACGCTCACAATTGGCGTTGTGGGCGGGTATCGCATAAAAAAATTGCGCAATTTTTAGTACTTCTGAGTAGCAATCGGAATTCGGGTTCCCAGACAAAAAACAAGAAATTCCACAATTTGCAGATTGCTTATAAAATTCGCTATCGCTTTTTTTTTCAACTAAGAATGTTTTTAAATTTACAATCTGGTCAAACAATTTGGAATCATTAATAACGATGTCTTTTTTTTGAAGAAATGTAAACGATGTTTACTCTTGCCAGGAAATCATCGAAAATTCTCTCTTTTCCTTCTTTTCGAAGTTTGTTGAGAATGTTTTTGACACTAAGAGGAACAAAATTGTTCACGCTGCGAGATCGCAAAGCTTCACAAATTTGATCAAGAATCGCATTCATTTCTGCAATGCTGATATCTTTTTTCTCGAGGTTGACCATGTGAATGTGGAAAACTGATATCATGCTCAAAAAAATCTAAAATCATCACTGGAGGTCTATCTTGAGATAGGAAATAAGAGTTTTAAGCGTCGAACATGTTCAAAATTCTCTCAACCGCAGGAAACAAGCTCAACCAACGTGTTTTGCAGTGGATAAGCATTTTTTTATACTCGGAATCAATAAATTCACAAAATTCTTTCACCGCCTCTGTGCGAATCGTATAAATCGAAAAATAACTGACGATTTTAAAAACCAAAGAATCGACATCAAATAAATCAAACTGGTCGAGCCCATGATGTACCGAGTTGTGCGCAATGTGCGAGGAGCAGCCATTTCCAATCAAATTGGGATTCAAAGTTTCTTTCAAGAGAAAGAAAATTTTTGGTTTTTCCCGCTGCGCTTCAGTCCTCCAAAATTAGTGTTTGTAATAAATACGAGTTTTTATACGTATTATAAAGTTTATTTAATATCAAATGATGCAAGATTCGCATGGCAGCCTGCCTTGTCCCTAGTCCCCTCTCAGACTGACTCATCTTTCCCCCTTAGTGCAATCTCTCCAATCGTCTAGATGGCAGCACCAAACAATATACTTGAATATAATTCCTGACATCTCCCTTTTGATGTTTTTAATCTTGGCTGATTAGTTATTGGCTTCTGCTGTGGTTGTGCAATCGGCGATGGTGGCCTAACAATATTGTTATTATTAGGTTTTACAGGTGTTTCCGGCGTAGCTGGCGAATCATAATACAATTCTGGTTCAGCAACCCGTAAACTATTATGCTCATCTTTACTTATGTGAATACGATTGCGAGCTAGAGTTCTGCCACTACTCATTAATACCTGATAAGAAATAGGTTTTTTATTTACTCCTACAATCTGAGCTGATTCTAAATATCCGTTTTTATTTCTTATTTTTACTCTTTCCCCTCTTTCAAACTCCGGTAGATCTCTGGCTCGTTTATCGTAATAGAATTTTTTCTGATGTTGACGCTTTAACAATTTTCGTCGCAAATCTACTTGTGGTACTGCTACTAAAAAATCTGGTAAGACACCTCTTACATTTCTTCCTATCAAGGTTTTATTCGGAGATTGAATTTCGCTAGTGATTGGTGTGTTACGGAATTCTAATAGCGCTAGATAAGGATCTCGCTTATCTTCTACCGCTTTCTTTAGGGTGCATTTTATCGTCTGCACATATCGCTCAATCATACCATTACTTCTAGGATATAATGGACTAGACGTAATATGTTTAAATTTCCATGATTTGGCAAAATCCTTAAACTTTTTGCTACTAAATTGCGGTCCATTGTCTGATCTTAGAATTTTTGGTGTACCAATCGAGCAAAAAACGATTTCAGTGTATTTATTGTTGAATCCTCAGTTTCATCTTTTAGTAATCCTATTTCCACATATTTTGAGAAATAATTTACAAGTATTAAGTATGTTTTGTTATCTAAATAAAATAGGTCTACCCCAACTTTTTCCCACACATCGTTAGGTACTTCACTGGGTACCAGTGTCTCTTTTTGATTTCGTCTCTGGTGATTTAAACAAATTTTAAAATTTGAGACCAATTTTTCAATATCTCTAACCATGCCTGGCCAGAATATAATTTCGCGCGCTCTTTGCTTAGTCTTGTCAATCCCTAAGTGATTATAATGAATTCTCAACAATATTTCTTTTCGCAAATTTTTAGGTACTACAACTCGGTTATTGTTATACAAAAGTCCGTCAAATTCGAATAAATTTGAGTGATGCGTGTGGTAAACCTTTGCTTCATTTGGTACATCTTTTAATTCTTTTGGCCAACCCGCCCTGATCAGATCACAAACTGTTTGTATCTCAGAGTCGTGTTTTGATTCGATAACAAATTCTTCGCGGCGGGTGTCACTCATATTCTCCGACAGCAAGACACTTAATACGTGCGCTTCTAGGTCAGTATCATCATTCGCTGTTTCTAAGTGAGCTCTTGATAGCATGCCTGCTATAAGCAGCTCCTTGCCCGGTTTATATACAACATTTATCTCATAAGGTTGCAAACGAAGTCGCATTTTTTGTAATCTAATAGGTACTTCCGCCATAGGCTTTTTAAGTATCGATATAAGCGGTTTGTGATCACTCTCTACTGTTATTTGTTTCCCGAGAATAAATTGATGAAATCTCTCACAACCAAAAACAATCGCGTATAATTCTTTTTCAATTTGTGCCCAAGCTTTTTGGCACATCGTGAGTGCTTTAGAAGCATATGCAATTGGAAGATTTTCCTGCAGCATAACTGCTCTAAGACCAGTACTACTCGCATCTACGCTTAAAACACAGTCAATTTCTGAATTATAGTACTGCAGCACGGGATCATTGCTTATAAAATCTTTGAACTTTTGTAAAGCTTCGGCGTGTGAATTCATCCATTTAAACTCGGCACCTTTTTTGTTAGGTTTCGTAACGGCACAGTTATGTCTGACGCATTTGGCACAAATCTCGATATATATGTAAATACTCCCAGCAATCTTTCTACTGCATTCTGATCGTTTGGTGTTTTCATATTTTTAATTGCTTCGATTCTGCTGTCATCTATTTTGATACCGCTTTCCGTAAAAATATGACCCAGAAATCTCACACTATTAACTCCTAATTCACATTTCGATAAATTAAGCTTTACTCCATTTTCACGCGCTTTTGTAAAAATCTTAGTTAGAGTGTCTTCAAGCTCTGCTTTATTTTCGGCCCAAACTAATATATCATCGATATAAACTGCTAAAATATTTTCGTGTAGAGTCTGTGGAAGATTTCTGGTGCCGTCTTGATTCCGTAAGGCATTCTCAAAAATCGGTATCGCCCGAATGGTGTTTGAAAAGTAGTCAACTTGGAACTTCTTTCGGTGAGTTCCACCTGCCAAAATGCTTTAGACGCGTCAAGCTTTGCAAATATCTTCGCGTTACTAACTTTCGCCGCTAATTCTTCAAACGTGGGTAACTTATAATGTTCCCTTAACAAACTATTGTTTAAGTTTAACGGATCAAGACAAATTGTCAGTTTATTACCTGGTTTTCGAAGTAACACTACTGAATTTACGAACTCTGTTGGCTCTTTCTCACCCGTAATAATTCCTTTTTCTGTTAGGTCCAGTAATTCTTTTTTGTAGGTTTCCATTAACTTAAAAGGTACCCCTCTGCATGGTTCTATTTTCCCTACATAATCTGACTTCAGTTTAAAATCATATTTGTAATTTAGTTTGCCAATACCTTCAAAAAGGTCAGCATTTTTAACGATCAACTTATCAAAATCTTTGCTTTGTACTTTAATTTTAGTTGGAATTCGCTTTGGCTCTTCCATTACTGCTAGATCTATATTATCAATTCTTGAGATTAGTTTTAACTTTGCGATTGTTGGCAATCCCAGTACAGGACTTCTTTTTTTGCAATCAACTATGAAAATTTCCAGCATTTCATCTCTATTTTTTATTTTACAGTTAACCGCGATCTTCCCTAATACTGGAATTCTTGAACCTGAGTAGTTTTCTAATTTTGCCTTCGTCGGGTTTATCTGTATTTGCGGACCTACCTTCACATAATCATTTATATCTAGTGCATTGCACCCTGCCCCTGTGTCTAGTTTAAAATTTAGACTTTTTGCAGTATCCGAAAAAGTTACATTTTCAAACCAATCAGTTTCTTTAACTTCGCCTACATTTATTTCACCTAAATAATATGACTGCTTATCGTCTTCCTGTTCGTCTAAAATAGGATTTATTGTACTTACAGTGTTTCGAAGTTTACACATTTGCGCAAAATGGTTCCGTTTTCTACATACATTACACTGCTTTCCGTAGGCTGGACAACTTCTCGGTTGATGTTGATACCCGCATCTACTGCACTTGTGTTGATTGGATATATCTTCTGTCTTCTTTCCCAGTGTTTCGTTGATTGGCTTCACTCCCTCATTCTTCGCCGCTCCTTGCGTTTTAAAATTCCGATACCTGTTTTGTTTTCCTTTGTAGTTCCTCTGATTAGGTTGCTTATTTTGCCCAGCACGTTTTGCATTAAAAGAGGTATTTACAGCATTAATTTCCTCTTTGTCTTGTCGGCCATCTAGCTTCAGCGTTTCAACCTGCTGCGTTGCCAATTCTGCCACTCGGCATATTCGCATGCAGGTCTCCAAAGTTATGTTTTCTTCTCTCAACAAGCTATCTTTGAGATGTGTATTCTTAATACCACTTATGATTCGATCCTTGATTAGACTATCTTTCAAGGTATCAAAAGCACAATCTAAGCTTAGGCGCTTTAAGTCGGTTAAAAACTCATCAAAAGTGTCTCCATTTTTCTGGTTACGTTGAAAAAACAAATGGCGACAAACACATCTCCAATTGTATGTAGGAAAATAGCAATTTTCACTGCATCTGGTTTCTCGTTGCACTCTGTGGCGTTTACATATATTTTGAATTTTTTCAGCCATTTTCTCCAGTTTTCTGATAGGTTTCCTTCTAGAGACAAAGGTTGTGGTGCTCTTAGGTTAAGCGTGGGTTGAGAAACCAATTGTACTGCTGCCGCCTGCTGCTGAGGATCTTCGCCATTTACAGACATTTTGTTGGTCTTGTATCCTTTGTCCTTTCACTTTGAAAATTTTCAAATTTCCACTATGCACTTCACGTTTTGCCGCTGTTTTGTGCACTTTTCACTTTGGTTCACGACTGCGCCATGTAATAAATACGAGTTTTTATACGTATTATAAAGTTTATTTAATATCAAATGATACAAGATTCGCATGGCAGCCTGCCTTGTCCCTAGTCCCCTCTCAGACTGACTCATCTTTCCCCCTTAGTGAAATCTCTCCAATCGTCTAGATGGCAGCACCAAACAATATACTTGAATATAATTCCTGACAGTGTTCGCATAATCAGCGACAAAAGCTGAAATTTTCTTCGACAATCCATTGCGTTTCAAAGTTTGCAAAATATACGTAGAAATTGTATCGAGCGTTTCATTTTGCAAATCATGGAAATCTAGCAAACGAACGTTGATTCCCGTTTTGATGTCAAAACATTGTAAAGTGATTGGAAACAATTTGATGTTATCGTGGTTGATTATCGCCTTGGTTTTCGAACGAGCACATGAAATATGCTTCGCAATTTGTGAGTCTTCAGAAAGTGAGCGTCAGAGAAGTGACGTACAGTCCATGGATCTGTATGATATGTGGTGTTTTATCGTATGAAATGCCAAGACCCCCTCAGCCACTGAAACTTTGACGTCCAGAGATGAGTTTTTTTTTACGAATAAATTTCCTAATCCCTTGGAGGTCGAAGCACAGCCAATATTATCCCTGTGCTTTTTTGTCTTAATGTGATCCTGCAGCGCTTGTTCGCCTAAACAAATAAATATAATTGAATACATATAACTGGAGAACACACGAGATCGAATTCATAGCTAGTTTTAAAAATGTTTTTCACTGACGATAAATAACAGCATAGAAAGAAACACATTCTCTATAATTCATAGAAGAAAAACCGATTTTTCCCACGCACAGTAATTAATGAATGAAAACAAGATGCAATGAAATGAATGGAAATGATTGTAATCAAAATAAAAAGTACTTTTCAGGGAAGGTAAACTAATCGCTTTTTATTCCAGTGAAAAAGTGTGCAAATGAGCCGAATACCAACCACTGTGTGACACCGATACAACACATGCACATACTTCACACTTTACTGAAGTTTTGATTTCGCCAATCTTAGAAAAACATGGATACTTCGTTTGAAGCTCATCCGTAAAACTACATACTTTTTTCGGCATTTTGATCAATCATCAACAGTTTTATAATTAATAAATGTTCATTGGCAATGACTTAAACACGAAAAAAAGTAAAGCATGCATGTGCTGAATTTTACAGTTTCTATACACAACTTAAACATTGAAAATGTATATTTACCTTATGCATTCCATACAGAAAAGATCCAGTACAAAATTTATATTTATTGAAACAATTTTTTCTAATTTCTTCCACAACGCATTGACACTTAGCATCAATAACATTTTTAACATGCGTTTTTTTTAAGGTTTCTTCTCTCGATCTATCTAGTAGCTTAATGGGAAAGCACCTGACCGGATCTCAAAAGTTCTGTAGTTCCACTCCCAGCGGAGCGAAAGGAGAAGATCTTTTTTCAGACAAAATTAATTAAAATCATTTTTAATTCATAGCTCCATCTAGTCTGAAAAAGACGTTAAAAATTTCTGTTATTCTCTAATGATAATACAGACTCCTTGAACTCTTTAAATTTTAAAGATATATAAATAATATAAATAAGAATTCTTAAATTTTGATTGTATTAAAAATCGAAGTTTTTGTTTTCAATGCGGTTGCTGCATATTTTCAAATATATTTTTCTTCTGGTGGACTTAAAAGATGACTAAGAATTGAATATTATGATACGTCCTTGGAACGTACCATAAACCAATTTTTATTCAGCCCCCTACAGGTCCTCCTAAGTCCTCTGATTAAGCCCAGCTGTAGCCCTCAAAATCCTCTAGAATAAAAGTGACGTCACATGACCGTTTACCCAGGACAAAGAAATGTACACCAAAAGAATAGGGCGTAATTGTATAATCTGATTATATTTCCATTAAAAACAATATTTTTTTCTTACCACAATTTTTAGAATAAACTTCATTACGCAGAGATTAGATGAATCACTTTCGAAATTCATTGGATGAGTTCACTACTTGCTGCAATTGATGTTAATGAGTCTCAATTAAAAATTGTTGTGAAAAAGCAATGCTGTTTTACATGGAAATATAATCAGATTATACAATTAGCCCTATACTTTTAGCGTACGCCTGTTTCTCAGGTCAGTTACACCAGGGGGGGCGGCGCGCCCCACTCTTAATTTTCGTGCTTCCTACAGCCCACTGAATTGCGCCGCAAATTGCGCTTATGTGCGCCACCAATAAAAAATATTGTGCCTTTTTGTGGGTACGTGACGTTTAGGCGCCAGGAGGTTTAGACGCTGGACGTTTAGGCGCCAGGACGTTTAGGCGCCAGGACGTTTAGACGCTGGACGTTTAGGCGCCAGGACGTTTAGACGCTGGAAGTTTAGGCGCCGGGATGTCTAGGCGCCGAGCGGTTTAATCACAGTAAACCCTGAGGTATCAATGGTTGGAAATTATTTGGTTGTATGCAACATGTTATGTTATGTATGCTACCTAAAAGTAAAAAACTTACCTAAAAATTATCCAGATTCTTTTGTCAACATTTTTGAAATATTATTAAATGTTCTATGAAAATTAATTTTTCAACAAAAAAATGATTATTAGTTTTTCTAGGAATTCTGATACAAATTTTGTATTCATTTAAGGGGTTACACCACTGTAAAAGCATGCATTTTTGGACATTTTTTTTGGGTTGAAGGAAAGGTAGTATGAAAAAGCGCTTTGAGGATATATTTAGGCATGTATTGAGCTTCACAGGGAAATTTTTTTATTAAAAAATATTTCAAAATGGCGGCACTGGAGCCATTCTCCTGCAGATTTTTTTTTTGCGGCACGCAGTAGGACAGCCGCATATTTGAAGCTTGAACAAAAAAAAAAAATTTTCTTAATCTGCATAAGAATAGCTAGAGAATGACGTACGGGATTTGAAAAATATAGTTTTTTGTAAAATTGACAAGTGTTTGAAGCAAAAATGTAATTTTTGGACGAAAAAAAGTCAAGTCATTTGTTTATAAAAATTGTTTAAATTAACTTATCGAAAAATCCGTACGTCATTCTCTTCAAAATGTTGTTTAAAATATGTGGTTAAAATTTGAAAAGAAAATATTGAAAATTGTTCGAGCTATGCTGCGTGCCGTTTTGAAAAATCGTGTTTTGAGAAAAACTCGTTTAAAGTTTTGAGTTGAGTTTTAGACATTAAGAAAGATTTACTTTCCGAATGAGCACTGACGCTACACTAACCTACTTTTGTTCGAAAATTTTGTTTGAATTGTACACGAATTCTCTCTAGGGACGTCTGTGAGTGTATCACAGAAGTTGAACATCAATGGGTAAGAGGGAACAGGGTACCTTCCGAGCTTCCTACCGCCTGTAGCCGTATGAGAGACGCCCGACACGCCTCAGCAAAAACGTGATATTAAACAGAAAAAAAAAATTTTCATGTATTAAACCTTTTGCCCCATATTCTACAAGGTTTAAACTAAATTTTAAGCGAAAAAAAAAAAATCGATTTTCTAAAAAATTTACAGTGGTGTAACCCCTTAAAACCTGACGCCTAAACGTCCTGGTGCCTAAAAATCCAGCGCCTAAACGTCCGGCGCCTAAACGGCGGCGTCCAAACGGCGGCGCCTAAACGTCACGTACCCCCTTTCTGTTGCTCAAAATTCGCTCGATAAATGAAACTCTGGAAGTTAAAGAAGTCCGATATGCGTTGAGCATCAAAAAAAAGTTATTAACAATTCTTTTAAATCATTTTTTAAATTCCTTTTGCGCTATCAGTCGAAATAAATTTTGACCCACATTCCCTAAAAATTTGATTAAAAAATTCAAAATCTAACTGACTGACTGAGCACGAGTTGAAATGAAAAAATAATTAAAATCGATTTTTCCAAAAAAGTAAGTTTCTTAGCTTTAGGTAGAAAATTAAAAAAGCTACAACTTTTTCCCTGGGGAAGAAAAGATGCGCAATGAAATTTTGCATCTAGATATTGTCTTCAAATATAAAAATTTGAAATTTTTTAGAAAGCCTCCAGGAATCTTCCCACTCCCGGCGAAATAATTGTATGGGACGTTATTTGATTTGGCAGCTCTATCGACACAGGACCAAACATTGACATAGGGCCCAAAATTGACATAAACAAATTAAAAAGACAAAAGAAACAACAAACAAATGGAGACCTTTAACTCATATCCGTTTATGATTTTTTTTTTTTTTGAAGAATTTGTTGACTTACAATTTACAACTTAGGTAGTGCACAATCTTTCCCCTATTTCTCTCTTTACTGTAATTTTAATCTTCTTTGTTAAAAAGTTCGACATTTGGTTGAAAATTCGTCTTTGTAGATTGAAAATTCAGCTATCTCGCCAAAATTTAAATTTTTTTGTTGAAAAAAATCTCTTTTCCCCGAAAACTCAACTATTTTTATGAAAATGCGTCTTTTTGACTTGAAAATACAACTATTTCGTTAAAAAAATTATCTATTTTTTTTTAAGTCCATTCAACTGTCTTTTAAAAAACTGGTCGTTTTGGTTTGAAAATTATACTATTTGGTTCAAAATTCAAACAGTTTCCTAAGAAGTAATTCATTTTTGTTTAAAATTCAACTGTTTGGTTACAAGTTTAACTGTTTTGTTGGAAATTCGTCTTCTCGGCTTAAAAATTCATCTAAACCGTAAAAATGTATTATTTCAGGGCTAGTTTCAGGTATTACAATAAGATTTATAAAAACAGTCTATAGTGATACGAAAATGAGACCACTGTTGGGATCCCAGAATCTTTGGTTTTGCATTGAAAATAAGAGCATGAAGTTATCCGCGTTTTCGAGCGCGCGACCCATTCTTTGATCCGAACCCTCAATTTAACTATTTTGTTAAAAATTAATTTTTTTTCAACTGTGAATTAACTTATTCGACTAATGGTTGAAAATTAATCATTTCAATTTATCAAATCAACCATTTTGTTTTAAATTGTAATACTTTGTTTTAAATTCGTCTTTTTTGGTAGTAAAATGATCATATTTCTCAACAATTCAACTACACGGAGAGGAGGAGTTATTTATATTTAATTAATGTTACCAAATATTTGTAAAAAATAATTAGAAGGCACTACAGGATGATGTACGTAGCCTTCAATAAGGAGCTCCTTTTCATATTTTTTCTCTGTTGAAGCTTAAGAGTAATAAATTTCTCATAATTTATTTGTAGGTAAATTCTGCCACCGTTATCATCTAGAAAAAATTGTGAATATAATTATAATTCAATTTATTACAATCGGCTCTTAAATTTGTCTAACACTTAACTTATTTGTAACTTATATTGCCGTAATACATTTTTCATTTTATAAATTAAAAGAAATGTTATTTATAAAATAAATTGTGATTTGTTCCTTGTAACACGTATATGAGCATATAAATTTCGAATTGATAAATACTGCGAATATTATTAATTTTCATTATTATATAAGCTTTACAAAGTTTAAAGAAATGAATGATACATAGAATAGTGCACGGAGAAAAATGGATGGTCAAAGTTAGAGGATCAAAATTTAGAGAGCCAGTCCATTCTTCTAGATGGTCTAAAGAGCCTTCAGAATTTTTTCGACATAGTCAGAGAGACTCTTATTTTATGGCGAGTCTGAGTGTTGTAAGAAGGTAAGACTCACTGTCAGGGATAATCGAAGTATCCTTTCGGCATGATCAATACGATCATCTTGTTTTCACTCATTTCGACCATCCACGGAAGAGCAAATGACCCATCGCGGAGGGCCAACCTGATTAGTTACCGTTGGCGTGTTTATTTAAAATGAATAAATGTGTAATTCAAATGTTCACAACAAATAATGAATGTAGAGTGCATAAGAATATTAGGAATTATTGTAACTTCATATTTAAGGTTAAAAATATATTCCTTTCTTTAAAAATTAAATTCTATCATTTATTTTTAGGGAAAAAATCTAATAAATAATTTAAATTTTACTTTACAAGTCCTTCTTGTGAGCAAAGTATAATTTTTAATAACTTTACTCTTATTACTTGCTGTTTAAAATTGCTTTTCACATTTAATCATTTCAAATAAGCGCGCCAACCTCAACCAATCCAGTTGTCGACGCGATAGATGCAGTGTGAATCAGTGATGCCAATGTTGGCGCCTTTTGCTACTGCGCTTGCGTTCGGGCCGTGCACTGGTTGGCCGCAGTTGGCGCGCAATTCAAAATTGGAATTAAAACCAATTCTTGTAATTTGAATAAATAATTATTGGAAAATGCACAGGAATGTATATAAATTGTACATCTTCTGATTTGAGACAAGAAAAAAAATTTATAACACATACATTTTTAAATAACAGTTTATTTTCTTTGACTTCCAAAGAATAACTTATATTTCACAAAGCATTTAATTTCAGATGTCTAAAATCAGAAGTTTTACAATTCATATACATTCTCGTGCATTTTTCAATAATTATTTATTTAAATTACAAGAATTGTTTTTAATTCCAATTTTGAATTGCGTGCCAACTGCGGCCAACCAGTGCGCGGCCCGAACGCAAGCGCAGTAGCAAAAGGCGCCAAAATTTGCATCACTGGTGTGAATGGATACGATAGTCGGGAGCACCATGGTTCAGAGCAATTTCGGAGTGAGTGAATGTTATTCAGCCCTTCAGCGTCACATTTGCTGTTTATTGAACTTAAACATATTTTTAACAAATTTAAACTGCTTTTTGATATTTCGAATATGCGTGAAGATTGAAGTGCATAAGAGAGAATATGATTTAAAGTGAATTAAGTTTATTCTTTTGAATTTTCAAAGTCAAATTTGATGCTTCCAAGGGCTTTAGGATAAGGCGTAACTGGACGTTCTGCTTTCAATTTGTTGTCACCGTGTGGTTTCAGAATGAAAAAATGCAAAAAATTTCAGCATGCAGAAAGTAACAACATTGGTTTCTGAATTCACTCCAATGTTTGAAATCTTACAACTCAGTGTGACACCATGCCGTGTCCGTAGCCTTTCGTGCTCCAAAAAATATATATTGTGAATGTGCACTGTTTTTGCATATCAAATTATCTCTCATACACCTCACTCTCCACAAAGAATAAAAAATGATTTCAGAATTAATGTATTTAATATAAATTTTCAGGTTTTATAGGTTCCACTTAATTTTATAATTTCCAGTCTCTTATAAGAGAGAGACTGGAATAAGTAGGAAAAGGACAACAAATATAGATAATGTAGGATAATCAAATCGACCCCTTAAAATGGCCAGGTCGACTGTGAGATGATCGATTTGAACCTCTTGTTTTAACCTTCTAGGGATAATCGCTTTAGCCATCTTCAAGGGCTGTCCTATAGTTTACCCTGCCATATAGTCTGTCTGCACATCTGCATGGCTAAAATGACCTTCCACTTTTCTCCGTGTGGCAGTAATTACCAATCTTTCAGTTTTCAAGAAATATAAATGATGCACGTTATTACGAAAAAGTAAAATGTATTTTAGTATAACTTTTTTATACATGAACATTTTTGTGCGAACATTTTTATCGTATCTGTTGTTTACGTCAAAATGATTAAATTCTTTTATGATAAGAAGAAAATTATTCTGTCGATAGAACTTTCCAGGCCTTTATAAACGTTACAGTATCTTGCTTATTAAAAGCTAAATTAAAAAAAGACTTTTCAATCAATTTTTTTTTTCGTTCTGCAAAAATCTGTCAATTTTTTATTTTTCAAAAAATCTATCTTGGTTGATAAATTCGTGTTTTTGATTGGAAAATAGTGTCTTTAGTGTATTTTTTTCAAAATAGTAGCAAAACAGCGTCATCGCTTGAAAAAAGTGTCAAATAGTGTCAATAGTGTGTTTTGAACCCGAGGCCTGAATTTGTAGTTTATGATTCTAAGGGCGGCTTCAGCCTAATTTCTTTAAAAATAGTGACCTAGTCAAACCGAAAAAAGCAGAGAAATTGTGCGCAGCAATCATTTTTAATTCGACGTTTTTTGCAGCAAGACTCATTCCTAATCCAAAAAGTGACTGAAAGTAAATATGTGCATCAATAGTGTGACTGATGTTCTTTTGGATTTGAAAGCATTCCGAAAAGTTCAATTCATAAAACTTCAAACAATTAAAGTTAAAATTTAAAACATGGAAATAAATTGGAAAAAATTTAAAACTCCAAAAAATGTTATTGATTTTAGTAATTTTAAAATGATTTTGGAAAAATACCAGGGAATTCAAAAGAATTTTATTGAATGTTGAAGAATTCAAAATGAGTTTAAAACACTTCAAGACGAATTAAACACAAACTGAAACAAATTTCCATTGAACTGAATAGAGTTATTAATTTAATTTAAAAGAATTCATGTAAATTAACAAAATTCGAAGGACATAATACAATAATTCTGAATGAATGAGTAACAATTCAGGGGAATTCAAATTAATTGCAAAACATATTTGAAAATCTCTACAAATCTGTGAAAACCTACAAAACCCCTCACTTCTTGTGAATGAATTTCTTGAAGTACATTAAAATATTTTAAAATCTCGTGAAATTATATGAAATTTTATAGTATTTTCTTGAATCCTGGAAAATTTATGAAAATACCTTGAGAGCTTTTAAAATCCATTAAAATCATTGAAATCTTCGGAAATCTCATAAAATTCATTTAAATATTCTAAAATATATTGAAACCTCGCAAGTCCTATGAAATCGTTTCATATATCCCAAAGTTGTAAACAAATTCTTTAAACTCTCAGAAAAATTTGTTCATTCTTCTTAAAGTCATTCAAGGCCTTTAAAATTCCTTAAAAATTAATAATATCTTGAAAGTGCATTAAAGTCTTTAAAAATACTTCATAATATTTTAAATCATTTCAAATCCTATCAGGTTACTAAAATAAATTGAAAATTCCTTGAAATCTTTTGATATACCCTAAAACCTGGCATAGGTCCTATTAAATCGATCTATATTTTCGAAATTTTAGAAAACTCTTTGATACAATAACCCATGCAAATTTTGTCAAATCTCTTGAAAATGCTTCAGAATCCTTTTTAAATACTCTAAAATATTTCAAATCCTCTTAAACCAATTGAATATTCCTTACAATCTTTTGAAATACTCTTAAAGTTTTCAAATCCTCTCAAACAAATCCTATGAGTAACATTAAATTACTGGAATCGATTAAAAAATTCCTAGGATCTTGCAAAATACCCTAAGATATTTAAAATTCTTCACAATATTTTTGAATTCCTTGAAATTTGTTAAACTCTTCAAAATCCCTTGCAATTTTCAAAAGCACCCTAAAATATTTCCAATCCTTTCAAACTTTTTCAAATTATTGAAATCCTTTAGTATACCATTCAGCCATTTCCCTTTCAGGGTAGGCGTGACACTACCCGATTCGGGTAGTGTTTCTAGGTGGATAGTTTCTTGTAGTAAATAACTACAAGTGTGGGCTCACCACACCCACGATGGGCCAACAGCACGCAGTATTCTCGAATGGTCACCCATCCATGTACTAACCGCGCCCAACGCTGCTTAACTTCAGTGATCGGACGAGAACTGGTTTTTTCAGCGTGGTACGGCCGTTGGTATGAATTGGTATGAATTGGTATGCCTTTGACTCTTTAAAAATCATTTGAAACTTTTTAAAGCTTACGAAAATGTCTTGACATCTTTTAAAATACTCTTAAAGTTCTCAAATCCTTTACCATTTTTTGAAATTCCTCAAAATTATTGAAATCTCTTGGAAATGCCTTGGAGTCTTTTCAAATTCCTTACATATTTATTTTGATTATTTTAAAATTACTTGAAAGTTGAAACGTTTTAAAGCTTTCGAAAATGCATTGAAATCTTCTAAAATACCCTAAAATATTTCCAATCCTATCAAATCAATTAAATTACTGAAATCAATTGAAAACTCCTAGGAATCTTTAAGAATAATCTAAAAGTTTTAAAGTCCTCAAAACTTTCTTAAAATTCCCTGAAACTTTTTAAATCTGTTTAAAATCAAATAAAAATTTAAAAAATATTTGTAATCCTCTGAAATCAATTACTGAAATAAATTCAAAATTCCTTGGATTCTTGAAATTTTGTTAATCTCTTTAAAATCATATGAAAATTTAAAAAATAGCCTAAAATATTTCAAATCCTTTGAAATTCCTTCAAATTATTCAAATAACAAAATTCCTTGGAGTCATTAGAAATTCCCCAAAATATTTCAAGGCCTTTCAAAACTTTTAAAATCACTCAAAACTTTTTGAAGCTTTTCAAAATGCCTTGGAATCTTTTGAATTACTCCAGAATATTGCAAATCCTCTGAAATCAATTAAAATACTGAAATCAAATGGAAAATCCTTGGAATCTTCAAGAAACCTCTAAAAGTTTTCAAATTCTTTACATTTTTTTTAAATTCCTTCAAATTGTTGAAATCTCTTGGAAATACCTTGGATTCATTTGAAATACCCTAAAATATACCTAATCTTGAAAAGTACTTAAAAAATCCTTTTGAATCAATTAAATTACTAAAATCGGTTGAAAATTCCTTGAAATCTGTTAAAATATTTCAAACCCTTTCAAATCGGTTGGCATTTATTGAAATTATTGACATCTCTTTCAAATGCTTTGGATTCTTTTCAAATGCCCTAAAATATTCCCAGTCCTTTAATATTCCTTTAAATTATTAAAATAAATGAAAAATTCCTTGGAATCTACTGAAATTCTTTGAAATATTTTTCTACAATATATCAATTTGAAATCTTTTAGAATCAATTGAAAATTTTTAAATCCTCTGTAATCCTATTAAGTTAGTGAAATCAATTAAAAATTCCTTAAAATATTTTATGATACTTCAAAATATTTAAAGTTCTTTGAAATCTTTTGAAATTCCTTGCAATTGTTTGAAGATCTTGAAAATTCCTTGGATTTAAAAAGAAATACCTTATAGTCTTTGAACTTCTTTGAAATCCCTTCAAATTATCAAAATCAATTCCTTAAAGTATCAGTGTTTTTTTTTTAATAGGAGTGCTTATTAAGAGCGTACAAATGCTTAATTTGAACATCTTTTTAAATTATAAAAATTTTTATCTGTAGACATACACAGATCTCTGACATACTTCTATTCAAACCGAAAAAAAAAATTATTCGAATGTGTCACTATAAGGAAATGGAGATTTCAGTCCTATAGGGAAAGTAGAACCGAAACGTACACGAGTTTTACAAATGATATTTGATATGATAAATATAATTAAATTATAATAGAAATCACAGTTACAGAGCGTAAAAATGATTAATTTGAAAATTTCTTGTTTGCGTAAAAAGCTTAAAAACAGACTACCATCACAATTTTATTGAGGTTATGGTTCATTACTCCTTTCACAGACTTTACAGTGCAACGGTTGGCAACACTGAGCCGCGCATTACCAAATACGAAAAAACACGTGACGCATTATCGAACGATTCGATTCGATTACTATTTCCCACAGTGATCCCGAAAAGACCACCTTGACATGCGCATGCTTCGACTGAATGGCGCTTATTGGTTCTAGTTCGCGTTATCATTGGGAATTCAAATACGGGCGCGTACTACAGCCAATCAACTATATTACAATTCAAACATGCGCAGATAAAGGCGACTCAGTTAGAATCACTGATTTCAAATGCAGTACCACACACAGACACACACTACTGTTGAATATGAGCGGCCTACAGCAAGCAAACGTTACCAGCGTTACTCTCGAAAATCGTCAGAATCGAAAACGACAATATCGTTTAGAGATTTTATATAAGGAATACAGTAACTGTTGTGCACGTAGACCGAACTGTGATAGAAACTGTGTTGAGCAATGCTTTGGTTCACACTGGACAAGCGCATCGCCGACACGCTGCCAAAAGTCTACCTGACGCCTTTCACAGTTTTCACCGTACGCATCCACACTGGGGCAAAGACAGTGCCTACGAACAAATTGATTTTTACATAACAATTATTTTGTGTCGCTTATAAATTTTGTGGTGTTCCTTTCTATATTTCAGAATACTTTCTATTTCCAAATTTAATTTACCATGTTTCGAAACCTAAAATGCCATTTTAAAGAACATCTGCTCAAGGTTTACCTATTCACGAGGCCCGATCTTCGTATACAAACTGCCAGTTATATTTTCCTATTGAAAAAGAGAAAATTGTTTTCCAAAGCCTATTGTTATAAATCTTGGGCATGGTTACTAGAACACGATTTCTCCTAAGCCCTTTATTGCGGTGCTCCTCTAAATCTCTGAGATTTTCCATGGATAAAATCAGAACCTTTTGCCAAAAAGGGCTGGTTAAAGATCTCTTTCTTTTTTTAGGCCTTTAAAAAGTCTACACGATGTTACAGGCATACACCTTCCTAAACTTTATTTTTACTCAGAGGGTGTTTAAACGTGTAGATTTTATGAAAACAGACGTCTAATTGTACATAAAACTAATACTAATAAACTTAATATACACAATGATAATTTAAAAATTGAAAATGGTTCATTTTCGAAAAAGAATAAAAAGAATGAAAAAAAAACTTAGAAATTTAATAATTACAAAGTATAAACAAATATTAAAATAACAAAAATATTACTAAGTATAATCCACTTGAATTGTTTTTAATCTATTAAAAATTCAATACTTCGATTTTGCAATTTGTTCTGATATATTTATTAATATAATATTATTTAAATAAATAAAATGAAAAATCAGCTGCCTTAAGTTTGTTAGGAATTTTATACTGAGTAATTAAAAAAAAAAAGGTGAATCGGTTGAGAATTGCGACTTGCAGCTTCATCCTTCGCCGAAAATCCACTCCTGCAGCACTGTGCGGTTGCCACAGTGGACCGCGACTGGTACACCGACTGCAGAGAGAAAGTTCAACAACGTTCTCAAAACTTTATTTTAATGATTGAAGATTTAACTCCTTTATGGAAATTAGTATTCTTCTAGTTGAAAATTAATTTTTTCACTAAAAATTTAAGTATTCTATTTCTGTCCTAAAATTAAGCATATTTTTGAGATTTGCTTGATCACGATGCTATTTGTTTATTTCATAAACGAATGGTATAAAAAATTACTTAAATAATTAATTATAAATAAAACAATGATGTGTACATCAAAAGGCAGAGGAGAATCGAGTCTTTCGAACTCTTTCGTAAATTAAATTTTCAGAATTTTCCAGTTATTTGTTTATAAAATTAATAAATAACATCCAATGACACCTTTTTATGATCCACAACACATTGCCGCGGAAAGCAAGTAATTTTTCGGCAAAATATTACCTCGAAATCGAATACTCGATAATGATGATATAATATTATTTGATATTATAATTTTTTTATAACAAATAATATTACTTCTGAATCATTTTTCGCTTGCACAAACTGCTGCGCATTGAACCCAAAAGATAATAAAAGTCGGAAAGTTGTTTACCAAATGATTGACGAAAAAGAAAAGCATCAACATTTGTTCATTATTTGCATTTATGTACAATTTTGAACAATAACAATTCAAAAATCGCTTCCACATATCAGCTATAAATTCAATAAAAAAATTTTTCGATTAATACAGAATTTAAAATCAATTAAGAATTGCGTCCTACAAGTTATCGTTAACTATGTTATTTAATGTCGCCCAACTGTGTCTGTTGATGCGCGAATATTCAAAGAAAAAAATTTTGAATGGCCTTGTGTGGATTAGCAAAACATAAAACAAAAGAAGTCTTGATCACCATAATAAATTTGCATTTAAATATTTTTATTTCATTTCGATCTGACTACGGATTACAAAGAATATTATATTTTTGTTAATCTTTTTTCTTTCTAATTAAGGATACACATACTGTAGAGTATCTTCATTGGAAGCAACTTCTTTAAACCAATGTAGCAAAATTGGGTTATTTCTGCCTAAAGGACATTCTCTCATTTCAATTATGGTCATATCGTAAACTGCACCGTTTATCATGTTTATTTTTATTCTCGAACTATATTTATCTGCCTTATATATTCCAAGAAGAATTCCAGTATACTCCAGTATTGCAAAAACGTCACCATTGGATGTTGATAAAACAATATGTTCTCGGGTTGGCACGGGCACATATTTTTTATGTTCTGCTCGCAATTTAATTGGTAAACCGGCAGGAATAACATATCTTCGAAATTCGAATTGCCGGTTCGGATTTTTCTGGGGAATAAGCCGTATATATCCGAGTTTTGAAAGTGGATATCCAAGTACTTTATGAGAAGGAGGCCAGCCCGGAGGAGACCCGGACCTGGCATGAAGAGGAGGCTCCTGAGCAGAAGTAGAGGCGAGTGAATGTTGTAGTGAATCGTAATTTGCAGAAGCTTTAATAAACCTGCTTGCGAAGATTATTTCACTTTTGCCTACTGGACAATCCCTTTTTTCATCTGGAGTCAAATTATCAACTGCGCCGCTTATCATATTTATTTTTACTCGAGACTTATTTTTATCTCTCCTATAAATTCCACGAAGAATCCCACTATAATCCAATATTGCAAAAATGTCATCATTGGATGTTGATAATACAATATATTCTTGGGTTGGCACGGGCACAAATTTATTCTGTTCTGCTCGGAAGTTAATTGGCATACCAGCAGGAATAATGTATCTTCGAAATTCAAATTGCTGGTTCCCATTTGTGCGAGGAATCAGCCGAACATATCCAAGTTCTCCTATTGTACATCCAAGTACTCGATCTGAACGAAGCTTGCCCAGAGGAGAAATGGATCTGGCACGAAGTGGAGGCTCCTGAGGAGATTTCCGGTCAGGAGAATGTTGTCTGGCAGAAGAAGAACCAGGATTACGTTCGCCATTAGGACTCCTGCTAGCAGGAAACCTGGACCTGTCACGAAAAAGAGCCTTCTCTGGAGAAATCCGGTCAGGCAAATGTTGTTGTTGAGCAGCAGCAGAAGAAAAAGAAGGACCAGGATTACGTTCGCTTTTAGGTTTCTCGTCGGGCTGTGAACTGCATTCTGCAAGAAGAAAAAGAAGATTATTATTTTTTGCTCCGCACAATTATCTCTAATATCTTTAGCTGAATTCAACGGTTCTTTTCAGAAAGCATCTTTCTGATGATTCTATAAAAATTATGAGAAATAATTTTTAATTATAAGAGCTCCCCACCGTACATTTTTCTTGTTGAATGAACATATATTTTTTGAAAAAGACGAGTGCGTAAACGTTCAGACTTTATTTTAGTTATGTTTCTTTATTGACTTTTATTTTCTATATATAAATATATTAAAAGTGCATGTATTGATAGACATATATATAGATAGATAGACATATATAATGATAAAAATAATATGTAATATACAATATACTGTCCCCCCCCCCTTCTCATCTGAGACTACCGTATAAACATGTAGGGTTATCTCAGGGGTGAAAATGCTACCGTTTAAACGTGGATGAGTTTTTCAGGAGTTTATATGCGCCGCTGTGCCCCCTTCCCATTTGCCCCCCGCCACCAAAACTTTTACGACCTGTGCGAGAGCCCAAAGAATATGTGTGCATAATTTGATGCCGATTGGTCAAAAACTATGGATTTGCATTAGCATCGTACGTTTTAGGCCACTTAAGTTTATATATTAGATAATAATATATAATATAATCATAAATATATACATATACAATTATCCACTTCTATATTAACATCATTGCAAATAATTTAATTGCAGTTTTCAAATCATTTTTCAAGGAAATTGATCATTTTTTCCTTCTTGTTTTAAATTTTTTTAAATTTTTAAAAATTCGACTATTTGGTAGAAAATGTTTTTGTAGGTTTGCAATTAAACTATTTGACTAGTAATTCAGAAATCATTGTTAAAAAGTGATGAATTTTATTTAAAAATTAAACTATTTTCTTGAAGGTTGATCTTCTTTGCTTGAAAATTAAACTGTTTTAAGAAAAAATTAGCTATTTTGTTGGAAATTTCTCTGTCTTAATTGAAAATTCAACTCTTTGTTCATAAGTCAAACTTTTTGGTGAGAAATTACAAAATTATTCATTTAGTTTATACTATCTGTTTAAAAATGCATTATTATGTTAAAAAGTAATTTCTTTGTGGTAAGATTGATAGTATATTATGTACCAATGGGGAAAAGGGGGATATTATTGATGAGTGTATCTTTCCAGTGCGAGTCGTAGGAACCGACTTTAAGTGCCGCTTTTCAAGTTTGTAGGTATGTAATGGCCATGTATATCTATGACGTCATAATTTTTGACCTCATAGACTGTAAAAACAATAAGACTGAGAAAAATTAGTATCAAGTGGTACTTAAATGAGACCACTGGTGGGAAACCAGTATCGTTTCTGTTTGCACTGTAAATAATAGCATGAAGTTATCCTTTTCAAAAATGGAACGCGAAAAAAAATACCATAAAAAAAGAAATTTCTAGTTTTGACAGTGTAAATATACTAATGGCCATTATATGACGATAAGCTGGAAAGGGGGACTTTAGGCTCGCTCCACAGGCCTCATAAATAGCCGTACTCATGCATGTATTATATGAAATAGAATAAGAATTACATATATATTATATTATTATATTCAACAATAGAATTAACGATGACCGCCAATGTGAGAACAAAAGTACAGATCATCCTTATTTTCGCAAAGTAGAGGAAAAACTAATCAATGCTTTAGTGAATAATGTGATTAATAACCGTATCTAAGGAATATTCCATTGCATCATCAGAGTACAAATATATACATAAGTAGCCGTTATCTCACATATATGTGAAATAAAGACTTTATTTGTGTCAAGATTGTCCCTCGCAGATAATGATATTATTTGACATTTTGTATTACGATAATTTTAATTACGACATTCTCATCTAAAATATGAGGTAAAATGAAGGTATAATGTAAGAAAAAATGATTAAATAATCTGATTGAATTTCTGATTAAATTTTCATTTGGAATTTTCATAGATGAGGAAGAAGTAAGGGAAGGGAGGGAGAAGTAGCACAGAAAAAACAGAATGTAATCTTTACAGCGATTTCAGAGTAATTATTACCTGCAACAAAAATTTACTTCACGTGTTAAGATTTACCCACCACATGGGAAATGGTTACCATGTCAACTCCATTGAATCTTGTTTTGTTTCGATACGAAAAATTAAACTTCATCTAGTTGAAAATTACCCGCAACAAAAATTCACTTCTTTTTTTTCTGTGAGAAGTATGTGATTGGAATTAGGGAAAGTGAAGGATGGGAAGTGAGGGAAGAGATGGGATTGGAAGTGTGGGATGTGAGGGGTTGTAGAGTAGAAAAAGCGAATGTAATTGTGGGATGTAAGAGGACGTGAAGTAGAGAAAGGAGAAGTCAGGAAATCGAGCAGGTTGAAAGTATGAGAAGCGAGGGATATGAAGAATTTTAAGGGGTTGTAATGTAGAGGAAGGAGAAGTAAGAGAAGTAAAGATGTCATATAATTATATATTTACCAATAGAATCAAGGAAAACGGCAAATGCAAGCAATAGAGTACCGACGGTGATCTTCATTCTTTACTAATCGAGTAGATGAGAGTAAATGGCAGTAGATGATACTGATTCAGCAAAAAAAAGGAATTTCTATTGAAATGTTTCCATATATATATACTAGTGGGCTTTTTCTTTTCCACGTAGCCAATTTTGATTTGCTGACTCCACCTTTCTGGCCTCACTGCCTCACTCGCACAACGAAGTTTCATAGACATTTTCTGGTCTATGTTCTCGTATACCTGTATGTTATAGAACAAATAGCGGTATCAGAAGAATTATATCGACATACGCTCATAGTTTAAACAAAGGTTCCAGATAACAGATCTTTATTCGTTCAATTTTATTTCTTCCAAGGCATCATTATTGCACAAATTAATATGATGAATTCATGTGATATCGTTTATCGATTTTTCTTGTAATGAACCAAATACAAATTTTTTATAAACTATTTTCATTTTACATGCACCACGTTTTAATGAAGGGGAAAATATTTCAGAAGTAAAGGAATCTTTAGAATGTAATTACGATTCCCATAATTTTAAATTTTTCCATTGAAAAATAGCTCTGTACCGATTATTTAAAAAAAGCTGTCTTGAGAGCATTAACCGTTAACCTAAGACGAAGAGAAGTTTCGACAAGTCGAGGAGACCCGGCAGTAGAATAAGGTCTGGCCGGAGAAGAAGAAGAAAAAGAAGAAGAAGAAGGTCCACAACGAGGAAGATCAGGATTAAGGTCGCCATTCGGAAAACACTTGGACTGTAAACCTAATTCTACAACAAAAAATACATGATTACGTTTTTTTTAAA